>JAJHZJ010000115.1:1061025-1563525 GCA_023548195.1 Bettongia penicillata ogilbyi | reverse complement strand
GGTTAAAGACTGGGTATTTTCATTCAAGCCATGTTTTTCCCTACAGAATAGTGAATACACATGTGTATATGAGTTTATCATCCTTTTCTTCAAACATGGTTTCAAAATTCTTTTAGTATATCATAGAAACCCAGAATTATTATGTAACTTATAGACCCTCTAATATAACTACATTGCATTAATCAATGATTAAATGACTTATTCAAACTCAGTGACAGCAATGAAACTGAAACAAGGTCTATTGCCTATTGATTCAATGTTGTCTTCACAACATAAGGACAAATCTCTCATTGATTGTCCAATTGGTTCCAACCCAAGCCCACCAGGTCGTTGTTTGGGCCTTGATTGCTTAGAGTGAGTGTAAATAACAATTGTTTCTGTTCTAGTCAGAAACCCCGAGCATCTTCTTTTCCAAGACTAATATTTTTCTTTTTCTGGACTAGGTAAAAGAGGTCATTTTGGCCTCATTTTTTACTTACCCTTAGTCACTGAACAGATGTTGCCACAGAAAAACTGAGACCTGAGAAAGACCTTAGCTTATAAAGGACTAAGCCTCCCACTGAATCCAGGGACATCTCTATTCATCCTAATCTAGATGTTGCCACAGGACTCAGAAGGTTCTAAAAGAGAAAGAGAGGCTGGTGACTTTGCACAGCCCTCCCTCACTTAAATCCAGTTCACTTCTATATCATGACATCACTTCCCCAATGTCACAGTCTTCTTCAAGAACAAGGGACAAACAACAACCACCACCACAACAATAACAACCTGTTCCTTGGATATATTTTCTTAGTGTGTACTTCACTTCTCTGGATATAAAAATTCAGATTTTTAAAGTTAAAGATAGAGAAGACTCTTGGGTGATGTAACTGAAGCAATTTCTTCTGTCTCAATGAAAGAGAAGTCAGTTCTTTTGATCAGATTTGTAGAAGAGTAGACAAAGTAGTAAGGATCGATATACTGACAGATGCACAAACACCCTTAGTTGAACAGTACTTAGACACCTGAAGGCATCTCAATTAAGCACAATTGCCATCCAAATTAAGCAGCAGTCATTGCCATTAAGTATAATTAGGCTTAATTTGATTCCTTGGGAGACAGTCCAAATAAGTGGGCTTCCCGATTAAGCGCATCGTGATTATATAAAATATTGAGCATTAGAAAGAGGAGCAGATCTGTAATGAAACCTGCCAAACAGAAATGGCTGCCAAAGACTTTTAATGAAGCTCAAGAATCTGTAGTGCTACTGTATTTCCTTTTAAAGGTTGGTTTATTTTTTTATGATTAGATAGAAAAAATCATACTTACCCCTTATTTGGAATGTTGTATTCATGCTGATTGAAGTTAGTTATCATAGGATCTATTTTGGGAATCATTCTGCTCTCAAGTGATGATTTATATTGTGTAATATTGCACTCTTTGTTTCTTTTTCTTTTCTTGTTTTTTCTTTTTTATTTACTTTGAAGACCTGCTCTGTATTCAAGTGGCATGTCATGTTTCAATTTATGCCGGGCTCTAGGAAGAATTTTACTTGATAATGGTATGAACTATTCAGAACTTCTCTACAATTAGATACATCCCAGCACACAATACTGTAGAATAAAAACTCTACAAAATAACTGACATGGCAGAATGATTATGTATAGGTGTATAACTTGTTTACATAAGCTTTCAATGATTATGTATAGGTGTATAACTTGTTTACATAAGCTTTCCTCATTTTGAAAATATAAAGGCAAATAGAAAAAAGTAACTTTAAAAAACTACATCACAAATTTGTCAGATTTCTTCTAGTTCTAGCTCTGAACTTTCTTTTTTACTTTGTTATTGAATGCTCTGATGTAATACGATGATTGCTATGCAAAATAAACCTCCAAATATATGTCAACATAAAAAGTAACTCTGCATGTAATTTATTTGATTCTAAAATAAAACTAAACATGTCACCTAATATTATAAGAAGAAAACCGGCATGATGCCAGTGTGGGTGTGTGTTTCTATAGACTCTCAACATAAAGATAATTTTTACAGATTAAAAGGAGACATGGAAACGAGAAATATAATGATCCAACAAAGTATTGTTAAGTGTTACTGTCGGTTCAATAACCTTGCTTTTCCAGCCCAGCAGCCATCAGTGAATCCATTCAAGGCCTTCATTCATTCAGGCTACCATGTCATTGAACTCCTTTAGAGGAAGGTCAGATTTCATACTAACATCCTTCACTGCACATTAACTATTTTTCCTACCCAACATTACTACTCAGCCTTTCTCTTTGCTTCAATATCCGTAGATAGGTAGCCCTTGTCCTCTACCCATTGTAATCACCTTTCATCTCAGGACTTCTAAATTCACACATATTTTTGCTGAGTTTGTGTGACCTTTCTCAAAAAAATCTTTGGACCTTTCAACTTTATTTTCTCTCCATGTCTTTCACTCTTCCATCTCATGCTTTTCTAAAATTGTTTCCATTTTCCCCAGTCCTTTATCTCTCATTGTCATTATTCTAGAAATATAGTTGTATATTTTCATTCTATTTCAAGGTAAAAATGTTGAGGACCAAGCTTGTCATTGACTCCTCACGCTGACACTGTCATCACATCAAACTGTCATTCTTTTGAGAATTCATTGCCTTATCTATTTCTCCTGGTATGACATCAAATACTTCTATTCTAACCACTTACTTCCAATTTTCCCTATATGCCAAATTGTTGCAAAAGTATCATTTTTCATCTACAACATTTTGTCATTTTATCCCTTTCTTCCATCAATAGTCAAATAAAATTCATATATTTTTTGAGTATCAATTATGTACTGTATACTGGTTTAGATACTATGGAAAAAACAGTCTTAATCATAGAATGAGAGAGTGACAGAAATATAAGAGGTAGTTGTTATTTATTCCCCAAGCATTTAAGAAATACCTATCATGTAGTAACCTGTGTGTGAAATAGTAGGGGGAATTTAGGGGGAAATTTGATAACACTCAACTTCTGCCCTCACTATCTGACAGGTAGATAGAATGATAAACTAGTAATATACAATATTACATGAATAAATTAATGAAATGATGAATGAAGAATTCTTAAAGTCTTCTCTGTTTTCAATTGTCTGTGAATAGAGTAGGGACTATCTAATCCCAGAAAGTGCTCTCTCTCTCTCTCTCTCTCTCTCTCTCTCTCTCTCTCTCTCTCTCTCTCTCTCTCTCTCTCTCTCTCTCTCTCCCTTGTTTCCTAATTATATGCTGAATATTCCATAAGTTCTCTCTCTCTCTCACTCTCTCTCTTTCTCTCTCTCTCTCTTTCTCTTTCTCTCCCTTGTTTCCTAATTATATGCTGAAAATTCCATTTTCAGTTTTATGTATATCAAAATTAGGATGATAAAATATTTCTCTTAGATATTAATGGCCCCTTAAATCTATTCATTGACTCCTGTAGCAGCAAGTACCCCCAAATACACAGAATGGTCTATTGCACAGGTTCTTAGATCTGTTTTTCTAAAAGGAAAGCAACTTCTGAGGTGTCAAAAATCTACTTTAATTACATTCACCAACAGAGAAAATACAAGCAGAGAAATCAAGACCAACAAACAGGGCTTCTAACTCTCTGACCATAAGCAATGCATACATCACAGATCAACAGACAGATCTGACTGTCTGACCATTATATACATACATAGTAATGAGAGAAACACCAACATCTGGGTTTTCAAAGCTGGGGGTCTTCTCAACAGCTACCCAGAGTCTCATCTGGCATGTGAAACTTCTTCCAAAGAGAAAGCCCTAAAGTGAAACCTCACCTCAGAGCATATATTCACTTTTCATAGCCTGAGGACACAAACCTAGTGACCCAATGTCTCATCAGAAATTAACCAAAAGTATCTGAGGCCTATTAATGGACAGAGAAGATCTTTACCTCTAATTAACATTAAAACTCCATAGTGATATCCCAAATAGTTGCTATTTATGTTGTATTGGAATAAAAAGATCAAATTGGAATTATAAGAAAAAAATCTAGATTTGTGGATCCTCCATGATTTCAGTTTCTTAGTATCAAATTTATCCTTCAAGACCAACTCAAATGATTCCATGTCAAAATTAAGTCCTTCCTATTACATCCTTCAGATAAAAATCTTTTCCTTTTCCTTGAATATCTTGAGCACTTTATACCTCTCTTGGTACATATATGAGATTTGACAATTATATAACATTTTGGTGTTTTCAAAGTTCTTTAGAAACCTTCTCTCATTCATTTTCCTGGGTCATGTCTGGTCATCCTGATGAGCATCTGGTCACTGGATTCAGATGGCTCTGGAGGAGAAGTGAGGTTGGTGACCTGAACAGACCTCCCTCACTCAAAACAAAGTCAAGTGCAAGTCATGTCATCATTCTCTGATGCCATGGTCTTCTTCAGCAACAAAGGATGAACATACACACACATGAAAAAACACAATTATGAGGTAGGTACTACAATTTTTAAAGTTCTCATTTACCGATAATGAAACTGATACACACAGAGTTGAAGTAATTTACCTATGTTCACAAAGCTAAAAGCATGTCAAACTCAGGATTCAAACTCAGATTTTGTGTGAGTCCAAATATACTACTCTCCCTACTATAACAAACTGACTTTGCCTTCATATTAAAGTTTGTGTTGTAAGGTTTGGCACAATCATCTAATGTCCCCTATTGTGTTATAAAAGTCGTGATAGAAGGGACCATAGCTTAATCATCTTTGGGTTTTTTTTTCACTCTCTCAGTGCCTAGTATGGTACTTTGCACACTGTAGACACACATTTATTTATTTTTAATTTTAATGAAAATAACTGAAACACAATAAAAATTAAATGATTTATTATTAACAAATGATAAGTAGTCAAAGAAATGAGGCAAAGCATTACTTGAATGCTATTTTTTGGAGAATAAAATGTCCTACAAAAATATTGCCTTTCACACACACACACACACACACACACTCAGGAGAGTGTGAATTTAAAGTAATTTCTTCCACAACAAGTTCATTGTATCAGGGCTCTCCTGAACTACAACAAGTGAGAAAGTCAAGGAAGGTGGTAATACAGTAACTGTCATCATAAAATACACTGAAAGCAAATCAGTATTGCCATTAAATCATCTACTAAGAATTTCAGAAATAAAAATGAAAGATAAATTAAATTGGTCTTTAGCCCCTTCCCCCAAACTAGCTCTTCTTCCTCCTTTGGGCTAGATATTCAAAACCTTTATGTTTGCTTCCAAGGTATCAAAAGGATACCACTCTGGCATATCTTCTGTGGTTCTCTCCCTGGGGATGTATCCTATTAAATTAAGAATCGTAAGGAAAGACAAATTGGCATGTAATGAAAATCCAGTATTTGTCTATCTACAATATTTAATTATTCCCCAGATTATTTGTGTGTACATATGTGTGTATGTACAGATATATATATATGTATGTGTGTATATACATATATGTTTGTGTGTGTATACATATATAATTATTTTTCCTTTTAGATTAGTGATTAATTCAAAAGTGGCCGTAGTGAAATTGACCCCCTCAGTATAGGGGCCAGTGGAATGTGTATTAAAAAACTGACTCACAAGAAAAACATAGAGAGTGAAAAGGGAAGACAAGGATCCAATAATTCTTGAGTTACACGTAGAATTAGAATTAAATGTGGTATATGATTGTGATGGAATACTACTGTGCTGTTAGTAACACTGAGCTCAATACTCATAGAAAAAACATGGAAGGGGGACAGAGTCAAGATGGAAGAGTAAGAGCAGGGACTTGCTAGAGCTCTCCCTCCAAACCCAGCCAAATACCTGTAAAAAATGACTCAAAACGAATTCTGGAACTGCAGAGTATGCAGAATGATGGAATGAAGCAAATCTCCAACCCAACAGCCTGGAAAGTCTTCTGGAAGTGTCTATTGTGCCAGACTGGGAACAGAGCACAGTCCAACATGGGCTGCACCAGCACAGATAGGACCTGAGAAGGTCTTGGGAGACTAAATCATTGGCATCTGTGGTGGTTTCCAGACTTTATGACCCCATGATGCTGAGGACAAATTGGAATGTCAGTGGAAAAAACCTGTGGGGCATGTATGAGAGAGTAGAGTGTTTCAGCCTCAGCCCCAGGGTGGTGGAGGGTACAGAGGAGCCCTTGGCAGATTTGGTAACAGCAGGGATATTGGCAATGTTGTTTCTAGCTCTAGAACCACAGATTGTGGGGCCACCAAACAGCTGACAGTACACCCCAACCCTCACTGGAAGCAGAGAACTATCTTGACAAAGAGCTCATAAGTAAAGTAATTGGATGGGGGAATGAGCAAAAACAGGAAAAAAAAATCAGATTATAGAATCTTACTTTGGTGGCAAGGAACATCAAAATATGCAACCAGAAGGTGGCAACAAAGTCAAAACTCCTACATCTGAAGTCTCCAAGAAAATCTTGAATTAGTTTCAGATCATGGAAGAGAATAAAAATGATTTTGAAAATCAAATAAGAGAAGTAGAGGAAAAAATGAGAAGAGAAATGAGAGTGATGTGATAAAATTTTGAAAAACAAGTGAAATACTTGCTAAAGTGAACCCCCCAAAAAATTGAAGAAAATAAAACCATAGAAAAATATACTTACCCAAATGGCAAAAGAGATCCAAAAACCATTGAGGAGAAGAATACCTTACAAAGCAGAACCAAATTGAAAAGGAGATCCAAAAGCTCACTGAAGAAAATATTTATTTAAAAATTAGAATGGAGCAAATGGAAGATAATTACTTTATGAAAAATTCAAAAAATTATAAAACAAAATGAAAAGAATGAAAAAAATAGCAGACTGTGAAATATCTCATTGGAAAACCAGCTGAGCTGGAAAATAGATTCAGGCGAAACAATTTAAAAATTATTGGACTATTTGCGAATCATGATGAATAAAAGACATCATCTTTCAAGAAATTATCAAGGAAAACTTCCCTGATATACCAGAACCTGAGGGTAAAATAGATATTGAAAGAATCCACTTTCAGGATTGCCTCCTGAAAGAGATCCCAAAAGGAAAACTCCTAGGAATAGTGTAGCCAAATTCTAGAGCTCCCTGGTCAAGGAGAAAATATTGCAACCAGCCAGAAGCAAACAGTTTTAGTACTGTGACATACAATCAGGATAATAAAAGATCTAGTAGCTTCTAGAGCTAAAGGATTTGGAATATGATAGTCTAGAGGACAGGGGCTAGGATTAAAACTAAAAATTCCCTACCAGCAAAATTGAGTTTTATATTGCAAGGGGAAAATGTGCATTCAATGAAATAGAGAACTTTCAAGCATTCTTCATGAAAAGACCAGAGCAGAATAGAAAATTTGACTTTCAAATTCAAGACTCAAGAGAAGCATGAAAAGGCAAACACAAAAGGGAAATCATAACAGATTTACTAAAGTTGAACTGTTTACATTCCTACATGGAAAAATAATATTTGTAACTCTTGACAAAGAAAGGAAGAAATAGAATTGGGTTAATTATCTCCCATAAAAGAGATTTTTTTTAATGGAGGGGAAAAGAGAGGAAGTGAGAAGGAAAGAGTGACCCTTACTCTCATCAGATTTGGCTCAAGGAGGGAATAATATGCACACTTAATTTGGTATGAAAATCTATCTTACACTACAGTAAAGTAGGGGGAAAGGGATAAGTAGAGGATGGGAGAGGATGATAGAAGGGAGAACAAATAAGCAAATAAGAGGTGGGGATAATTAGAAGTAAATACTTGTGAGGAGGGACAGTGTCAAAAGAGAGAATAGAATAAATGGGAGACAGGACATGATAGAGGGGAAAATATCATTAGTCTTTCATAGCATGACTGTTGAGGAAGTGTTTCGCATTACTATACATGTGTAACCTATATTGATTTGCTTGTCTTCTCAATGGGGGTAGATGGGAAGGGAGGAAGGGAGAGAAGTTGGAACTCAAAAGTTTTAAAAATGAATATTAAAAATTGTTTTTACATGCAACGGGGAAATAAGATATATAGGCAATGGGGTATAACAATCCATCTCGCCCTACAAGAAACTCTAGGGGAAAGAAATAAAAGAAGGGAGGAGTGTGATAAAAAGAAAGGCAGATTGGGAGAAGTGGTAATCAGAATGCATACTATCTTGGAGAGACAGAGGGAAGAGATGGGGAAAAAATTTGCAACTCAAAATCTTATGTAAATAAATGTTTAAAACTAACAGTAAATTAATTAATTTAAAAAAGAAAAAATGGATAGATTTGTACAAAATAATGAAAAGTAAACAGAACAATGCAGTAGCAACAATTTTGGTTTAAGAATAGTTTTCAGTGATTATATCATTTTAATTTCTATAAATACCCAACTTTAGTAAGAGGACATAGGAAGGAAGATGCTGTTTGTGCCCAAAGAAAGAACTGATAAATAGACATATGTATAACATGTTTTTTCATATACATACACACATGTATCTGTGTCTAATGGTAGATAGCTTTAGGTTTGGGAAGGGAAAATTTGGAAAAATAAAGTTACATGATAACTTTACTATATATTTTAAAGGAATAGCAGTAGCACATAACAGATCTACCATTTCATAGATAATCATCTTTTTTTTTTACTGTACTATACAAATACTTGTTTTATTTCTTGAGTTGTTTTATTAAGTTTAGAACAAAATAAATACTTTTAAAAGCAGAATAGAATAATAAAACTGCTTGCCAAAAATAAAAATTACTGAAAAAATAATAAGAAATAAGAAAAATAAATAAGAAAATAAAAAGAAAGTAATGAGGAAGAAAACACGAATGAAGACTTTCATGATTGATTCCATGTTCAGACTGGGCAGAAGATGAAGAATATTTTAATATGGAACCATTAGTTGCACTAGCAATGAATTTTGAGACTGTGAAATCCTTTTCTGTGTAGTTGGTCAGAGGCTACACCTCCTGGATTCCAGGGGCATTTCCAAAAGAACAATATCTACTTTTTTGAGCATTTTTGACAAAGTTCTGGTAGATATAAATATCTAACTATGGTTATTCTATTTAGTAGACTAAAAGGTAAAAAGAGAACCAAAAACTCACCAACAAGTCAAAAGACCCAGAGTTTGGAGATATATATACATACATACACACACACACTTATATACATACGTGTGTGTGTGTGTGTGTGTATGTGTGTGTGTGTAAAATTTTTGGCAAATAGGAAATTCTTTTCTTTGTACACATCCATGGTTGCATCTCATGCCCTATTTTATGCACCTGAATTTATCTGACCCCTTACCACTTTACTCCATTCCTAGAATTTTAGAATTAATATTACTTGATAAAGTTACTTTAGAGACAACCTAATCCAATTTAATTCTTTTATAGATGACTAACTCAGACCTAGAGATGTAAACATTTTATAGACAGGAAATAATAGAACCACAACTTGAAACCAAATCTTTTGACTATTGTTCTTTCTGCTACAGATTTAAAATGCATGAATACTAGTAAGCATGATTGCTATAGAACATGTGGAAGAACAAAGATGAGAATTCCAAATGTCCTCCTATTCTTATAGTATGTCAGTGTTCTTTCATCAGGGATATTCACTCTGGTTTCTGAGAGTAGGTAGTTAATAAACTAATTTCCTTCCAAAATTATTCATGGCTACAAATAACTTAATGAGATATCATGAATATTTCCAAGACTACAGCATAATTGGATGTTAAACACATTAATTTATTCACTCTGTACACAAGTTGATGATAGAACATCATTAGATCAGATTATTTTGGAGGACATTAGATCAGATTATTTTTAGTGAACTGCACATCAGCAATAATCTCTCTTTACTGCTATGAGAGGCCATCTTTTTATTACCACTTCTACAAGTCAAAGCATAAGATACCATGAACACAATCTCAGAAAGATCAAAATTGCTAGTAAATAAAAGGGCAATGGGAAGATTAATATTGGATATTAGAAAATAGCCTATACATTATTACCAATGATGAACTACATTCAAGATGGGAGAGTAAAATTTTGTAATCAAGGATATATACATATATATATATATGGCCAAATGAAACACATCAGTCACATAACAAGAGTGAGAGATGGAAGGACAGATAGCTCCAGAGTAGCTCGTCTGAACATGAAATATTAAAGGCTTTGCAGGCTATCTCTGGTTGTCCTGATTTACATCTTGGCATTGGACCTAAATGGCTCCAGAGGAGAGAGTGAGGGTGGTGACGTTGCATAGCCCTCCCTCACTTAAATCTAGTTCACTTGCAAGTCATGTCATCACCTTCTTGGTGTCATGGTCCTCTTTGAGAATGAAGGACAAACCAACGACAACAACAAAGGTTTTAAAAAGAAAGTCTCCAGCTTTTTGGTTAAATCTGCTATTAAATATTTTTTGGAGGGTACTTAAGACCTGATAGTAGCTTTTGTAGTTCATGATATTTAGAATTAGAAGCTTAGAGGATATCATAGTTCAACTCTTGCATTTTGAATATCAGAGAGTTGAAAAGAATGCACTCCCCACTGTTGAAAAGTAAGGCAATGAACTACAGCTAGATGAGAGAAATATTTTTGACTGGGAAATAGACCATTATTTCTTAAATCACAAAATATAGATAGCTACTTCCTGTGCCAATATAATCCTACTACTACTGCTTCCATCTGACGTTTATACAGTGCTTTAAGGTTTCCAAAGTACTGTATCTACATTGTATAATTTGATATATTTAGCACATAAGGAAACTGAGATTGAAATTGATTAAGTGACTTACCCAGGGTAAAACAGTGAGTCTGAGGTAGAATTTGAAATAAGATCTTCCTAATTCCAAGTCTTGTAAACTTATCCACTGTATCTACTGTATTACCTAGTTGCCTCCCAAGCCTATTACATATATATATACACACACACACACAGAGATACACACACATATATAATATATATACACACATATGTGTGCATATATATGTGTATATATAGGTCTGATTAGTACAAATAATAAATTCCCTGAAGTGGTCATATTATTTGAAGTCAAAATGCATATTTCCATTGGGTTAGAATAAATTACCATATTTTAGATAATCATAAATGAATATTGTGAACTTAAATATATATGAACACTTCAGGGGATTCATTATCGATACTAATCTTTGTGATCTAGCTGTACATTATGTCCTAGTCCTGCTTGTTTTTCTTCTAAAGATGATGATAATGATGGTGATAGAATGACATTTAAATAATCTTATTAACCAGGAATTTATTTTAACTCACCCCCTTACCCTCATACTCTGGAACATAGGACATGGGAGGATCCATAACTTTTAAATAATCCTATTCCTACTCTTTGTCTTGAAAAAACACATATACCCATATTCTCATTATTAATTGAGCTAAAAAATTAATTCTGAAACAGTAGTAGTCTATATGGTTCTGTTCTGTGTTAAAAAAAATAAAAAGAAAACTGATTTTTATAATAGCATACTTTGTAAATGTGATATAAAAGTATATTAAATTCTACTCAACTCAGTTTTAAGATATTAATTAATCAGAACTTCTGTTCACTGCATGGTCTTTTGCTGATCCATTCATTTGCTCGTGTCTCATTAGTATTCCTACTCATTTTTTGCTGACGTTGTTCATTCATGTCTTCATTTGGTGTCCTAAGACATGAGAGCAACAGCCTATGTCAAGCTAGGACACTGTATTATGTTAGCCTTAGCATTTCTTTGAGAGACGTTTTGAAGTTCCCTTTTGAATGTCTGTACTAATGACCTTTTATGACTTTCCAGTGGTGTGTGAAGTGCTCTGAATGCCTTCAGCAGTGTCAAGTAGGCCATAAGTCAGTGAAAGATGGGAAAGAGACTACACAGCTTACATTCTACTAGGTATCTGCATTTGACCTTATACAGAGTAACTACATATGTAGATTTGAATAAATTTAGTGGCAAGTTAAGGAAATAAATGTGTAGGGAACTTTTCTTTTATAAATACTTTTCTACAAGAAAATTAATAATAAACAAATACTTATGTCCACCATATACCTTCATATTGCAATTGCTAAGTGTCCATTAGCATTTTTGTCATTATTAAAAGAAGGGCAGCTAGGTGATGCAGTGGATAGAGTGCCGGACCAGGAGGACTTACCTCCCTGAGTTCAATCAGGTCTAAGACATTTACTAACTGTGTAACTGTGGGCAAGTCACTTAATCCTGTTTACCTCTGTTGTCTCATTTGCAAAATGATCTGGAGAAGGGAATGGCAAACCACTTGCCAAGAAAACCCCAAAGTTGGTCATAGGAATTGAACACGACTGAAAATGACAGCAACAAAAACAATAACAGTATCACTAAAAATGTGGTGAATGAATACTATAGCACATGTAACTAATTTAAATCAGATTGCTTTAAATTATTCTCCTTGCTAGAGGGAAATACATTCACGGAAATGAAAGATATCGTCTCAGTTTTTTTTTTTTAATAGGTGAAAGATTTTATTCCAACAAAAGGTTTTCTAAATTCTAAGTCAAGTAAAATTATTTTTCGTTAAATGTTTGTGGGTTACCTATCGGTAACCTCAACTTGCAGAATGGATCCACTTGACAAAATTCCTCAAGGGTAATGGTAGTTTGTGTTTACCCATCTACTTAAAACTATGACTCACATGCCTCCAACAATTTATTTACTTTTATTACTCAGCCAAAACATACAATTATTTCAAAGAAAATGCATTTAATTATCTAGGTAATCAATAAATTAACTCACTAGTTAAGAACAGAGGTAATACAATTTCTATCCTAGACCTAGGAAATGCAGCAAAAGTAGACACATAGTGAGAAAATATGTGGCTAATTGTACATAGGGAATATATGTGAAATGTGGAAAGACACATATATAGAGTCCATGTGGCCAGGGCACACGCATATGGGGCAATCTCTGCCTAGTTCTTACTTCAGTTTCTATCCAGCTTGCCCTTCCTCCTCACTGGACTCTGTTGGATGCTACTGTACCAGATTCATGGACCCTTAAGGGTGTTGCTACACTCAATGAGTGGTAACTTTAGAATGCTTCCAGCTATTGCTGCACTGGTGGTATAGTCATGGAGCTTTCTTCACATCCAGCTTCAGGTTGCAGCTAAAATTCTTAGCAAAAGTGCTGTATATTCCTCATGGGAAGAGTGGGCTCTGGTGTGGCTCTTTTATTTCAAAAGTCCAAGTCTTCCCATAGCTAGTGTAAAGCAGTCACCCCTTATACTTCATTAGAGAATTTTTAAAAGTTCTCCATAGGGGTGGGGGACAAACAAACAAAGAGAGATCTTTCGTAAATCTCCTGGAGTGGCTTATATATTCTTTTCAAGATTTTTACCTCCTCTTCACAGAACAAGATCACTCCCAGCTAGCTTATTCCTTCAGGCTTAAAGTCATGTTGTGAACATTCTGGTGTTTCTAGGGGATGGAATGGGTGGTGGTAGTTTTCAAAGGTTTTTGTCTCTATCAGAGATCTCACTCTAGCATTTACCTATGCCTCCTTCTTGCCTAGATTATACCTAATAAGCATTGTCTTTTACAGTTGTCTTCTTAGCAAGCTATAAGGACTCTAAAATACAGGATGCCTACATTTCGCAGTTCCCAACCTCCTTCCACTTTCCTATGAAGATGAGTGGAGGAGACAAAATTTAGCCCAAAGACAAGATTTTTGCATTCCCCCTACCATTATCATGTGTTATCAAGAGACAAAATATAGAAGCTTTTCATCTTTTATTCTCCCTAATAAGAAATTGTACATTATTTTATTATTGCAATTGCGATACTATTATAGTTGTTACAATTCTTAAAGCAAGTATGTTTGCTTTAGGTAAAATTTATAGACATTTGAATATTTTGATGTGCTTTTAAGTGCATTGTTCATTGGGCTGCCTATATAATACTTTGCACAGTGGACAGACAATTTTTAGAGGACCCAGATTATCATTTTACTATTTCAGTGATTATTGAAATTTTTAAGTCCATCTTTTATTTCATGATTCATCCAATGTTAAATTCTTAGTTGAGAATACAACAGTGTTTTTGTTTTGAAATGATGATTCACTCTATTATACTTTATAGTAAATTGTGACAAAAATGTAAGGACTCTCTATATGTGATTAGAAATAACATAGTACAATGGGAAGCCCATTGGATTCAGAGATAAAGTACCTGAATTTGAATGAAGACATTTAATTTTCCTTACTCTTACCTGCAAAATAAGGAAACTGAATTTGAGCCTTCAGGTCTATTACAAGTTTGTCTATTATTGAACCTGTACTTATTACATTATTGAAATATTTGATCAACCAATGTCATGAGTATAAAAAAAAGCTACTTTCTTAGCCCTTCCATAACTAAAAGATTCAAGATAGAAGACTAATTAAAATTGATATCACTGATTTGAGATAACCATAGTTAAATTAAAACTTTTACAAAACAATTCTATAAATCTATCAAGTTCATCTAGATATGCAATTAAATAAAATGAATGTTTTGCATCATTAAGCTTATATAAAACAACTCATTATCCACCCACAGCTTTTTCTCTCGTCCCCCATCATCCTTCTTTCTTCATCCCCTCTTTAGCCTACTTGCTCAGCAAATGGAGATAGAGATAGCTATCTGTCAGATATACATAGGTTTTCTATACTTTGGAGAATTATCCACTCAGTGCTTGCTATTCATTTGCATCTTGATAAAACCACAAAATAGGAGTGTATATAAAGGAATTCAAGGAGTTTAGGTTGGGAATATTCATTTATTTTTTTCAATGACTTTGTGGGTTTTTATTCCTTTTTTCCTACATGCTGTGTTCTTAGTCCATTCAGAAGTTTTTTTTTTTTCAGTCCATTTTTTTTTTTAATGCTCTGCTTTCTTGGAGGCTTTCAGCTCCTGGCTTAATAACTGCTGCTTATTTGTTTCCTCTGGGTCCTACTATTCTACCTGTTGTTGCCTCTCTCCAGAATTCTTTATTGGAGCATCACTAACTGATAATTGCTTCTGCTCAATATCCTTGTAGTTCTATATCTAGGGGATTCAGAGCTTTAATCCTACTGACAGTATCACAGGCATTACGGAGTACTTTTTTTCTCCAGTGAGTAGTTTTTCTACTCATCCAAGTGTGATGGTTACTTATTTTATTTTTTAAATGTATAACGGAAGATCACTGATTGTTAGTGATGAGTAAGCACCATCAGCCTGTTAAAACCTGGCTTTGTTGTGTGTTGTATGTGATATCAGTTTACCAATATTCTTCCAGGCATTCATTCTCTCTTTATGGTCAGCTAGCTCTCCTGATCTAGAATTAATCTTTTGATCAGGTAGAGATGTTAGTATTAATACTTTAGAAAGCTTTGGTAATATTTGGTTTAGCAAAACTGCTAAATAAAAATAATGACTTAAAAAATCAATACACTGTATTCATAGACTTTCAAAAGATTAAATGAAACAGAGAAAGGAAAGATGAATAAATAAATTAGATACTTCATAGTAATAAAACTATTTTACTTATAAATGATATGACAGGAAGAACAATGAATTTGAGTTAAAAAAAAAAACAAAATTTTGGTTTGGATCCTGGTTTTTCTATTATCAATGTGACTTTAAACAAATTACTTCCCTTCTCTGAGTCTCAGTTTCCTCATATATAAAATAGAGGGGATTGAATTAATGAACTCTTAAGATTCTTTCCAACATTAAATTCTCTGACAAACTTTATATTGTGTTCATTCTTAAAGAAAACATAGGGATAAATGCTGGCACTCTCATTTTTATTCTTTTAAAGTGTCTCTCATATCAGATTATTCATCTACATTTTTATTGCTTCAAACCTAGTCCAATCATCCATGATCTCATGCCTTGACTAACAGAATAGCTTCCACGTTTGTAGCTTTAACTCTTGGCTCATCTTCATCCAAGGCAAATCAAATGAATAACTACCAAACATGTACTATATACAAGGCTCTTTGCCAAGAACTGGGAATATAAAGATGAAATTTAAAATGTCCCATGCCTTGAAGAAACTTACATTCTTGTGGGGAATACTTTATAAATGCAATAGTATTATTGATAGTTTTAAGAGGAAGTTATGAACCTTGGTTATTGAAAGACCAGTAGAACTCTCATTAGGAATAAAAAGATTATTGGAGGAATGCATTCTCTTTTGGACATGCTGAGTTTGAGACACATATGAAGTTTCCAGTCAGAAATTTCCAAAATACATGGTGCTATAGGAGGTAGAGTCAAGATGTTGGAGTAGAAGGATGGACCTGCTCTAGCTCTACCCCCATAACCCATAAAATACCTGTAAAAATGACTCTAAACAAATTCTAGAGCAGCAGAAGCCACAAAATGACAGAGTGAAAGAGATTTCCAGCCCAAGGCAGCCTGGAAGGCTGACAGGAAATGTCTATCACACCGGACTTGAAGTGGAGTGCAGCCCAGCTGTGGCTGCATGGCATGGCATGGAGAGAGGACTGGAGCAGGTTTTAGGAGTGGAATCATGGGTAGCAACTGTGGTTCCCAGATTTCTCAATCCACAAGCACCAAAAGCAACTTCAAAGGTCAGTAATAAAGCTCTTTTGCCTGGGTGAGGAGGGAGCATGGTCCAGCCCCAGCCCTGGCCCTGAAGGGTGGAGGCAGCCACTGTGGCAGCAGTATCTACTTTTGGAGCCCTAGGCCTAGAGACCCTGAGGGAATAGAGTGGCTGATCCGAGACTCAGTTCTGAGAAGCCACCCTGGGGTGAGGAGGAGCACTAGCTGTCCTGGTGGTAACTGTGAAGAGGGAACCCTACTTGCACATCCTGGGCAGAAAAGAGTACTTATGGTCACTTACAAACCAGGTGTAGGCCAGGAGAGGAGTAAACTCCTCTACCTTGATTGTACCCCATTCAAGGAACTGAGGAGGTACAGGTCACTAGAGTATACCCTCCACTTGACAAAGGACTCAAAAATCAAGTAATTGGCTGGGAAAATGACCCAAAAAGGGAAAAATATGACTATACTTTCTTGGTCAATAGGTATTTTCTTCCATCCTTTTGGATGAGGAAGAACAAAGCATACCATCCAAGGAAGATATCAAAGTCAAGGCTTCTACATCGAAAACTTGAAAAAAATGCAATGGTCTCAGGCCTTGGAAGAGCTCAAAAAGGATTTTGAAAATCAAGTAAGAGAGGTGGAGGAAAAATTGGGAAGAGAAATGAAGGTGATGCAAGAAAAACATGAGAAGCTAGTCAACAGCTTGCTAACAAAGATCTAAAAAAAAAATGCTGAATAAAATAACACCTCTAAAAATAGACCTACCCAAATGGCAAAAGATGTCCAAAAAGCCAATGAGGAGAAGAATGCTTTAAAAAGCAGAATGGGCTACTCAGAACTGAGTCTCGGATCAGCCACTCTATTCTCTCAGGGTCACACAGCTAGTAAATGTCAAAGCTCACTGAAAAAAAGAGCTCTTTAAAAATTAGAAAGGAGCAGATGACTGCACTGAATGAGGCTAATGACTTCATGAGGAACTGAGAAATTACAAAACAAAACCAAAAGAATGAAAAAATTGAAGACAATGTGAAATATCTCATTGGAAAAGCAACTGACTAGAAAATAGAGCCAGGAGAGATAATTTAAATATTATTGGCTTGTCTGAAAGCCATGAGCAAAAAAAAAAAAAAGAGCCTAGACATGGTCTTCAAGAAATTTCAAGGAAAACTGCCCTGATAGTCCAGGACCAGAGAGTAAAATAGAACTGGAAAGAATTGACTGATCACCTCCTGAAAGAGATTCCAAAAGGAAAATTCCTAGAAATATTGTAGGTAAATTCCAGAGTTCCCAGGTGAAGGAGAAAATCTTACAAGAAGCCAGAAAGAAACAATTCAAGTATTGTGGAAATACAATCAGAACAACACAGGATTTAGTAGCTTCTACAATAAGGGATTGAAGGACTTGGAATATGATATTCCATAGGTCAAAGGAGATAGGATTAAAACCAAGAATCACCTACCCAGCAAAAGTGAGTATAATATTTCAGGAGAAAAAAATGGAATTTCAATGAAATAAAAGACTTCCAAGCATTCTTGTTAAAAAGACCAGAACTGAGCAGAAAATTTAACTTTCAAATACATCAAGAGAAACATGAAAAGGTAAACAGAAAAGAGAAGCCTTAAGGAGCTCATTATAGTTGACCTGTTTACATTCTTACATGGAAAGATGGTGTTTGTAACTCATGAAACCTCTTTCAGTATTAAGGTATTTAGAGGAAATACATAGATGTAGGTGTGTATGAGTATGTATGCATGTGTATATTGCATGTGTAGATATGTATATGTACATGGGTGTATGTGTGTCAACATATGTGTATGTATACATCGACAGAGGACACTGAATATGAAGGGAGAATACCTAAAAAAAATAAAATTTACTATTGCATGGAATGTACTAGGAATAAGAGAAAAGGAGTGGTAGAATGTAGCAAATCATCTCACATAAAAGAGGGAAAAAGGAGCTTTTACAACGGAGGGGAAGAAAGGGGAGATGAAAGGAAATAATTGAGCCTTACTCTCATGGGATTTGACTTGAGGAGGGTATATCACACACTAAATTGGATATGGAATTCTATTTTGCCTTGCAGGAAGACAAGGGGTATGGGGTTAGGAGAGGGAAGATAAAAGAAGGAATAGCAAATTGGGGAAAAGGATTATTAGAAGCAATCACTATCATGGGAGGATAAGACCAAGGAGAGAATGGAACAAAATGAAGTGCAGGATAGGACAGAGGGAAGTGTGGTTAGTCTTTTACAATATAAATATTATGGAAGTGCTTTTCATTGTTACACATGTATGACCTATATTGAATTGCTTGTTTTCTCAACGAGGGTGGGAGGGGAGGGAGAGAGAAAATATGGAACTCAAAGCTTTAAGAATGAATGTTAAAAATGTTTTTTTTCATGTAACTGGAAATTAAGCTATACAGGCAATAGAATATAAAAATCTATTTTGCCCTACAGGAAAATAGAAGGGAAGGAGGAAGGAAGAAGGGTGAGTAATAGAAGGGAGGACAGAGTTGAGGAAGGGGTGGATGGGGTGCATGCTGTCCTGGGGTGGAGCTGGGGAGACATGGGAGGAAAAATTTGAATTCAAATTCTTGTGGAAGTTAATGTTAACAACTGAAAATAGATAAATTGAATATAAAAGAAAAAGAAAAAAAACCATGGTGCTACAGAATTCAGGCTCAGAAACACCCCATTTGTGTGTTTCCGCCAGTGACTAGTAATCCAGACACAGATTTCCTTATACCATTTCTCTTTCCTAGTATTTAACAGCTTCATATTTCTTTTCTTTTCCCTTCCTTCTTTCCTTCCTTCCCTCCCTCTCTTCTTCCTTCTTTCTCTCCCTTCTTCTTTTCCTTCTTCCTTCCTTTTTTCCTTTCCCTCTGCTTCCCTCCTTCCTTCCTTCCTTCCTCCTTCCTTATTGCCTGCCTTCCCTCCTTCCTTCTTTCCCTCCTTCCTTCCTTTCTTTCTCCCTTCCTTCGTTCCCTCCTTCTTTCCTTCTTTCTTGCCTTTCCTGACTTCCTTCCTCCTTTCCTTTCTGTCTTCCTTCCTTCCTTCCTTTTATGCTTATAGTAGGGGTTAAATGACTTCCCAGGGTCACACAGCTAGTAAATGTCAGAGGCCAGACTGAACTCAGGTTCTCCTGACTCCAGGGCTGCTGCTCTATCCACTGCACCACCTAGCTGTCCCAATAGCTCTCTGTTTCTAATAGTATCAAGTCCAAATCAGACTACTTAGTTTCCATTTTGATTTTACTCTAACTATCCAACCTTATTCCTTACTATTCTTAATATGTACCTTCTCTTCTAGACACACTAACTTCCTTATTACCCTATGACCACGCAATCTATATTTATCGCAGGTCTGTTTTCACTCACCAGGATTCATTCAACAGCTATTTATTAAGTGCCTGTTATGCAAACTACTGTGCTAAGTGATTGGAGAGTATAGCTTACAAAACTAATTAAAACTTGATCCCTGTCCTCATACAATTTATAATATTTCAATTTCCAATTTTATTCTCATGCAGAAATATGTGAAACTAGAATTAATGAATGCATACATGAAAAAGCACTTATTAAGTGCTTACTGTGTGCCAAGCATTGTACTAAATGCTAGAGATTACAATAGGAAAAATCAAGGCAGTCTGTTCTTTCAGTAAGCATACATTCTGAATGAAGAGACAACCTATATAAACACATGGAGGATGAAAGAGACAGGTACTCCTGAGGCTGAAGATATAAAGCAGATGACAAAGCCCTAATAGGATCCTTAGGGTGCATTGGCAAGTGAGACTGCAAAAATTGAGGGCCTGTTGAGTATACTGGTAGATAAAATGATAAGACAGTTCACTCCTCATGGATGAATGCTAATCTATTCTCCTCTGTGAGGAGGAGGAACCAGAGTCTTGTTTTGGCAGAGTCCCTGCATTGGCTGGAAGATTGTGGTAGAAAGCTGAAGCTTGTAGTCAGTTTTCCAGCGGTCATTTCAATGGGATCAGGTCTATCAGGCCTGGGAGCCCTGCCAGTCAGGGACCTGGAAAACTTAAAAGACCAAGACCAAAATTATTTGCAACTGGGAAAATAAAGAAAGGATTTTGGAAGAAGTAGCATTTGATCAAGTTCTTAAAAGGCTTCAAAGATGGAATAGGGGAAGTACAATCCAGTTATTTGGCATGTCATAAGCAAATAAAAAGAAGATGAAAGTTTTAGGTATTTCTTAGGGACATTAAAAAGTCACTGAATAAAAAGTCACAAAAATTAAGTTTGGAACATACTTTGGAGGTCATATACTGCAACCCATACTTAAAAGGAATTCCCCACTATAACATTCTTGCCAAATATTCATACAGCTTGTGCTTAGATATCACCAAGAAGACCACTTCTAAAGTCGGCCAGTGCATGTTTTTACAACTCTACATGGGAACTATTTTTTTTCTCCCTTTTCTTCCCCCTGACTTCATGTATAAATTGGCTTCTTTGTAACTCCCACCATTACTTCTGATTTTGTCCTGTGGAGCCAAAAAGAACAACTGCAATCCTTACTCCACATGAAAGCCCTTCAAATGCTTGAGTCACCTAATATGTGAAAGGCATTATAACAGCTTTTGAGATTCAAAGGTGTATGTGTGTGAGTGTGTGTGTGTGTGTGTGTGTGTGTGCGCGCAACAGAAACACACAGAGACAGAAGAAAGACAGAGATGGGATGGGAAGGGGTATAGGGAGAGGAGAAGAAAGGAGCTCAGAAGAAAGAGAGAAAAAGAACTACTGAGGTGGGGATATAAGTAATAAAGATAAGAATAATACAAAGTAGAACACGAACTCATTTCTGGGACATTTCATTAGCCTGAAAGTTTAAATCGGTCTTGATACTCTCCTCATCTGTAGGCTCTGCCTGTCAAATTGAATCCTTTGAAGGGAGTGCATTTTTTAAAGAGGGGTCCACAGCATAGTCTTGTCCCATTTCCCATGAGCCACTCTGATTTTGTATTTTTCTAGCATGTCTCAGTCCCAGCTACTTTCTCCTTCCTTGCTTCAAGACTTCCATCCTCCAACTTTTCAGCTTTCTTTTTTTTTTATGTAGTCTTTTCCCAGTACGTTGCATAAAGGTAGGAATATCTTTCTTTTTTGTGTTGCCAGTGCTTAGCACAGTGTCTGGCATAAAATGGGTGCTTAAGAAATGTCTTTTGACACTTGAAATGTCAAAGGAAAGATTCCACAATTTTTTTTAATCCCTTACTATTTACGAGATACTATTCTAAGTTTAGGGGATATAAATACAATAAAAATGAGAGTCCCTGCTTTTAAGAATTGGCTAGCATAGAGACTTCTTCAAAATGGAGGTTCTGATAGGAACTTAGGAATGGGAGAAAGGTGCCACAAGTTCAGAGGGAGAAGGTGTCTGAGGCATGGTGGCAAAATCTACACAGGTCTTTAGTAAAAAAGAGTTCAGGATCCTATGAGGAGGTAAAATAATTGCCAGTGTTACCCATATTTAAACATGCGTCTAAAGTCTTCTTTCCTGAGATTTTATTTGGGGAAATCAGAGAATACTTCATGAATGAGGCAGTATCTGGTTTGAATCTTAGAGGAGAAGAAGGATTTTAACAGGTAGAAGTGAGGAATCATTCCATGCATGGAGAACAATCCCACAATGCCCTTGACTTTCTGCTATTTTCTTTCCTACCATCCCCTTTCTTAGTTTCTTTATACGAAGTACCTTCTTAGGTGGTCTGTGGGCCTCAAAAACTAAATTTTATCATCTGGTTTTGTAGATACAAAAATATCCACACTTCTTTTTCTAAATTCTCTATGAAATATTTAGGCAAACTGAGGTATAAAATAGATTAGAAATTAGAGTAGATAACCTAAATTATTCAAGCTCTACCCACCAGTGCCAACCACCTAATTCTCTATAATTCCAATTGTTTATATGAAATGACAGCTAATTCTAGGAAAATTATCACACATAAAAAAGGTGAAAGAAAATGCCTGGCATAAACATATCCTAGCAACCCAGTAATGACAGGACTACTGTAATTCTAAAATAAAAGAGGAATTCCTTCTAGACTTCTGCAATTTCTGTTTTTATATTCAAATGAATTTCATAAACCTCTGTTACATCACACTCCATATCTCCTTGGATTAGAGAGAACATAAAGACGTATTTCCCCTTCCTTCCTTCCTTTTCCATGACCTGTATTTTTTAAACTATTGTTGTAGGCAAACAAAGATTTATTATGTGCTTACTAAGTATTGAACATTACTGAGTAATCAAGCATCATACTAAGCCCAGAAGATATGATGGAAAAGCAAAAATAGTCAGTGATCTCCAGGAACTTCCATTCTAAACAGGGAGGCATTATATACATCTATGTCTATACACACACACACATATTATGTATATACATATATATATATGTATATATATATATACACACAAAACATAGATAGTAGAGGCAAGGTGAGCTTAGACAAAAAGACCCTAGCAATTGGTGGGAATAAGAAAGGCCTCCTGCACAACAAGGGGTTTGAGCAAGGGGTTCTGAAGCAAACCATGAATTCTAAAAGGTAGATGTTAAGAGTGAGAGGTTTCCATGTGGGTGTGATGGAGAAAGTTAGGTATATTTAAAAGATTTGAAGGAGAAATAAATGACAAGATTTGGCAAATGAATATGTGAGGTAATTGAAAGTGAGAAATTGGGGTTAACACCAAAATTGTGAATCTTATTGCTATGAAAGATAGTGAAAGTATCAAGGAGATTCAGAAAAGGAATTTATTTTGCAGAATGGGTGGATAATGAATTATATTTAGAACAAGGTGAGTTTGTGGTGCCTATTGGACATGCAAGTTAGTCAAATAGGCAATTAGTAATGAGACTGGATCTCTGGAGAGAAGATTATGCATCTGTGTTTAGATATGGGCATCATCGGCATTCACATGGTTTTTGTACCAACGGAAGATGATAATATAACCAAATAATAAAGTATAGAAAGAAAGGAAAATGAAAAGGACTCAGTCAAGAGCCTTGAGAGATACCCACAATTAATGAGAGTGGCATCTACAAAGAAGGTCCATCAGAGGAGACTGAGAAGTGCTAAGATGGGTAGGTGGAAATCAAAGAAAGAAAAATGGAATGAAAATCCAGAAAGGACAGAGTACCCAAGAGAAAGTGAGCAAAACTTTCAAATTCATTTAATAAGACTGGGAATAAAGGGATATAAAAATTGGCATTTAAGAGATCATAAGCAACTTTGGAGAGAATAGTTTCATTTGAAAAATGGGAGTGGAAGCCAGAATGCAAAGGGTTTAGGTGAGAGTGAGAGAAGTAGAAAGATCTGATATAGATGCATTTTTCAGAGTTTAGCTGAGGACAAGAAAGATACAGTGGGAGGTGGAAAGGATGTTAAGATTTGGAGGACTTTTGTTTGGTTTTTGCTTTTCTTTTTTTAATTATCTTTATTTATTTGTTTTCAGTTTTCTACAATCACTTCCATAAGTATTAGATTTTCTCTCCTTCCATCCCCCCTCCCTCCCCAAGACAGCATGCAATCTTATATCGATTCTACACATACATTCTTATTAAACACATTTTCATATTAGTCATGTTTCATAGAAGAATTAAAATGAATGGTAGAAACCATGAGAAATACCAAACAAAACATAACACAAGAGAAAATGTTCTGTTTCATTCTGCATTCCAATTCCATAGTTCTTTCCCTGGATGTGCATTTTGGCTCGAGTCCTTTGGGAAGGTTTTAGATCCATGCATTGCTGTGAAGGGCTAAGTCTACCAGAAAAATTCCTCACACTCTATGGTTGTTACTGTGTACAATGATCTCCTGGTCCTGCTCCTTTCACTCAGCATCAATTCATATAAGTCTTTCCTGGCCTCTCTGAAACCTTCCTGTTTATCATTTCTTATAGCACAATAGTATTTCCATTACATTCATATTCCACAAGTTGTTCAGCCATTCCCTAATTGATGGGTATCCCCTCGATTTCCAGTTCTTGGCCTCCACAAAGAGAGTTGCTATAAATATTTTTTGTGCATGTGGGACCCTTTCCCATTTTTATGATCTCTTTGGGATACAGTTCTAGAAGGGATATTTCTGGGTCAAAGGGGATGCTCACTTCTGTAGACCTTTGGGCATAGTTCCAAATTGCTCTCCAGAATGGCTGGATCAGGTCACAGTTCCACCAACAATGAATTACTGTTCTAACTTTCTCACATTTTCTCCTACATTTATCATCTTCTGTTTTGTCATGTTAACCAATCTGATAGGTGTGATGTGGTATCTCAGAGTTGTTTTGATTTGCATCTCTCTCTAATCAATAGTGAATTAGAGAATTTTTTTATATGCCTATAAATAGTTTTAATTTCTTCCTCTGGAAGCTGCCTGTTCATATCCTTTGACCATTTATCAATTGAGGAATAACTTGTATTCTTGTAAATTTGACTCAGTTCTCTATATATTTTAGAAATGAGTCCTTTATCATAGATACTAGTAAAAATTCTTTCCCAGTTTTCTGTTTCCCTCCTAATCTTGGTTACATTGGATTTGTTTGTGCAAAAACTTTTCAATTTAATGTAATCAAAATTAATCATTTTGTACTTCATAATGTCCTCTATCTCTTGTTTGCTCATAAATTTCTTCATTCTCCATAAACCTGACAAATACACTATTCCTTGATCCCCTAATTTGTTTATAGTATGTCTTTAATTCCTAGATCATGTATCCATTTGGACTTTTTTTTCTAGTGTACAGTGCCAGGTATTGGTCATTGAGGAAATTAGAATAGTCAAAGAAGAAACCAAGTTATCACTCTTTGCAGATGTCATGATGATATATTTAGAAAATCCCAAAGAATCAAGTAAAAAACTACTTGAAATAATAAACAACTTTGGCAAAGTTGCAGGTTACAAAGTAAACCCACATAAATCATATGCATTTCTATATATTACTAACAAAGCCCAACAGCAAGCGATAGAAAGAGAAATCCCATTTAAAGCTATGGTAGACACTATAAAATATCTGGGAGTCTTCATGCCAAAACAAACCCAGAGACTCTATGAACACCATTACAAAACACTTTTCACACAAATGAAGTAGATCTAAGCAAGTGGAAAAACACCAGTTGCTTCTGGGTAGGCTGAGCTAATATAATAAAAATGACAATTCTACCTAAATTAATTGACTTATTCAGTGACATACCAATCAAACTACCAGAAAAATATTTTCTAGAGCTGGAAAAAATTTCAAAATTCATCTGAAAGAACAAAAGGTGTAGAATATAAAGGGAATTAATGAAAAGAAATGCTAGGAAAGGTGACCTAAGACCTAACCCTACCAGATTTCAAATTCTATTATAAAGCAGCAATCATCAAAACCACTTGCTACTGGCTAAGAAACAGAGGAGTACACCAGTGGAATAGGTTAGGTACATAAGACACAATAGTCAATGAATATAACAATCTACTGTTTGAAAAATCCAAAGACCCCACCTTGTGGGATAAGAACTCACTGTTTGACAAAAACTGCTTGGAAAACTGGATGACAATATGGTGGAAACTAGGTTATTCTTTTCTTAAGCATGAGAAAGACTTGTGCTTTTTTGTAAGTATCATGAAAGAGAGGAGATGATTGTAGATTAGCTAGAGAAAAGGAACAAGAGTGGAGCAATCTGCTAAAGAAGATAGAAGCTTATAAGAACTTGTTAGATATCTCGGTGGCACAGTAGATATAGTGTGAGACTTGGAGGCAAGAAGATTTTGGTTCAAATTCTGTCTCCCTTGCTATCAATATAACCTTGGACAAATCACTTAACTCTAGAATATTTCTTCATATATACAATAGCTATAGCACTTGCAATAATAATAGTAATAATATTGTAATAGTAGTAGTAGTACTTACCTCACAGGATTGTTTTAAGGATTAAATGATTAAGGATTAAATTAAGTGCAGTGCTTTGGAAAATTTAAAGTACTATATCAAGGCTGGTTATTTTTATTGTTTTATTTTTTGTTTACTATTATTTTTAATAATAATAAGTAAGGGGGTTAACCTTAAGAAGGAGAAGGACCAGAACAGCAGATATTGGGGGAGGCTGGAAGAGGGATGTGAGATAAGAAGAGGGAGCTCTTTTAGAGGATAAGTCTGTGTTATTTACCTAGAAATAGATCTTTTAAAAAAATAGGCTTTTAAAAATCAGTGGACAGAACCAAACTAAAAATGACATAATTGTGAAATGAACCAACCTAATTGTGACATTTCAGTCCTGCTTGATATTGACTTAACATCTCTTGCATTGATTTCCCACTGTCATTAAGAATTGAGCAAAGGGGTTATTTTCCTCCATTTAAAATCAATACATCTTTCTAAAGCTTTATTAATTTCAAATAATGTTTTCATTCAAGAACTAATGGTGAAAAATGTCAAATGAATAAGTGGAAACTCTATGCAATGAATCTCATATCAACGAAGGTAGCATTTTGGTATGTGTGTGTTCTCCCTCTGCCCTCCCAGTCATCCTCCTGGACAAAATAAGAATGGCCCACATTTGATTATCATGTAGTCTGTGGTGGCAAGATTTTTATTGCATTTTTTTCCCAACAGGAGAAAATGTCTTCACAGATTATGTGATGGGTTTGAAATAGTTCAACTATTGGAGAAAAACAGAACTTTACTCTTTTCTGCCAAAGGCTAATCCTTTCAGGAAAAAAATAACACCACAGCATAATCAGCAAAGTTATTACAGGTTAACAGTAACTCTCTACCCCAGTTTTATTATATTTACAAGTACACATATAATTTATTCAGAAGATACATCTATTTAGACAACACCATTATTTTAAGAAGGAGTAGATCTCTATTATGGAATTAGCAAAGTATAAGAATAGTTTTTCTTTGGGATCCCAGAACTGATGGCTCATATTATGTTAACATGACATAATATGTTAACAGGAGCTTGAAAACAACACAGAATAACTGGATAATGATAAATTATTTTAGTGTCAAAGTTTCTAAAATTTTCATTAGAAGACCCTCATGAAAGTTTACATAATATGGTCTATCCTCTATTATTTCCTCATCCTTTTCACATATATTTTACAGTGATTTTTTTTCTTTCAAGTGCCACCGCAATCAAACAGTTAATTAAGCTGGCAATATCTGTTTTCCTTTTGACCTCACTTCAGAGCCAAAAAAATTAAAAGAGAAGATATTCAGCAAAAGAGCTCAGTAAGTAGCAGGAGCTGGCTAACCACTTATCTCTATGTTCCTTGTCACTACCAGAGTGCCATATCAGAGGCCTGATTCCAAATTCTCTGCATTCCCTTTGGCGATCCTTTACAATACCTCTTATTTCTATAATCCTGTAAGTCACAAAGCTTACTTAAGACTTTCTCACTCAGTCTTTTATGGTATATAATATTGGTCTCATTTTATAGATGAGGAAACAGTTGATATAAAGTAAAATGACTTGCCTAAGGAGATCATAGCTAGTAAGGCAGAATTTAAGCCCAAGTCTTCTGACTCTAAGTGCACTGCTTTTTCCATACCACATTTCCTCTCAGATCTTCTTTGCCCATCCTCCCTATTGGACAATCCAGCATCTCCTCCCTCATATTCCTATGTGTCCTCCTGCTCTTTCTCTGTCTCCTTTTCTGTTTCATCACTAACGATGAATTCTTTGAGTCTTTGTCCTTATACTCCCTCTTTTCTCTCTGAATTCTCTCTCTTAGTAACAGCATCAGTTTTCATGAATTTAATTACCTTCTCTATGCAAGTGCCTCCTAGAGCTATATATCTAGTCCTCCCCTAAGATCTAAAGCCTTGCACAGACTGCCTTTTAGACATTTCTAGGACCAAGTGGATAGTGCTGTTGGCTTTGCATACTTAACATATTCTAAAGAATTTTTTTTCTCTCCCCTCTGAACTTCTTTAAAAAATCTTCTCTGTTACTGTGGAGGGCACCAATATCTCTCTAGTTATCTAGATTTCCAACTAAGTGTCCAACCCCAATGGCATACTTAACTCTATACTTTCACTCAGTGCATATATCCAATCAGTTGCCATTTTAAAAAATTTCCTAAATATCTTTGTGGTGGGTCTCTTTCTTTCTATTTATGAAGCCACCACTCTAAGTCAGACCCACATCATCTCTCCTCATACTTCACTAATAGCCTCTTATTTTGTCACTTTCTCAAATGTCGCCCCATTCCAATCTATCCTCACATGGTGATTCTACTAAAGTGTATGTCTGGTAATGTTACTCTCTACTTAGCAAACTAATGCCACACTACTGCTTTGTAATCAAATATATATTCCTATTTACAGTTATAACCTACCCCATTCCTACCTTTCCACTTTTCTCATATAGTACTGCCTTTTCTTGCTGTTCTAGAGAAACCTCCACCTTAAGGTCTTGTTCTCTTGACTAGTGATTACTTGCAAAGATCACTGTTTCAGGAAGATCTCGAGCAATACTCTTACTTCACTGCCAAATCAGTCTCTAAATGAATTTCACTCCTCCTTGACATCCTCCTTCACATACAGGTACCCTCTTTTCTCTCCCATTTATGTATTTCCTTCCCACTTGAGGGTAAGGACTGTCTTGCTTTCTTAAATATGTATTTCTAGTATATAGCACAGAATTCAGCACACAGTGAGCACTTAATACCCTTAATAAATATTTGCTTTATCATCTGTCTGCCACTTGGTCTAGCTATCTTCTCTGTCTCTCTGTCTCTATATCTCTTCCTTGTTCTTTTATCCTTATTGATGTTCTGTGTCCTAGCCATGAATGAATGAAAAATTATTTGTTAAGCACTTACCATGTACAAACTATTTTTCTACCTGTTGGAGATATGAACAGAAAACAAGAATCCTTGTTTTTAAGTCACTCATTCTAATAGAGAGAGACAACACCACACAACAGAGAAAGATAGATTCTGCAAGTCAGATAAAAAGGCCCCATAATCATTAGGGACCAATAGTAAAATGCTTGCACCAATAAACCTAGATCCCTTTCTAGTGCAGAACCATTTGAAAGTACCAAGAGACTTTGATGGTGAGAAGTGTTTTTTTTTGTTTGTTTTTACTGTGTTTTTATTAGCTGTGCCTATTTTGTCTACTTTCCCATGACTTTGTACTGCCTGTCTCCTATGTCTAGGACTGATTACAATTCATCTTCGTCTCTACCCCTTAGACTCACTAATTTCCTGTAAGACTCAGTTCAGTGCCATTTTGTTCATGAAGTCTTTCTTGGTTCCACTTCAGCCCTTATACTCTCCTTTCAAAACCACTTTTTTATTTCTTCTATAACTATATCTGTATCTATGACTGGATAGATAGATAATATGTTTATAGATAGTATTTTAGCACTTTAAAGTTAGCATTTTATATGCTACTTTAAGATTGAAAAGTATTTTACATACATTTCCATTTGATTGTCACTACAACCCTAGGAGGGAGATGCAATTATTATCCATATTTTATTGATGAGAAATATGAGATTGAGAGAACCTTACTTACATGCCCAGGGTCCACAGCTAAGTTAGCTTCTAAAAGGAAGATTCAAAATGATGCCCAATTTCAAATATAATAATCTATCTACTGTATTACCTAATTATTCGTGTGCTCCCTCCACCTTCATTCCAACATAAACTCCTTGAGGGCAGTTACTATTACACTGCCTTTGTATTTTGAGTGCTCTGCAGACAGTAAGCACTAAATAAATGCTTGTTGATTGATTGAATAATAATCTTTGCCATGAAGTTGAGTATGATAGTGATAAAAATGAATTTTGTTACGAATAGAGCATAGGGCCTAGAGTCAGGAAGACTAGCTATGTGACCCTGGGCAAGTCCCTTAACCCCGCTAGCCTCAGTTTCCTCATATGTAAAATGATCTGGAGAAGGAATAGCAAAACTGTCCAGGGTCTGCCAAGAAACCCCAACAGGTCATGAAGACACAAGTGAAACAAATGAATAACAACTATGAAACTATAGCTCACAGTCAATGATTTTAATTTTTACAAAAGATTTTCAGTTTTGGGAGATTCCCACAGCTCTCTCTCACTCTTCTATCCCTACTCGCTTTTTCTGCAATCAAATTTTGGCTTCTTTTGCCTCCATACATGGTCTTGCCTAGAATTTATGAATCTATCTTATGTTTAGCTCTAAATAAAAAAAGGTCAAGCAAAAATCTTCTCAGTTTTCATATAATTATTATAGTTAATATAATTTTCCAGTTGACAATAGGTTTTGTTTCACTTGACAGAAAATGTTGTACACAAAGAGATTCATACTCAAAACTACCTACAGTCAACATATGTCCCCTCAAATCCCCAGTCCTCTCTTTTACCTGGGGACATATCCAACACTCTAGAATATAGTTTGTGAGACCAATTGATCAGCCCTTCATTTTTCTCATTTTGTATATTCTTGAAGATGTGTTATATGCTACTTCTTACATAAAAGTGATTGTTGGCCATATCCTTCATAGCACTTATATATTCCAGATGCTTTTCCATTGTCATCTGGGTCATCTGCAATTTTGCTTCTTTGGAGAGTATGGTGATACATGATTTAAAGTCTCATGACATCAACAGTAGCATATGGAATTTGAGTTGAGCAGCAGAGACTAACCTGGGGTCATTGGGAGCTCTGGTCAATTTCTAAAATGTGATTCCTGAAGAGCTAAAAGGAAGACATAAAGCTAATGGAGAGGCTGAAAATGAGAAGTGTGGGACATATGCCCATTTAAATAAAAATTGCATTTAATCAATCAAAATATTTATCAAACTCCTCCTATATGCTGGGACAGGTGATTCAAAAACAAAATCTAAATAGTCCTTGCTTTCCAAAAGCATCCATTCTGTTGGGGGAACATCATATTTACATGTTAATATAATTAAAAAATTTATACAAAACAAGTTCAAGGTCATTTCCTAGAGAGACATAAATAGCTTAGATATCATGCAGTGTGTGTGGATAACAGGAAACAGTTCACGAAGAGAAGTAATATTTTACAAATCTAGAAAGACAGAATGGAGTGAGGTTGTAAAAGAGGGTAAAGACCAAATGGAAAAGAATGGTTTGCATTTGATGCTACTGGAGATTTTCAAGCACGGGAAAGATATAGTCTGTATTCTGTGTTTTAAAATTTTTTGGTGACATTAATGGTGCAATATATTAAATTTGGAATAAAAATATTTGAATTTAAATCTTGCCTCTATTATTTGTTAGGTAGGTGATTTTATCCAAATCATGTAAGCTGTCTTGACTTCTGGTTCCTCATCTGGAAAAAAAAATGAAGGAATTTGATTTTTTCCTTCTATCTCTAAATCTTTTATATTTATAATGACTTTTTGTTGGTAAATAATATGTCTTGTCCTGCTGTAAAGCATAAGTTTTTTGGCTACCAGCTTTTTCCTTTTGTCATATCTGTGGTAACAATATTTCAGTCATTGAAAAGACGACTTTTAGGGATGATGTGTTTGTGTGTGGAGATGTATATCTTTGAGAAAATGAATATACATGTGTTCAGTTGCACATCTTTTAAAGAGAAAAAAGATGTGGATATCATTTTCAGTGATTTAGAGTGAAATAGAAAATAAAAAAATAAATAATATCTATTTGTAGATTTAGAAAAGAAAATAGTTATTGCTAATATTAAAAATACATTTGTTGCCATATTGTAAATTGTAGCTTTCAGTTCATTACTTTGTGCCTTTACTTTTTTGAGGTTATATCTGTCATCAATATAATATACCACTCCAGCCCCTTGTATTAACAATTGATTTTATCACCTAATCTAATTAATTAACATTGCAAAGTGAAAGTTATCATTTTGTATGTAGAGTTCATAAAGGTAGGACTAGTTAAAATCTGGAGTTCAACCAATGCATAAGTCACAGAAAATTCATTGTGTTTTTTTCAGAGCCAAACTATTAGTGTGGTATACCTCAATTCACCTTAATTTTGAAGTGTGAAAACTGTGATTGTGGAGGAAAAATCTGTACTGACAAATTAAATCTGAGAATGACCCACTTAAGAAAGGAAAACAAACCCTCATACATATGTAATGTATACAACAATTCTCTTATGTACCAGATACTGTGCTATGCTAAGATGGCAGTTTGAGTAACACATGAGTAAGAGGAAAGACAAAAGTTTTGTGGAGTCATAGAATATGAAAGGAAGTGATGTAGAATAATTCTAGCACTGCCCCCAGGCTCTTTATGAATTTCCTAGGAAGGAGAAAATATATTTATTTTAAATCTTCAAGTGATCTGTGATGTCACTGACAGAATAGTCCCTCTAACAGATTATAACACAATCTTTTCATACTTTCTGAGATAGTGTAATGTTTGTCCATGTCACCAAAGAGATACTTCATAGAGGACCCATTCAACATACTGGAGGCCCCAAACAAGTGTTTCTAATATTATACAAATATCAATGTAGTACATAAAAGCATATCCATCATATCATAAGACTCCAGGCCACTTCATTTTCTGTTCATATTTGTTTAATATCCCTTATCCTGTTTTTTGCACACAAGTCATCATGCTTATGCCTTCCAGTGGATTCCACATTGCTTTCGTTATAGCTATACATAGAAATATATATAGATATATATGGGTGTGTGCATATGTATATATATATGTATGTGTGTGTATATGAGGGTATGTATATATGTGTATACAAGCAGATATACACAGGTATGTATGTATATACTGTGCATAAACAGAAGCCATTGACTAGAATAGGAAAGGCCAAAAGACAGAATTATTTTGAATCAATTAATTGAAAATATTTGTATAATTACTAGTATTTGTTGAGGATTGTGCTAGATGATGATGGTGATAGGTTCTGGTCCTTTTCTCTGAAGAAATTACAGCAGATTAAGAGATAAATTATGCACAAAATATTGTGAAACTAGCAAATGGTACATGATTTTATGATCAAGTAATAAATTATGTGTTCCTGATAATAGATCCTATAGAAATTACCAAGAAGCATATATTTGGCATGAGCTAGCCTGGTCAGAAACTTTCATGAAATATATTAGACTTGAGCAGGTCATGTCAGCTGTGTTGACTCTAGGAAAGTCAAAAGAAAAGTTAAGATAATAAAGAGTAGTATGAACAGAAATATGGAAGTGATAATATGTAGGGACCAGTTAGTAGCTACTCTTCTTAGAACAGAGGATTTAAGTCACAGAGTGGATGAAATAAGTTTGCAGAATTATAGTGGATCTTTATGATGAAGGAACTTCAAATGAGCCTGCGGAACTGAGATTTCATTGAGTTAGGCAGCAGTAAATAGTTATAAATGCTTAAGAAGAGGAATAACTAAAGAAAAATGAAATGCTGAATTTAGAATATAGGATGGATTGGGGTAGAGTGATCACAATATTTAAGTGGGTATTTTCCATTACATTCTTCTAAAGTCTTCCTTTTATAATCAAATGTTATTCATTAAATCAGTCATTCATTCAATAGGAATATATGAAATGTTTACTAAGTGTCAGGCAGTAGAGATAGAAAAACAAAAATGAGCAGTCCCTGACTTTAAGGTGTCTACATTACAATAGATGTAATCACCAGAATATTCATTTTGGATCCTAACTTACTAGTTAGCGTACCAGATCTATTTAACCATTGTGGCAGAACCAGAATTACAAAATTTTCAGCCCTATTTGCAGAAAATGACATGATTCCATGGAATGAATACCATATATCATCCCTGAATCTAGTCTATATTTAGGCAGCTGTAGGAATTGTAGAGAAAGCTGTCTTTCCGAGTGTCTGCTAATTATGTCAATCTAATAGTATCACTATAGAAGACTGAAATGACCAAGAGATTTAATCATTTCCACATCTGCCAAGCTGTGTGTTTTTGTTTGATGTCCTATTTTTGTTAATGTTTGTTAGTTTGGGGTGGGTGATATATTTTTAATCCTCATGTTAAGCTATCTGTCAATGATTTTCTTTTTCTAATTCTACAGATTTACCCAACAAACACTTTCTCCAAAAATAAAAAAAAACAACTGTTGAAGGCATTTTGATTGACTCAGGCAAAGATACTAAAATAAATATGCCATATTACCTGACCCAGATGAGTTTTCAATCCAGGATTATTTGTTCTGTGGTTTCACTAGGAAAAAAAACACAGTAGAAATTGCTATTTTTGTGTGAGGATGGTACACTAGACCAAATTTGAAGTTCTGCATCATAAATTCAGAACCATGTAACATAAAATATTTGGCAAAGAATACTTCTTGTTCTAGAAAAAAAGTTTTCTTGTATTTTTTTTGTGCTTTCAATTTTCTCCATATCCTTAATTAGTTGAAGTGTAACCTTGATTTCTTGCCCTAGACTGTCAGATGCCATCAAGCAGTTAAGTACTTCTGCTCTTCTCAGTGGTGTGTGAAGAGATATATAATTTGTGCAAATATAAAATACTGCAAATCAGTTTGTAAAGCCCTTTGGGATCCTTTTGAAATGAAAGGTGCTGTATAAATGTCATTAAAGAAAATGTGATTCCTATCATTAATTCACCAAAGAGGTATAAATATCTAAAAATAACGGCTCAGATCAGTGTTGTCTCACAGATTTATAATGAGCATTTTGTTCACATATTCATAAAATCATGGTATAAATTGTTGAAGAAATAAGTACAAATGCTTTTTCTTAGCCTTTAATTAACTAACACGTTATATATGGTCAGTTCTAGGTATAGTAGGTGACTTTAGTGCATGAAAGGCAATCGTGTAACTGTACTGCTGAACTAAGAGACCAAGGTTGGGCAAGGAAATTATGGCAAATGGGCAAGAGATATGGAAAGAAACCATACCCTTCACATAGATAAACAGATCACTACTAAATGGTAGCTTGGGGAGTTTTCACATTAAAAACATTTCAGAATATCAGACTTCATGTATGCATTATTTGGAAAGAAGATATGCAAATATTCCTCTACTTATAATTTAAAACTTTTTACATTCTGCCCTGAGCCTATTCTGCCAGGCCTTTAATTCCTTTCCACATATATTATACTCTAGCCAAATTTTTCTTACCATTGCACACATAAAATTCTCCATCTCCAGTCTCTGAGTTCTGCATTTCTTGTCTTCCATGTCTAAAATGCATTCCTTCTTCAGTTTCACATCTTAAGATTCCTAGTTTCCTTCAAGGAACTTTTCAAATGCTGTCCTTTACATAAAACCTGTCAAGATCCCCTCAACTGCAACTATTATTCTCTCCAAATTATCTCATATCTCTTCTGTATAATTGTATGTGTACACATTCTCTCACCCAATAAGATTATAAGTTCTTTGAAAACAGAGATTGTTTTCAATGAGTGGCACCTAGTAATTGATAAATAAATGATTGTCAATTGCGGATCGTTTATTGATTGAACAGAGATTTATTTCATTGTCCACAGTAGCCCATATACTATACTGAACTATCATTATAATGACCTACTTCTGGAGACTCTTTATTATTCAGTCATTTGTCAGTTGTGTCCAACTCCTCATGACCCCATTTGGGATTTTCTTGACAAACATACTTTCATGATTTGCTATTTTCTTCTCCACTTTCTGCTCATTTTATAGATGAGCAAACTGAGGCAAATAGGGTTAAGTAACTGGCCCAGCATCACACAGCTAGTAAATGTTTGAGGCCAGATTTGAACTAAGGAAGATGAGTCTTTCTCACCTCAGACCTGGCAATCTATCCTCACTACCATAAAGCTACCCTAGAGATTCACAGATGCACAAATGACATTGCCAGAAAGAACCTTAAAAATATTACCAACAATTATAAAGACTTCAATAAAAAATTGAAGATCAGAAAGGCACAGATTGTATTTTCCACACTGTTGACCATTGAAGGTAAAGAATTCAGAAGGGAACAATTAATTGGGAAAGTAAACAGCTGTCTAGGAAGGTGATGTCTGAGAATGCAATTTGGATTTCTGTAGCACAGATTCTCATATGGGATAACAGATTCCTGGCAAAAGATGGAACACACCTAACAAACAGTCTAAGAATATTTTTGTAGGATTCTAGTAAATCTAACTAAATGGACTTTAAACTAAATGGTATGGAGCAGGTAAGGTTTATTATGTGTGAAAATAATGACAAACTGAGGGATAATGGTGTGAGCATGATTGATTTATTAGGTTAGCAGTAACCAGTCAATTGGGTCAATGGATTATTTCAATAGCCAAAGACCCTGAGTGAGGACTGGCATGGTCTTTTGTAACAATTATTGAGATAGAGCAAAATCTTGAGCAACATAGGTATATCTTCTTGTCATTGGCTATTGATGGCGTAATAAGAATTGAGTTTACATCATTTAGACTTGCCCTTCAGAAATCCCCTTAACAGCTGCCAAGATACTCAATTGACATACAAGACAAAGTTTCCTATGGAATAATAGACTGCAAAGACACTCATTGAATAAACTTGAATTTGAATTAAGTGGATGATGGCTAAGGTTACAAAGATAGGCATTACAATAGTGGAGATTCAATTCACAACAGAATCAAAAGGCCTGAATGAAGGTAATTACAAGACAAAGTCTTGACTTTTCTACAAGCTTCTCTTCAATGTAAGTGGTGATGAAGTTACAAAGATACGGAGTATGGACTTAGAAGGTATGGGAACAAACCTTATTTAAAATAAACAGGATAGGTATAAAGGTATTGGGTAGCATCATATATGAATCAGTCAGTCAATGAACAAGTACATAATAAATGTTGACTACATACCTTGCACACTCTTCTAAGCCCTGAGTATACAAAGAAAAACCAAAACAGCCTCTGCCTTCAAGTAACTTATAATCTAATGAGGGACACAAGGTGAAAATAATTCATTATATACAAAATGTGATCATCAAGTGAGAGAGTATAGAGAAGAATTTGAGAGTAGTGCCATGGATGATGACTACAGGAAAGCTGATCATTTCTCAATTTCTAGCTTCTTTAGGTTTTTGCCATTTTTCTCCTCCAGCTCATTTTACAGATGAGGAAACTGAGACAAATAGGGTTAAGTGATTTGCCCAGGCTCACACAGCTAGTAAGTGTCTGAGGTTTTAGGAAGCCTATTCATTGAATGGGTGTATCTCACTCAAAGTGAGAATGTGATATGACTTTAGCCTGAAAGGACCAGGGTCTCCCATTGCATCCTGAGTCATCTCCAGTCATCCTGATGAATATCACCCAGATGGTTCAGGAGAAGAAGGTGAGGTTGGTGACCTTGCACAGCCTTCCTTCACTCAAGTCAAAGTCAACTGCAAGTCATGTCATTGTGTTGACGGCATAGTCCTCTTTGAGAATGAAGGACAAAAACAACTATAGGAAAGCTAGCAAAAGAGATTAAAGATGAGTCATATATGTAGAAGGAGAAGATGAGAGGAGAGAAAAGAGGGAGGGAGAGAAGGAGAGAGAGAATGCACAAAGTATCATGAAAACCCACTGAGGAGAAAGTTTCCAAGAGGTCAACAGCGTATAATGCTATAGAAATGTCAAGACAAATGAGAATTAAGAAAAAAAGTAGATTGAGTAATTAAGATCTCACTGGTAACATTAGAAGAGAAGTTGCAAATGATTAAGTCTGGGAACCAGGCTATACAGAAGAATTAGAAAAGAGTGAATGGAGATCAAGTGGAGGGCCTTAGTATGGACAACATTTTCAAGGAAGGCAGGATAAAGTTAGAATTTGGGAGGGGTAACTTTTAAGATAAAATGTATGCAACAGGGAAGGAGATTATGAATAGGGAGAGATAGAGAATTAGAGAATGAGCTGGAATGATATTGAGGATAATTTATTAGAAGAAAGGGGAAGGGATAGAATCAATGGTGCATGTAAAAGGATTGACCTTGGAAAGTTAAAGAGTCATCATTAGAGATTGGAGTGAAGAAGAAAATAATTAGTGATGATTTCGAGGAATGGAGAGGGGAAGAAAAGGGACTTCTTTGTGAATGATCTCAATTTTTTCAGTAAAACAAGGCCTTCATTCAGCCAAGAGGATGGGAGGTATGGGAGGGTCATGGCATCTTTGAGACCATATCCTTTAACTATTAAAAAAATATTTTATTGAGGTGTTTTTTTAACATCAGTCTCACTTCCCAACGACTGAATACTGCTCTCCGAAAGAACTCTTTCTTGTAAACAATAACTGTAATGAAAGAAACAAATCAATACTTTGACCCTGTCTAAAAATATTACCCTCATTTTGTAACTCTAGCCTACCACTGCTTTGTGAGATATGGAAGCCATGCTTCATCAATCTTCTGAAGTCACGACTGGTTAATGTATCGATTAAACTTCTAGAGTTTTTAGGACTATTTTCCTTTACATTATTATTTGATTTGGAATTTCATGAAAAGAATTTCTCCTTTATTAAAACCCTAGAAACTTGAGTCTTACCCAAATCTCTAATACAAACCTTTATGCACTCCCCTAAGAGTTGTGCTGAGATACAACAGAATACTATCCATGCTCCTATCAGACTATATAAACAGGATTATAATTAACAATTGTGTGTGTGTGTGTGTGTGTGTTGGGTACAAGTAGCCAGTTGTGTGAAGGAGAATGTACATTTGCTGTGCAACTTCTTAGGGGAGGAAGGGTACCTTGGGATACCTAATATTTTCTATACTACTGAGGTATTAGCAGCATCTGGAGAGAGGGGAGAGAGTGGTGATATTACCAAGGGAGAGCCCACTTTTAGGGCTAGGCCCAGTCAAAGGAAGGGCTAGGAGGTGGGAAAGTGACATCCAGATGGCAAAGCATTATGGCTTTACCCTACTTACAATTCCGCTATCACCTGCCCTTATTTGTCACAACATGGATTGGAAAACCATTCATTTTGCTTATTTCAAACCTTCATGTTATTATTTTTCCCTTTTCTTGTAAAAATTATTTTCTTGAGTCTTTTTTTCAGTTGTGTCTGACTCTCTATGACCCCATAAGGAGTGTTCCTAGCAAAGATACTGGAGTAGTTTGACATGTTCTTTTTCAACTCATTTTATGGGTGAGTAACTGAAGGAAACAGGTGACTTAACCAGGTCACACAACTAGTATGTAAGACCAGATTTGAACTCATGAAGAGGAGCTTTCTTGACTCCAGGTCCAACATTCCATCCACTGTGGCACCTAGCTATCATATTAGGCACACCTGCTATCATTTCTCAATATGCCTTTAGTTGTTTACATGTTTGCCCCATAATTTTGAATGGAGTTACTACTCATCCCAGAAACTCATGATTCCTGCTATTGCAAATACATATCATTTTTTCTTGAGTTTCCTAACTTCTCTGACCTCAAGATTGCTTTCAGAGTGCAGAATCTGCTACACATAGAGAAATCTGTTAATTTTTTTCTCCATAACTGATCCCATTGTCTTCTGATATAACATAGAACATGGGTATTTTTAAATGCCTATTCCAAATATGAATAGTCTGTACTAGATGGAGGAACATCTGTGAAGGAGAAAAATCCATGCATGAGAAAATTTCATTATCTTAGGTTCAATGTATCATTAAAAAAAAAAACCCTCTTCTGGTAGCAGAAGCTAAAAAGAAATTTTTTAGCATAACCAAAGGGCTAACAAGACTAATTAAGATAGAAGGTGTTAGAAATTATCAAATAAAGGCAAACCCCATGGAACCTACAAAAAAGTCACAAAATAAATGAACTTTAAAGAAAACAGAGGAGTAGAAGAGTGACCATTCACTTTGCTGCTTAACATGAAACTAAGAATAAAGAAATTAACCTATTAGCAAAAAAAAAAAACTATTAATAGAGCTGGACAAATATAATAGACATCTACTGCTGGGAGACCACCCAAATTTGACCACCTGGGAGAAATGCATTATTGTTCCATTAATCAGAGTATCATAGGTGAAAGGAAGTGGGAACACACTGAGAAAAATGGATATTATTTTTAAAATATTCCAGTCCTTGAAAATTCTTATATTAGGGAATGTGTCATTTCTAAGCAGGCATACATTCAAGAGGGGAAAGTGATACAGTGAGAATGAAAGACAGTAATAAATGTATAGAACTGAGTGCTACGCTGGTACCCTGGACATATTAAACCAGAACAAAACAAAGCAATTAGAAGGGCCTCCAGACATGAAGTAGATACTACGGATGTTTTTTTCAATTAATGTGGGTAAGAATTACACAAGGCCAGAGTGTAGATTGGCTTAAAGATTGCATTTAGTATAAAGATCACAGTATAATAAATCTAGACTAAAAGGGACCTGAAAGACCCTTCAATTATTTTGTAATTGAGGAAACTAAGGAACAGAAGGATCTAAGGAGTTGTCTAGCAGGCCACTAGTAGCAATCATCATAGATGGGGATTTAAATCCAGGTCTTCATTCCAAAGTCAGTGATATTTCTACTACACCATGTAATTTTAAGATCATAGTTTCATTCAAGTAAGCATATAAATCATGAATTTGATGAGGGATAAAAAATTCACAAAAACTGTATGAAAGAAATTCCAAGACTGTTTTGTATCTTTGAAACTGTTTATTTGCCAAAATAATACTATTTACAAATGGGAATGTTGGACTGGCACATGTGCAGAGTGCCTCAGATGATGTCTTCACGTAGAAGACACTGAGGCAAAGATGGTGTCTGTGTGGAAGATGCTAGAGGACAGCTCTGGGTCAAATATGTGTGACATAGTGCCATATAAAGACAGATTGTGGAGCATGTGTAAACGTTTTGTAAGTGGTTCTTAATAGCTAACCATGTGCTAAAGGGGTTTTCTGTAGAGGCATTCAAAAAAGCCTGTCATTTTCAGGTATGCGCTTTTTTCTACAATCACTTCTGGAATATTCTTTATGATTCATTTATGGCATTGAGTAAAAGGAATGGAGTTGCTAATGTTGGGAGTTTTGAAAGGTCAGAAGAATCAGCCATAGGAATCTGGGAGTTATAATCCAGTTAAGGTTTCTCAGCGAGCACAGCTTTGGAACCTCAAGGTACAAGAAGTTACCTACCCAGCACCAGCTTAGTGGGAAAATTCATCTGTATATGAACTTGGTGAGGTCAGTATTGTATAGTAACAGCTAATTTTTGAGCCTTATCTTCTAGAGAATGAGGTGCTATAGAGGAACATCCCACACAGGTGTTGGAGGAAATGGTTGTAAATTTTTTCTTGCTATATTGTTGAAGTAAACCATCGTTTAATGCAACCGGGTATGCTAATGCCAAGGAACTGAACATAGCCAGTTGAGGCTTGAGCTGATGGCAGTAGAGAAAATATAGACACAAACTCCTCAAATATCCCTAGAATTCTTAGGGGAACAACCAGACTCATTTTGGGAGAGGCAACCAAAGCACATTTGTTTTAAGGAAAGACATTTGTTCCTTAAAACAGCTTTTAAAATGATCAGAAAGTCAAATGGCTGAACTATAGCAGTCTATGCTTAGAAATACTAAGCAGAAGGGGTAGAAGAATAACTTGTTCTAATGCAAAGGTGTTAAAAATGTGCCTTGGGAGAATATTCATTAGTGCTGCCTGATCAGATTAAAATGTAATTGGGAAATTTTTTTTAAATATAATAAAACATAGATAATATTACCTTTTAAAACAGTCAATATGCACCCTGTAAGAATCTTTATGTGGGGATTTCTAGCTGCATTCCTATCTGAGTTTGAGACCACTGATACTAAGCACTGGATTCATTTAGACTCAGTAGTGGATAATGTGCTAATCAGAATCTAGATTCAAATTCAACTGTTTCTTCTTATTAGGCATATAAATATGAGCAACTTGCTTAGTCTTTCAGACCTTTTTGTCTTCATTGTAAAATGCGCCTAATATTGACGATAATGTAATCACATAAAGTCTCAGAAAGCTCAAATGAGATAATAGGTGCGAAATGTTTCGCAAACTTTAAAGTTTCACAGACACATTAGCAATTAAGAGTACTACACACCTTGAGAAGACCATCACCTTCAAAAATTGCAACCTAAAGCAGCCTTCCTCTGCTCAATTGTGCCTGGAAAGAGAGTCCTCGAATTGTCTAAAACACTCACATGATTGATGATTATTTGAAAAAGAAAATATCCTAAGTCTTAATGACAGAGAGGGCCAAGCAGTCCATTTAAACTATAGTACTTATATTAAGCTGGTCTATATGACATTTCACTTTTTTTAAAGTAATAAACCCATATCATTTCCTCTGGTGACAGCTTTCTCAAAAGCAAGTAGGACAATATCAAGGTTCTATAAATGAATTGTTACACTAATGAGAATGAAGAAATAATTATTAGATATATAAAATATACTACTTCTATATTAAGATACAAGCCAAGAGTCTCCAAATGGGAGAATGCTCTCCATTACCCCCAAATTGAATAGTTTTACAGACTTGCACAAAAAAGTACTTTATTTGATTGAGAAAAAAAGATTACTGTGGCAGTGCTCTGATATTCTGGACTCCAGTAGCTATCCATTGACATGGATCCCCATAATGTCATGTCAGTATGGTCGCTGTAAAATTCTTCTTACTCTCAGAGCTGGCTAATATAGTCTTATCTGTTCTTAACATTAGCTTTCAAAAGAACTACAGCCACAGAGTTACACTCAGATTCTCTCAGAATCCTAGGAGTTACCCTGTTGAGGGTTTAATAAAGTCCCCTTACTCACCACATTAGCACTCGAGCCCCCACCAATGCCTTTCAATAATGACATTTTATATCTTAAAAACCACCATTTACTTTATAATAATCAGAAGGAAATAATATTATAAGAATTACTATGTTAACACATATAGATAAATAACAAATCCATCACTATCCATCCACCTGTAAGTCTGGCCAGCACTTCCACCAATGCACTCAGTATCAGTATGCAAGACTGATCATGCATTTCAGAAAATGGACAGGGGATAATATAAGGAAGGAAAATTGATATGTTTAGAGTAATTCACAGGTATGGAATAAATACTTTGATGTCATTGAAAAATTCAGAAACATCTGTATCAGAAAAGAAATTATTCTCTGCTACCTATGCGTATGTTGGTCATCATCCCTTTCCAATTCATCAAAATATCTTCTTTTATATACTTGAACATGGCATTTATGAACCCTTTCAACTTATAATCACCATTGTGGATAGCAGTTCTCTTTAAACTGGAAAAATGTGAAACTTATTAGGTTGGTTATGTCTGGGCTACACAGATTAGATCAGTCAGTCGTTCACTTAGGATGTTGTGTGATCCCATCAAAAAAGAAATCATAGTAGGCTGTCTGGGAAAGGTAAAGTAGCATAGGAGCTCATATAAAAATGATACAGTATTTGACTTTGGTTTTTGCCTTTTCCTTTCAAACCAGAGATATGTAGAAAACAAAACAAAACATTTACCTCTGAACTGTCTCATCTTTCTTAAGCTCTACAGGATGCTGAAAAGCAATATCTGTAAAGTTAAGTTTCTTTCCTACAATCAGGAACCACGCAACTGAATAACATTCATCTCACTGCTCCTATGCGGATCTCTTCACACAGCAGTGCCAGAATTACTTTTCTGACCCCCTGTTCTTCCCTTAGTCTTTTTTTTTTTTCGCCTGAGTCTCCTACCTCTTGTGCCTCCTATGTGGTTCAGTAGCTTAAAATAGATTTTCCTCTCTCTCTCAGTGAATCACCTTTCACTTACAAGTTTATGATTCAACATATTTCCACTCTGAAGTTGAATGATTTTTAAAATGATGCTACACATATATATGTATATTTATCTATCTAGCTATATATATGTATATATATATATATATACATATATATGCGTACACACACACGCTCCTAAATAGGTAACAGCATATAGTATTGTATAATATATTATTAATAAGATTTTATATATACATATTCTAAGTGACTAGTTATATTTTCATTTTAAAAATTACTATTTTAATGACAAAACCATTATATCACACAAACTGTGGGATCAAGAGTTTCCATAGCCCTAAAGTGCTCAACACAATCTTCTTCATCTCATGATGTGTATTTGAACTATTTCTTCTTCTCATATTTTCCTATTATTTAATAAATAAAAGTTCTTTCACTCCTCCTTGAAATCATCAAACTGTTCAAATACAAGTGAGGCATCATCCTACATCATTTACAAAGTAATTTGAGTCTTTATACTTATCCCAGAGTTTATTATCTACCTCAAACTTGCAAATCTGCTCTGAAAATGTTTGTTCGTCATATTTCAGTAATTTTTTTTAAATCAAAGATCTCTTCCTGCTCCTTTCAGGCACCAACATCATCATCTATAAGTGATACAATGCCTTAAATTATTTTTTTTACCAGCTAATTTCGTGTTTTTATGCAAAAAAAAATAAATTTTTTTCTCTCTTATAGGATTATTTGCTCCATGTGAATGAAATTAATTTAGTACTTAAAGGGACCTTACACTATTGTTACTCACTGATTGCTGTTGCATTTTTATATTCTTGCAAGGTGAGAATGATAAATTACATGCAAAGCTATAGATACACTGTATGTCACTGTACTTGCCTTTTATATGCATTTGAAAATGCACCTCTATCTAAAAAGAACAATTTGAATATGTTTGGAATGCTCTTTTCCTTTTTTAACAAGATGCCATTCAGTACCAAAGCAGAACTTTTCACAACTGTGAATTTTAGTACAAAGATTACTTTGTGCATAGTACATGGCCCTAAGATAGGCAAAGCTTCAGAAATGAATTTCAGTTGAGACACTATTTCTAAATGACCTTTCTGAAAATGTATTTCAGGCTCCAAAACATGCTCCTGTACAACTCTATGTATGTAACAACAATGACTAGCATTTGTATATCACTTTGACGTTTTTACAATGCACTTAATAAATACTTCATTTTATCCTGACAACCTAGGGAGGTAGGTGCTATAATTAACTTTATTTTACAGTTCAGGAAACTGAGGCTGAGAGAGGTTAAATGACTTGCCCAGCATTCCCAGAGGCAATACGTGGTCTCAGGTGAGTTCTGAACTCCGGATTCTAGGTCCAACACTCTATTTACTAAGCTACCTAACTGCCATGTAACCCTTCTAAGATCCATTTGAAGTCTTAGTCTTGGCTTATATGGTATATCTTGCCCCTCCCCCCAACTTGGGGCAACTAGGTGGTGCAGTGGATAGAGCACCAGTGCAGGAGTCAGGAGAACCTGAGTTCAAATCTCATCTCAGACACTTGATATCACTAGCTGTGTGACCTTGGGCAAGTATAACCCTGGGTCATCTCCAGTCATCCTGATGAATATCTGGTCACTGAATTCAGATGACTCTGGAGGAAAAATAAGACTGGTGACCTGCACAGCCCTCCCTCACTCAGAACAAAGTCAAGTGCAAGTCATGTCATCATTTCTCTGATGGCATCGTCTTCTTTGGCAACGAAGGACAAACACATACACACATATCTTACCCTTAATTCTCCAGAGATGGGTTCAGATTTTTCTCTTCTTTCTTTTCAGATATACTCATAACTATGTTTATTCTCAGAAGGTTTTCCCTGTTGCATATCCTTGCTCAGAGCTACTGAATTTCCTGGGATAAAATTTGGAGAGAACATTATTGATGCAAAAAGCCATGTGAGAATTAAATATTGGCTTTTTAATGTTTAGACCTCCAAACACTGGTTCAGTATTTTTTTCCTCGTGGATTAGAAAAAAATTTGAAATTATTTATTATTAGAAAATTCTATAGTTACAGGGGAAAACTAACCTATTCATGTCAAGTCAGCAAGTATTTATTAAGCCCTTAAGTGATAGACACTAGAGTATGCATTGGGAATACAAATACAAACAGAAATAAAGACAGTCCTTGCCCTTCCAGAAACTTACATTGTAATCGAGGTAGAGCTGACTTAAGACGAAACACTAAAACAGGAGGGGCCAGGGAAAAGAAGAAAGAGTATGGTAGATAAAGCTTGTTGATGTAGGAGTGCAGCCTGGGGAGGAATGAAGACTTTGCTATATGTTCTGAGAAGAAACAGCCAATCAGAGTGAGAGGCTACAGGAACAGAAGGTGCTTCCAGTGGGTGAAATGAGCTTCCAGGGTGAAGAAGCTTATGTGGCATGGTAGAAAAAGATCAGAGTTAAGAGCAAAACCTGGAAAGAAATACCCTTTGTTTAATATTGTCTTACAGTACCTGACATGTAATGGGTGCTTCATAAATACTTATTAATTGATTCTAAATGAAGCTTCTCATAACAAAGAGATTTATTATAAAATTAAGTATAGTATCCTTTCTGAAGCTACCTCCCAAAATTGAGGTCCCTGAAAGAATATATCTCTTTTCAAGAGTCTTCACTTCTAAAACTGTTAATAAATAAGTTAATAAATAATAAATAAGTTAATAAAAAGAAGTGATTCTTTTTTTTTCAAGTAGATCCCTACAAAATTAAGGTATCCAAGAAGACAATTCCTAAATGGAAAATCTCTCCACTGGGTCCCTCCAAGGGCAAAGGGTGTCTGTAATGTATTTTAGGTAAAATGTTCCATCAGAAGCTAACTTTTCAATTCACACTCACACTTTTATGTTGTAGGCCTAGTCTGTAGAGTTAAAATGCTACCTTATGTGAAAAGGATCCACTTTGTGGATCCAAACCCCTAAAATGTTAGCTATTGAGCCCCCACCAGCATGATTACCTTTATAGCAACTAGCAGAAAATAGCTCAAAGAGAGATACTCACTAAGTACAGTAGATACAAATTATTCCTCTCACTAACTGAAGGCACAGTTTGCCCCAACTACATAAGGTCAGTGTGGAGAGTAGGCATAAACTTAGGATACACTGGTAGTAAAGTATGTATGTAAGGAACACACGTATGACCAGGGCAGCGCATGCTCTGTTTCTAATAATGCAGGACTCTAATACTTAATAATAATAATAGAATTTATATAGTATTTTCCAGTAGTATCTCATTTTTTTTCTCACAATGACCCTGGATGGTAGAGATACTATTATTATCCAATTTTTACTTATGAGAAAACCAAGACAGAGAGAGGTTGGAACTTAACCTGTGGATTACACAGTTACTAAGTATCTCTGGGTCTCTGTCTTGTTTCCCCTTTCTTGCTGCACTCCCTTTCTGAATGTAATGTCTTCTAATGGATGGTTATCTCCACTGCAAGATCCCTAAGCAATGAGAGAGTAAAGAGAAAAAATCCTCTCCCCATTTGCTGCCCCTGGTGTAGGTAAAGGGATTACACTTCACAAAACTCCTTCCTGAGCTTTTTCAACTATCTTACCCATTTCTGATAACTAGAATATTTCTTTGTTAAGAATCACCAGAGGCATGGCCAAGCAATGTCAAGTTGTCCATTCTCATTCTCTCTCTCTCTCTCTCTCTCTCTCTCTCTCTCTCTCTCTCTCTCTCTCTCTCTCTCTCTCTCTCTCTCTCTCTCTCTCTCTCTCTCTCTCTCTCTCTCTCTCTCCTGTCTCTTGATATACTTTTACATATATATATATATATATATATATATATCCTTATACTATATGTACATATAATCCTTAAGCAAGCTACTTTACATAATAGTTTAACTGCATCAGCTGCAACCTATATCTATCTATCTAAAGAGTTTAGAGATAGCTATAGCTATAGATAGACAGATATCCTTTATACTTCACAAAGAGATAATGACTAGACATTTCTTAGGACCTTAGCTGACCACACTGATACCTCATTTCTCCCTTTCTGTGATTTTGTAAAGTAAGCTGGGTAGGAGAATCATTCCTCAAGGCCCTTCCCACACCCTGCAACACACATAGAAATGATTATGAATCTCAAACACGTAGATAATCACGTGTTTTTTGGAAACATAATGCTGCAATGCCAAGGTGCTATTGGAAACTGTAAAAGTGGATATGAGATTTTTTTTCCTTTAAAATAAGTTATAAAAAAATATGACACCTACTTCTCTTTTTTCCATTGACATCTCAATTGACTTTACCATGGCAATGAATAATAACTTAAGAAGAATTAAATCTAAATTCTTCCAAATATTTGCACCACACATTCTTTGTAAGATCCACAATTAGACTGTGGGATATGTGTTAGGTGAGTAGTTGACCACAGGTATTCTAAATTTGACAAATTTGAATGCTGTGTGAAAGTTCTCTATTCTCAGAGTCAAGTATCTCATCTCCTTTCAAAAAAAGAAAGAAACCTACCTTCTTGTTTTGATAAGATGCATAAATAGGTGCTGTTATCTCACTTAAGAAACCTCTATGAAATTTTTTCTTGAAACAGTGATGCCACTCTGCTGTCAATCTTAAATTTGGGGTCTTTGAGGAGGCACAATTGTCCTAGTTGTTTGACACCGAGCTCTTCAAGAAAACCTATAATACATTCCGATCAATTTCCTTGGAGGAATGATTGCTACTGTTTGCTCTAATACTTTCATATGACTGGGAGAAAAGGCACAGAAATGTGACAGTAGTATTTAAGAGGGTGCAATTTTTATTAAAAAAAATGGCCCTTATCAAGAAGATTTCATCTATTGGATTTCCCCCAAATGTAATTTGCTATTAAAGAGGAGATGAGATAAATACTTCACCTTATTTTCCTTAGGATCACTAACTGATAACCATCAGTAGCCATCAAACTAGCCAGCTGTGAACTGTGGAACAATGGAAGGACTGATAAAACAGGATTCAGAGATCTGGATTAAAAGCCCACCTCTAATGCATACTATATTTGTGACCCTGGTTAAATAACTTAATATATCTGAGCCTCACTTTCCTTATCTATAAAATCAACGGAATACACTCAATGAACTCTTAGGTCTCTTCCAACTCTGAATTGAAAGAGGTTTGATGCTAATATCACATAAATGGATTTAATTGACTCTAAGGCCATCATTGACTATCCTAATGGCTACAGATGGTTTAGTCAGCTAGGGCCTGTGTCTGGAGGAATGTTGGAGCAAGTGCAATGTGCTCCTCCTATTTCTCTTTTCTGGGTATTCATGAGGAGACCTCGAGGTGTTCTGAAGATGCAGAATGCCCTACTATGGCTCTACAGATGGTTAACACAACAGTGGAAATTTCTAAGCCCCCAGAGCAGGGTTTAGTGCAATTTTTATGAACCTTTCCCCAGTTATCTCACATGGAGGGTGTAGGTTGTAAGAAAACCTTGCAGCTAGAGCCCAAGTATCCACAAATGGGTGAACCAGAAGCAGATAAGGATAAATGCTGGTGCCCCTGATAGAAATAATAAAGTCTAAAAAAAAGAACATTTATAAGAAAAGAATGCAACCTTGGTTTGAATATGTTGATTCCAAATTACTTCTAGATGATTTCCAGTGTCGTGAAGAAAAAGAAAAATCAGAGTTAACTTTTAGAAATCAAACATGAGAGACAAATAAATGATGGTATCACTACATATGCCATGTTATGTCATTGGGCAAATGTCACTTCTAATATCTTGTGAGTGATAACTTTGAAAGCTAAAAGCTAACAGAGACTATTATATTCATTTGTAAAAGAAAACAGTTAAGTTTCTCCTTAACAATAATGCTCAACTTTATTGATATTGTATTGAAAAATAAATGAAGATTTCACTCATACTGTCCAATTAGTATACCTTTCCCCTTGTATTCTATAAGAATAGTTTTCATACTATTTTCACAACTGTGGCATAAATAACTTCCTATGGTGACAAAAGAAGCTTAAAATATAGTAATTTCTGAAGGATTTCCTCCAGCTTTGGAGTCTTCCATCATCCTTCTTGGCTGCATCATTTCTCAGTTGCCTGGGATTATTTGAGATTTATGCCTCAGCATCTGACAGATTTTGATGACTGGAGAATTAATAGAGGCAACTTTTCTCATTTAAATCTGTCCTTAGATACTTAATAGCCAAGTGACCCTGAGCAAGTCACTTAACTTGTTTGCTTCAGTTTCCTTGTCTGTAAAATGGAGACAAATAAAAATACTTTCCTCCCAGGGTTGTTGTGAGCATCCAAAGAGATAATATATGTGAAGTGCTTGGCATAGTGCCTGGCACATAGTAAATACTATATACATATTAGTTATTATTATTTATCATGATCAACATTATTGTCATCATCATCACCTTATCACTTTTGGACAACATATTGGAAACAAAATATTCTGATTTCTGATTCCATCTCTGTTCATAGCTTCCTGCAAATCCTTAAGTAAGCTACTTTACATAACAGTTTAGCTGCAACAGCTGCACAATAAATATTCTATACCAATGGATAGATAGTATCATGGAAGCAATAAATACGAGCTTGCACAGACTTTGGGAGATAGTGGAGAATGGAGGGGCTTGGCTGGCTATAGTTCATGGGGTCACAAAGACTCAAACACGTTTGAATGACGGAACAAGAATAACGACAGCCTCGAAAATACCAAATCTGCCTCCTAGAACAGGATTTTTTGTAATGAACCAAAGAATGTTACATCTATAAGAGATATCAGCTTGCTCATTTCGTAGAAGAGGGACCTGAGATATGAAGAAAGGGAGCAATTGCCAGCTGGAACTCCAACCTCTCTCATGCTTTCCAATACATCGCATTAACATAAATAAAGGAAGGACTGTTATGTCCGAATGTGTTGGAGACCTAATGTGTTAGGTCTCCAAAATATTAGTAAAGATGATTTCTACCCATAACCTCATAGTGGTAACTGAGTTGGAAGCTCAATAGTAGCTATAAAATGAGACTTCTTTAATTCATTCATTCCACAAACTTTAATTAAGTGCCAAAAATAGTCCAAGTACATTGTTAGATGGTGCAGATGCAACGATAAAAATCACACAGTTAATTAGTCTATACAATTAGGTTGATTCCCATTTCTGACAAAAATTTAGAAAGTATTATTCAAAGAGATGGTTCCTGAGCACAGAGAAAGGAAAGCTGAAATCGCTAAAAGTCAGCAATGCTTCATCAAGTACGACTGATGGTAGTCTAACCTCATTTTATCTGAGCATTGTAGGGTAGATAGGGCATCTAATTTAATATATGACTATGCTAAAGAAATAGTATGCTTAAATTTGACAAAAGTATTTGGAAATTCACGTTATTAATCTATCACTCTCAGCCTTATATCATTTGCGCATCTGCCAAGCATGACATGGAGAAAAATGTTAATCTAGATAGAACCAAGCAAAGACATACCCTAGGTAGGGCATGTCACTAGATATCCCCTTCCAAGTCATCATTGACCCAAAAATGACCAGTTTCAAATAAACTTAAGAACATTATAACCTTATCCATATCTCTTGAACTTACTTGTGTGAGTAATAGATGTCGTGCTTGGCAAATGGGGAGATGATATGAGGCTGAGAGTGATAGATTATATGTTGGATGAAAGAGTCCTTAAAGACCTTGACTATCTGCAACTGTCATATGAATAGAATAAGACAAGAATTGCATTAAAAGAGTCTCTAGAACAAGAGCTGTAACAGTTGCATTGTATTCTCTCCACATCTGGAGTAGTATGCTCTGTGATGAGGATACAAACACAAAAATAAAACAGTGCCTGCTCTCAAAGGAGTGTACATTCTATCAGAGGAAATAACATATTCTATATAACAAGAAATCATAATTATATTATGCAATAAAATATATGCATTTAAATATTTCTAAAACAAATATATTATTATTATTATCAGGGATGATAATATAGGATACTAAAATACTTTGTTATGATTTCAGCTTGGTTCTTGCTTTCTGTGTAGTGTTATGTTTGTTTGAGTCACTGTTATTAGCAGAATAGTGAGTTGAATTGTCTTGGGTCTGATCCAACATGTTAGTCCTAGTTTTTTTTTTTCTTTTTCTTTTTCCCTCAGACTGTGATGTTGGATTTCCATTTTATTTGTGTGTGAAAAATTAACAGTGAAAGATTGTTGGGCTTATCGGAAGACCTGAGCTTGAGTCCTATTTCTTTCACATATTTTCAAGCTATATTCTACCTCCCTGTGTTTTATTTTCCTCATGTGCCAAACGAATGCAGACGTACCTAACTCACAGGTTTGTCCTGAGGATCAAATGGGATAAGCTATTCAAAATATTTTATAGCAGTAAAACCCCAGAGAAATATAAGGTATTAGTGTTCTTATTTGTCCACCTGGATAAGGTTCAGATTATCAAAGAATTTTTGCTCCATCCCTAGAGCAAATGCATAATGTGACATTAGTCATAACTGAGTTTAAGAGGATATGGGTTCCCTGCATCAGCATTCCATTAGGTGTATAAGTAGGAATAGATTGTGTCTGATTTTGATTTTAGAGTCCTGAGGTTTTTGGAATACTCAGTTGCAAACGCTTTCCTAAGCTTCTGGCTCCCTATGGTGCATACCAACAGAGGCTTTGGAGAGAGAGACAATAGTACTATTTTGGTCTGGGAATTGCAGGGGCAAGGAAAGGGTTGCTATTTTCCCTCCTCTAGCTCTGAGGAATTTCATCTTTGGATCTCTTGCTGTCAATTCCTGTTAACTATTCTGTACCCTGTACCTTATGAAAGAGAGAGAAAGACAGAGAGAGACACACAGGGACAGATAGAGAGAAGGAAGGGAGACAAAATAAAACTGTTTTTTGATAAGTATGAAAAAATTATTCTTGATACTTGGCACTTTCAAAGTACAGTGTGAAAAACCAGTACATGAAGCATTAATCTCAGTTTTCTTGAACAGGAAATCTAGTTAGCAAGAACGACTCCACAGTGTCTATAAAGAAAAATTGTTACCACATTCAGACTCTTTAAACTTGAAATCACATGTTCTGTGTCTGAAAATATCTTTGTTCTAAGTGAAACTTCAAATCAAACTAGAGGGGGATAGAGAAAATCACCCAATGAATGAATCAATGAATGTATAGAGGAAGGGAGGTAAAGGAGGGGCAAAAAACATAAATTAAGCCTGTGCACTGTGGCATGCACTGTGCTAAGTACTAGGAATACAAATGCAGAGAGTTCATGATTTATATAAGTGCACCATTCCACAGATGTCTATATAAAGTAGTGAATATTCAAACTATGCTTCAGAGAGCACAACTCCAATGGGATTGCCATGTTGTTTGAATACAAAATGTACACTTGCCAAAAAGACTATTTTATGGAGAACTTGCAAGGGGCTGACAATCACATGGTGGACAGAAGAAGCGATACAAGGACACTCTTAAAGTGTCTCTCAAGAACTTTGGATTTGACTGCAACATGGGAGACACTAGCAGAGAACTGCTCAGCATGGCGTGCCCGCATTGGAAAGGGTGCTGTGCTCTTTGGGCAAAGCAGAATTAAGAGAGCACAAAGTAAAAGCAGGATGCACAAATTTGGGATATCCAACCCAAATGTTCACGTTGGCTATTTGTGCCCAACCTGTGATAGAGCATTCCAAGCTCCTGTTGATCTGATTAACCACAGTCAGACACACTGAAATTTCACTTTACAGTGGTGATGTCATTTTGGTCCTCTTCGAAGATGAAGGACAACAACCAACCAACATCAAGTGCCTTGTAGCTGAGGAGGGGAGGTAGTAAGAAAGGGAGGAGAGAAGCTGGATATCTGCCATGAAGAGAAGGGGCTGGCACATGGTTCAAGGATACATTGGGGCTGTGGACGGAGAAATGAGAACAGGAGGAGGAACTTGGAAGGCAGGGAGGGCCAGCTTTATGGGAACTTGTCCAGAACAAAAAGAGAGAACATGGAAAGGGGGCAGGCACATGGAGATAACAAGGGACTCCAGGTGGAGGTGGGACAGCAAAAGTCTCTTCTCTGGATCCAAAGATTTCAAGCCAAGCCCAGGATTGGGTGCTACTGCAGCCACGATCTCTCCCTACTAATCCCTTCTTCTGTTTTCATTTTTTAAAGGTATTTTTGTGTTTAGGTTTGTTGTTATTGTTTCTTTGTTTTGGTTTGATTTTTGGTGGGGGCTGGGAAGCTGCAGAACACTAAGTCAAGGATAGGAGCAGAGAGAAAGTACAGTACTATACAGTAAAGTTAACATAGGTGTTTTGTTTTGTTTTGTTTTTGTTAGAATGAGATTGCTTTCAGAATTCTTTTGGTAGAGTCAATTTTGTCCAAAGTGAATTTATGTAAAGTAAGAAGGAAAATAATCTATACAAAAGTGAGAATAGCCCCTACCCTCAAGGAACTTACCTCTTAATGGGTGAGAGAAAATAAAAGAGTTTTCAAGAAGGGGTATTTTGGTTTGGAAAGTTATACTAAGTGAAACCATTGAAAAAGAGATCTTTGTCCCATTTCCAGGACCAACAAAATTGTCTGGATTATTGTCCATATTATTTTTGATGAGTCTGTACAAACTTAGTGAGTTATGATCCTAAGACAACTGTGAAAGGCATTGCACTGGCTGAACTAAATTTTAAATATTTAAAGTTTCAGGGGACTGTTAGAACTTGTGCTGTGTTATGAGAACTCAGGAAAATTCTACTCCCTGATAAATCATTAAAGGAAAAGAATGGTATAAAATGGTCAGCACCACACATCATTTGGAAAATAATTTATGACCAAATACATTCATTTGAGCTGCTAGACTCTGATGTAATCTAATATAGATTCATTTTGCTTTGTTCCTTGTGGTGTTTATTGAGAATTATAGTTAACTAGTGGGCTGGATATCCACTATCTCTGATGTGAAAAGTACAGTGGGACAGTAGAAATAACAAAGTTAGCATCCTCATATTGGATTCCAGCTCCAACATTCGCTAGTTCTCTGCCAATGACAAAGTCACAACTTCTCTCAGTCTCAATTTCCTCTTTATTTTTACATAGAAATAATATTTTCACTGTCTACCTCATAGAGTTGTTCTGAGGAAAGTGATGTGTGAACATTAATCATTAAATAAATTGAGACATTTTATAAGTTACCATACACACTCTTTAGAGACACTGTGGTTGTAATGGAAAAAGTGTTGGATTTGTTGTTTAGGAAGATCTGAGGTTAACTACTACTGCTGAAACCTAAAGCTCTGTGACCATATGTAGACCGAGGAGGACCTGGATTCTGAACGTGGGAGCCCTAGGATAGTAAAAATCAAAAGGTGATGGCAGAAAGAACCTCTATTGATGAGAGACAAATATATTTCCAGAAGTAACACAAAACTCTGAGAGAGACCCTAAGAAAGAGTCCCCTATGAGGGAAATCATCCAGCATCACTGGTGTAATCCAGATGATAGCCTCAACAACCCAAATTAGGATAGTGTTTTTTATTCATATTGTTTGTTGGTGTGCAGATTAGAATGAGAAATACGTTCCAGTCAATTATATATCAGGGAGTTCACCTGGCTAGGTTCATGCTACTAACCTGGCTGAACAAATGTTATATATAATTCTGCTGGTCTGAGTACAGCACTGGTCTTTTCCCTATGTTTCCATTTAAAGTTTCCCACAAATCTTCTGTCTCTGACATCATGGAGAAGTTCCTTGATCTCCCTGAGTTTATGTTTTCATCAGTAAAATGAAGACTGTGTTTGACAGTCTTGTGAGAATTAAGACAGCACATTAAAAAAAATGTTCAAAACCCAAAGGAGTATATACAGTTTGGCTATTATTATGCTTTATTGAAATTATTATTTTTTTGGCATGGCTGCAAGTACACACTGAAGTCAAGGCTGCAAGCATTTAAGTTCTCTCTAGATGCTGACCATTGTGCTAACTTCTTGTAATAAATAAGAAACAAGAATACGGACAGCTCACGCCCTCAAAGCGTTTACTTTCACAAGGATCTTCAAAAGTGAGAAGGTTTCTGGAAAATGTTAATGAAAGAAATTTTCAGAGTATAAAACAAGGCCTGGAGAGGACTGAAGGCAGTATATGTGACTGGCCGGCACCTTTCTTTAAAATGGAGGTTATAAGAGGAACTTACCAACAAAGGAAGGATTCTCAGAGATAGCAGAATGTTCCAGTATTAGAAGGCTGAAGAACTAAAAATGAACATTACCCAGAGAGCAATGAAGAGGTCCTATGTAGGCAATACCACATGTTATAAACTCTGAATAATAAAGGAGAGCCAATGTTGCAACTATATTTTAATTTTACGTATGTAAGCATGTTTCTTCTCCAATATTGCAGACAACTACTATTAAGAAAAATTGACTCAGTACTAGATACCTACACTTTTCCTAGACCCTCTGTCTTGAGTAGGGGCTGAGATGTCCAGCATGACCCACAACATGCTGTACTTATACTTTTCTCCAAAATATTTGTGAATTCTGAAGTGATTCTTAAATGGGAGTTATTATTAGAAGAAGTTGTTGCCTTATACACTGCTAAATGTCAGGACACCTAATGGGTGAAAGAAGAAGTCAAGTCAAAATCATTAATTTGTGGAGTATTTAGACCTTCAAGAACTGTGCTAAATTTTGGGAACAAAAATACATGGAGACAGAAAGATATTCTGGTCCCTCAAGGAGCTCACTTTCTAATGGTAGAAAGCAGCACTTAAAAGAAAGGAGCAAGGTGATGGGGATGAAAGCACCCTTGGTTGGGTTGTCAGGGAGAAAGTTAGAGAGGGAAGTCCTGATCGCAGCCTGGAGAAGAGTCAGAGGAAGAGATCTGAGAGGTGTGTGAATTAAGGGACTTTGGATGAAGAGTAGATGTAGATATTTTTCAATATGTAACAAGAGGCAGAGAGGGAAACTGAAGATTCCCTTCTCCTCTGTTCTGGTCAGGAAGTAGAAGCTGCTGTTCCTGCTACCCACCCCTACCTCTCTGTTCTTTCCCACTATGTATTTCTTCATTGAATTTGCAGATTGGTGCACATAAAGAAAACAGATCTGGTGGACAGATGACCTAGACCTATCATCAACTTTGAGAGTCTTAGTCAAATATTTCACCTCTCTAGGCTTCGGCTTCTTCTTCTTTAGAGAATGTGTACTGAATTGTCTTGAAGGTCTTTGCATCTTTCTGCATTAGATTTTATTTCCAAAATTTGCATGAAAAGTCCACTTATTTCACCTATTTAGTTCAGTTACTCTTTGTAAGAATAAAAATTGAACTTAGAGGAGAGTGAACTATTCTTTCTTAAATTAGTTGGGTAGAGCTGAATTTGTTTTATGATATATAGAAGGCACACGCACACTAAAATTTTACTATGAGTTCATATAAGCTATAAATAGAACAAAAAAATAAAACTTGATTGAAATAGGAGTCAGTAACATTTTATATTTTTAAGGCTACTGTTCTTGACTGCAATACTTTGATGCAAATAAAAACATCCATTCTAAGCCATGTTTTCTATACTGCCTTAGCCATGTTATTTAACATTTTAACAAAAGAGAATAAATGGAATTTTCAAAAGAAATCATTTAATTGTATTAAGTTTTGACTTTGTTATAGTTTTGAAGTTAAATACAAATTCAAAGTATTGATCTTTTGATTTACTATTTTTAAAACTTTAGCAGCTATGAATCTTGACAAATACAATGTCATATTTACGTTTGCGGGTCTACTTTGTCCAAAAGATTTTCCCTAAAACATAAATAGTTAAAATATTTATTAGGGATAAAGATTAGAACTGTCATTTTATTGACTAAGGAAAGTTCTAATTGGAGTGTCTCTGCCTACGCTGGTAGCCTCTTCAGGGCTTATAGTCCTAGAGGGAAAAAGATTAAGTGACGCCTATAGTCATACAATACCTTTGAGATATGACTTGAATCCAGGTCTCCCAGATTCTGAGGTCAGGTGTTTATCAGTTGTCCTATTCTCATTTTACAAATGAAAGAACTGAAAGATGTTTTCTATTTGTCTTCTCATACAGTTACATACTGACTTATGTAGTAATAGAATACATGTTTGTTTTCTATGTAGTATTGCACAAGTAATTCCCCTCTTTGGATCTTAGAGTTTTTGTTTGTTTTTCATTTTTTTTTAATCTTAAAAAAAGTGGTTTAAAGTAGATAGTTCCTTGGGTTCTTTTTAGTTATAAAGGTTATGTGTCTGTGCTATATGGAATTTTCCTGATTTGCTTCCTTTACTGCTGTAAGACACATCTTGTCCTTCATGCTTCTAGGAGACCTACATTTCCTCTACTCTTCTGTGTGTCTGGCAGAGGCTGGAGATAATCAGCACCCTAGCTAGTGAAGCTAACAGTGGATGGCTGGCCTATGATTACAACTGGCCCTTAAGTCCATCTATCCTTCTCTGGGGTATATAGTGTTCTGAGGTCTAGCCTGACATACCTGTTTCATTTATGTACTTTATCAGCTTTCTTGCTTCCATCTGCACTTGCAATATCAAGAAGAGAAACAGAGCTGTTGGTAGCAACACTGATGGGACTAATAGATTGAAATAATCTGTGATGCCACAATTCTTTTTTCTCACTGTGAACAAGAAATCCTTGGTGGAATTTAGTCAACCCTTGTCTGCTTTTCTATAGGTATAAACAAAACTGTTGCCCAGTTAAAGTATTGGTGTCTGTATTTCAGGGGTATCTCATTTCAACTTCTGGGGCAGGTGAAATTTTTTTTTGGTGGTGTGCTTTTGTCAGAGTCCCTGTAAAGGATTTGATCTCCTATTTGACTAGTAATAATCAGATAATGGTCACTGACAGTAATGGGGGTGGGAGAGTTGCAAGAAACTTAGAGCTGGGAAATAGGATAGTTTGGGGACCACTGGGAAAATGCTGTGCTGACTCGGATTGTTTCCACCCTTCAATCTGATTGGCACTGTGGCTCATAGTCCTCCCTTCTCTTATGTAGTTCAAGAAAGCAGTCTGGAATTAGGCATGGAGGAGTCACTAACCTAAGTCAAAAAAATAAGGAAGTTTGTATTGTGATATTTACATCATATATATTGCTTAAATCATAAATTATTCATTATTACATAGAGTGTTCATAAGTACTTATTTTAAAGGGATAGAAGATATCAAAAACATCTTTAGGATGGAAACAGGAGATCAATTCCAGATAAGGGGTAGGTAAGAAGGTAGGAGCACAGAACTGCATTTCTTTTAAAGGTCACTTCCTCATACACTGAAAACATATTGCTTATGAACTTCTTCCTTCCTTTTCAGATTTAGAGGCAAAAGTGGGGAAAAGTTTCTCCTCAGTCTTATTTGTTGGATCATCAATCATATCATGCCCACTAAATATGGGTATACTCCAAGACTGATCCATATTCACACTCCCCGCCCCCCTCTCAAAGCTCCTATTTGCTTATCTCATCAAGTACCATGTCCATGAAAATGATTTCTAGATTGATATAATTTATCCTTGATAGTACAAACTCCTTTGTCTGTCTTTTCATAACCTTACTCTTGCCTAACCTTCAAATTGTCTTCCTCTTTAATACTGTATGGTGAAGTCTTCCTAGTCTACTTTTTCTTTCTCACATACAATGTTAACCTCTCCCATCCCCATCACTTATTGTCCCCCATGCTTAAAATATTGTCCCCCTTTACTTCCTCCTCCTGAAATCTCTGTTTTCTTTCAAAACTCAGTTTAAGCATTACCTTCTCATAAAGTCTTCCCTAATCAAACTAAGCTATCAGATAATTATTTTCTAGAGCTGGAAAAAATAATATCAAAATTCATCTGGAAGAACAAAATGTACAGAATATTAAGAGAATTAATAAAACGAAATCCTAGGAAGGGGGCCTAGCTTAACCAGATCTCAAATTGTATTATGTAGCAGCAATTATCAAAACTGCTTTGTACTGGCTAAGAGACAGAAGGGTAGACTAGTGGACTAAGTACTCAATACACAGTTGTCAATGAATAAAGTAATATACTGTTTGATAAACCCAAGGACCTCAGCTTCTGGGATAAGAATTCACTGTCCAACAAAAATTGCTCAGAAAACTGGATAACAGTGTGGTAGAAACCAGGCATTGACCAATATCTGACACTATACACAAAAATAAAGTCCAAATGTGGGGAGGAGCCAAGATAGCAGAGTAGAAAGATTCATATATGCTAGCTCCGAGCCCATAGCCCATAAATTACCTGTAAAGAGGAACTCCCAACAAATTCTGGAGCAGTAGAAGCTGTGCAGCAATGGAGTGGAGGAGGTTTCTGTTCCAGAGAGCCCTGAAAAACCTACACCAAAGGTCAATCACGCACCAGACCAGGACGGAGCCCAGCCCTGCCTTGGCCGCATGGCCTTGAGAGGAACATATCTGAGTAGGCTTCAGGGATGGAATCTCCAGCGGCCACAAAGGTCCCTCAACCCACAGGCGCTACAGGTCAGTGATAGACCCTATCTGGCTGGCCGAGAGGGGAGCAGGGTGTCTCCATAACTCAAGCCCCCTCAGGAGGAAGCAGCGGGGGAGGCAGCAGGCAGGGGCTCCCAAAGCACACAGGACCTCAAATCCATTGTTGAAGATCTCTGCATAAACCCCCTGAGGGAACTGAGCCTAGGACGCAGCCCTGCCCCCACCTGAGCACCAGAACTTAAGCTCACATTGAATAGCAGCCTTGCCCACCTCTGAAAGCCCTGAGGCTGAGGAGCAGCATTTGAATCTCAGACCCCAAGCACTAGCTGGCAGGATCTAGGTGGGGGTGGAGAGGAATCTCAGAAGTCAAGTAACTGTCTGGGAAAATGTCCAGAAAAGGGAAAAAAAAATAAGACATAGAAGGTTACTTTCTTGGTGAACAGATATTTCCTCCTTTTCTTTCTGATGAGGAAGAACAATGCTTACCATCAGGGAAAGACATAGAAGTCAAGGCCTCTGTATCCCAAACATCCAAAATAGATATCCAATGGGCTCAGGCCATGGAAGAGCTCAAAAAGGATTTTGAAAATCCAGTTAGACAGGTGGAGGAAAAACTGGGAGGAGAAATGAGAGAGATGCAAGAAAAAGCATGAAAATGGGTCAATACCTTGCTAAAGGAGACCCAAAAAAATGCTGAAGAAAATAACACCTTGAAAAATAGGCTAACTCAATTGGCAAAAGAAGTTCAAAAAGCCAATGAGGAGAAGAATGCTTTCAAAAGCAGAATTAGCCAAATGGAAAAAGAAGTTCAAAAGCTCACTGAAGAAAATAGTTCTCTCAAAATTAGAATGGAACAGATGGAGGCTAATGACTTTCTGAGAAACCAAGAAATCACAAAACAAAACTAAAAGAATGAAAAAATGGTAGAGAATGTGAAATATCTCATTGGAAAAACAACTGACCTGGAAAATAGATCCAGGAGAGACAATTTAAAAAATATGGGACTACCTGAAAGCCATGATCAAAAAAAGAGTCTAGACATCATCTTTCAAGTCCAAATGGGTACATGGTCTAGGTATAAAGATTGATACTATAAACAAATTAATGGAGCAAGGGATAGTGTATTTATCAGATTTATGGAGATGGGAAGAATTTTGGACTAAACAAGAGATTGAAAGCATTATGAAGTGCAAAATGGATAATTTTGATTACATTAAACTGAAAAGTTTCAGGACAACCAAACCCAAAGCGACCAAGATTAGGAGGGAAGGAGAAAACTAAGAAAGAATTTTTGCAGCTAATGTCTGTGATAAAGGCCTCATTTCTAAAATATATAGAGAACTGAGTCAAAAGTACAAGAATACAAGTCATTGCCCAATTGATAAATGGTAAAAGAATATGAATAGGCAAATTTCAGAGGAAGAAATTAAAGCTATCTATAGTCATATGAAAAAATGCTCTAAATCAATATTGATTAGAGAGATGCAAATCAAAATAACTGAGATACCATATCATACCTATCAGATTGGCTAACATGACAAAACAGGAAGATGATAAATGTTGGAGACGATGTGGGAGACTCTGAACACTAATTCATTGTTTGTGGAGCTATGAGCTCATCCAACCATTCTGGAGAGCAATTTGGAACAATACGGAAAAGATTACAAAAATGTTTATACCTTGTGACTTGGTAATACTGCTTCTAGGACTGTATTCCCAAGAGATCATAAAAATGGGAAAGGGTCCCACATGCACAAAAATATTTATAGCAGCACTCTTTGTGGTGGCCAAAAATGGGAAACCAAGGAGATGCCCATCAATTAGGGAATGGCTGAATAAATTGTGGTATATGAATGTACTGGAATACTATTGTGCTACAAGAAATGATGAACAGGAAGACTTCAGAGAGGCCTGGAGAGACTTATATGATCTGATGCTGAGCTAAAGGAACAGAACCCGGAGAACTTTGTGCACAGCACTGACCACAGTGTGCAAGAGTTTTTTCTGGTAGACTTAGAACTTCTTTGCAATGCAAGGACTTAAAAATTCCCAGTGGTCTCTTAAAGCAAAATGCCTTCCACATCCAGAGAAAGAACTATGAAATTCGAATGCAGAATGTAGCAGATAATTTTCTTTTGTATTATGTTTTGGTTTGTTTGGTGATTTCTCCCATTTATTTTAATTCTTCTATGAAATGTAACTAAGGTGAAAATGTATTTAATAGGAATGTATGAGTAGAACCTATATAAACTTGTATGCCATCTTAGGGAGGGAGGGGGAGAGAGGGGGAAAGGAAGAGGAGGGAGGGGAAAAACATCTAAGTTATATGTAAGTGATTGTAGAACACTGAAAGCAAACAAAATAATAATAAAAAAAGTCTTTCCTGATCTCCCTAGATGCTGGTACCCTCCACGGCCAAAGTACCTTATATTCATTTTGCATGTATTTCTGTATGCACTTAGATAGGCATGTGGTGTCTACCCTTTGGAATCTAAGTTCCTTGAAGACAAGGACTGCTTGACTTTTCTCTTTTTTGTACCAAGTGCTCAGCACAGAAAGTTTTAATAAATGCATATTCATCACTCAGTGATTGATCTTGACCTTGAAATCTCATAGGGCTTCCAAAGATATATGCTAATCTATTTGTTATATTTAGTAGGCAGTTCTAGGACATGTATGGGAAAATCATTATAAGCATTCAAAACTTTATGTAATAGATATATTCCTGGATACCTGTCTTTAGGTTGAATTTTTATATATGAAATCAAGTCCAATGTCAAATCTACTCAGGAACCAAATGTCTGAAGGAGTTCTATTCTGAATCATTTTTTATAACATGAAAAATTGTTTTTTAGTGTGTATAATTGTCATCTTATCTGACTGTGTGTATGTTAATTTACAAATTCATATGACACAAGGGTGGCAGATACAGTAATGTTTTGTTTTGCTTTTTAATTGGAATATACCTGTGAAGTAAATATGCAAATATAATTCCACAGATAAGAAATATAAAGGTACAAGATAACAGGCATAACATTGAATTATGGGTAGCAATGAGTAATTGCTGGGTGTTGGAGTCTGCTGTCAGTAAGAATGTTTGGGGGAGGATTGGTGCTCCAATGAGCTGAGGATATGACACAAATTAAAAGCCTGATTGCCAGGATGCCAGTAAGGGAAACAGAAAATCCACAGTTTAATATGATTGGCTAGAGGTGGGAGTTATCAAAGTCAAGAAAACCAAAAGGTTAGTAACATGGGAAAAATGAGGTCTTAGGGGTCAAGATTGATGTTGGAGTCCAGAACCTAGGAAGCCAAATAATATAAAGCAGCAGCACTAAGTGAAAAGGTCCAGGATAAGCACCTAGGATGGGTGAATCAGATAATACAGACCCCAAGAATAAGGAGGATTCTATACCTATTTTTCAGGCCTTCTTCTCAATAGTCCCCAATTTAACCAAAGGACATTGCTTTGTCCCCAAAATATATGATTTTCTATTCTTAACCACATCCCATTGACCTTGTACCATCCTGTCCAGATCATTCTTGGATCTTGTAGTGCCAATATGATATTCATAGAGACTATGGGAGTATGTGCAATATTTGCAATTCTGAATTGCAAAATACAGCAAACTCTCCAGAGGGAAGACAGAACTAAAACTTTTATTCAGACACCAGAAAGTCAAATCCATCATAGTAACAAAAATCTATACATAATAACAATGCAGAGAACAACCCCAGCCCCAAGACTTCCCCCTGCTAGACTTCCTACAAACCAATTCCATTAACAAATCACAAACAAGCTCTCTCATTCATACTAGCCAGCTGCCTGCTTGTCCGCATCCTTACCAGCTCTAACTGCTCTCATGACTAACTTCCTTTCGGCTCTAGCTCTTCCTCTTCCTCTTCCACCTATTCAGCAAACTCTTCCCACTACAGGTTTCATGTGACTCAGGCTTCCATGTGACCCAGGTAGGTCACATGAGCCTATTAACGAATGAGAAAGATCTTCCTATTTTAAATGACAATTACTGATGGGAAAGTATTAATTTGAAATTTAATTAATATCTGGAACTTTCTGTAAGAAATTTCTACCACTGTTATTCTAGACCATGTTTGCAATTTATAGTCTTAGAGAATAATCTGGAGGCACTGAGGGGTTAAAAGACTTGACCAATGTCACACAGCCAGTATGTGTCAAAAGCATGACTTCAAATAAAGTGTTCTTGAACCAGGAGGGCTCTCTTTCTACTACTGCATAGTTCCTTTTCTTTCTTGATTAATAGCCTTCAATACCTGCTCCTCAGAAGAGTTTTCTGTCCTAGTTCCTCATTCCTAAATATTCATTCTCACACCTAAGCTACCAACCAGACTTAGTCCATCCAGAGCCAAAATGGGTCCCTGGGATAATTCAGTTAAATTCAGTCAACATTTATTAAGTGCTATGTGTCAAGTGTTGTGCTAGGTGCTTGGGAAAAACAAAAACAATGTAGTCCTTGCTCTCAAAGAGCTCATATTTTATTGGCCTTTCCTTCCCCAGGACACTCTCCACCCTAATTAAATCACTATGACCCATGTGTGCATTAAGAATTATTCATTCACACCCTAAAGCAGAAAATGTCCTCCATTCCTCTTGGTGCTTAATAGGAAATACCTGTTGAAAGAATGAATGGAGGAATGAATCGTGCTATACGGACAAATGCAGAAAGAGCAAGAGTTAAGCCTTAAGATGTGACCTAATTCTGACTGGCTAGGATAGCAGGAAGGCCCTTAAAAAGGTTGTATATATAAAACATTCACTAAAAATCTAGTTTTCCAGAATTAGAGATTGTCATATTTAGGATGACACATGGCTTTAGAACAAATAAAAGACTACAATTCATTTGAGAAGCCCTGGGAGATTTACAAATCATGGAATTTTTCTCTGAGTGGTTTATGTACAACACTGAAGTCTGAAGACATAAATTCTACGAATATCCATTTTAAAATCATCTCTTTTGAGAGATCTTCAAAATATAGAAACTTTAACCATTTATAGCTTCAAATATGGTTAGGGAGAGAGAAAAGTCTCTTTTATCTATGCAAAGAGGGTCTCCAGTGTTCACCCAGTACAATGACAACACGCACTTAACTACATTCAGTTAATAGGAGTTTACCTCTGGGTTTTTGTGTTTTGTCATTATGAAACTGATATATATTTTGAATGAATTTGTTTCATATAGAGAATATTGGAAGTAAAGACTTCATTTTTAATTTACTGAAGGGATGGATAGAGAACAACAGAAATATTACAAGTATACTCTCACCACTTAGCAATATAGCTAAAACCTTACCTTTTGAAATTAGATCAAACACATCCTTTGAGGAAGAAATAAAAGTAGTGAAAAAATATGTCCTTTTTGTTTGGGTTAGGGGGGACAGAGAAATAGGGAAAAGGGGGGGAAGAGAACAGGAGGGAGAGAGAGAGAGAGAGAGAGAGAGAGAGAGAGAGAGAGAGAGAGAGAGAGAGAGAGAGAGAGAGAGAGAGAGAGAGAGAAAGATTTGGACACAAATACCCTGGGAATTGAATAAATGACACCCTCTCACACTCTAGGGGTGATCTCTCTGGAGTAGGTCATTATTGCTTTAGTTTATCTGTAAATTTCTGGAGATGCCTATACATCATGTTCCCAGTCCCTTGAGTTTTTAATTCCCTTTTGTTTCACTAAAAATCCTTTACAATATGTCATTTTTTGAACTGAATAGGTTATGGGAAATGGAGTAAATAAAACAGTATTTAATTCCATTGATCTCTGTCATGATGAGAGTGACCATAATACCTTAAAATTGGTTTTTGAAGACACAATGGCACCCCAGTGGCAGGGCTTATCCCCTTGCTGCCTGTTCTGCCAAGAAAGGCAACAACTTTCCTTAGCATTTTCAGAGTAAAATCAATGGTATTATAGCAGTGTTTCTTATCATTACACAGAGTTCCCCTAGTCCTGCTGTCAATAATAATATAGCTTCCCTTGTAAATTTTTTGTGAACTCACTTCCTAGGATATTACTATGATTACCTTGAAGTTAAATCTCACCCTAGAATCTTGATCTTTATCCTACTTTTCAGAGTAGTTTTGAAATTCCACCTTTCTCAATAAAGATGAATGTTCTTTCTTCTTTGGCCAGCTCTTCTTCTTAGAATGAAGCTGTCTTTCTCTGAAGAAGCCCCCACACAAGAGCTTTGTGATGCTTTTAACAGAGGCCACGCAACACCTCAGGCTACGTGCCTGTTTTTATGAGTTACAGAGTTACTTTGGGGCACTTTTCACTCATATGTCCTTCAGATATTTAGGTTTAGTTCAAAAATAAAATACATAGTCTAAGCTTTGTAAGTATTTACCTGATGGGAAACGTTGAGGTGTAGGTTAACAAAGAGCAGAAATCATGCTTGGTACATCTTAGTAAACCCTCAGGGGGCCCAGTGCAATGTTTTGTATCTTGTAGATACACTGTAGCATATTGTAGCATATTTTATAGCATATAAAATATAAGTTCCTTGAGCGCAAGAACTTTTCTATTTCTGTCTTCATATCATCAGAACCTAGAAGCTGGCATAAAAGATACTTAATTGATTGGTGATCACAGAGTCTTAGATTTTGAGTTGGAAGGGATCTTGGAAGTCCTCTATTTATAGAATTATAGAATTTCAGCACTGGAAAAGACCTCAGCGGTCATAGAATTCAGTTTTCTTCAACAAAAGGAATCCCCACTATAACATAACTTAAAAGAGGTCTTCTCGCCAATGCTTGAAGATCATCAGGGAGGGGGAACTCATTACCTTCTAAGGTAACCCAATTTACTTTTGCATAGCTCTAGTTAGAAAGCTTTCTTGAGCCTAATTTTGACTGTTATCAATACTAAGATATATTAATCCTCATTCTTTCCTCTGGAGCTAAATCCAGTGCCTCTATATGGCAATCCAACCTTCTGATTTTACAGATAATGAAACTGAGGTCTACAGAGGTAATTGTCCAGGATCAAAAAGGTAGCAAGTGTCAAAGCTGGGAGGGGCCTGGGTAAAGAGGAAGAACGGAACAGGAATTTACTGCTGTGAACCATGTGCTAAGCACTTCACAAATGTTTCATTTGATCCTCACGATAACCCTATCATTCCCATTTTACAGTTGATTAAACTGAGGCAAACAGGTTAAGCAACTTGCCCAGGGTCACACTCTTGCTAATAAGTGTCTGAAGCTGTATTTGAATTCAGGTCTTCCTGAATCCAGGCCCAACACTCTATTCACTGTTCTAATAGCTTCCTCAGTGAGTTCCTGTTTAAAAGTTACCAGGGAAAGGAAACCCACAGTCATCCATTTTGGGATAGCTCTCATTGAAAGGATGGTTTCTTTTAAATGCAGTCCAAATCTATTTTCTGTAATTTTTACTTACTAGTTATAGTTGATCCTTACCATCCTACCAACTACCTTGGGGCCAACCAGAATGAATTTCTATATGATGATCATTCTGAAACAATTATATACCCCATAAGTCTTCTCTGAATTTGTGTTTCTTTTACAGAGAAATCTTACTTTATGTCTTTGGGAAGGGATTTTATTATTTTCATCTAGTTCAGACTCCTAAAAATGAGGAAACTAAAGCCAGGAAGGCCTGTTGAAGAGCTGTCCAAGATCACATAGCTAGTGGCAGAACAAGGGGAATTTTAATCCAAGTCTTCTGATTTCTAGTCTAGCACACTCTCTGCAGCACTTTGATCAAGTGTTAGGACCCAAGGAATCTCCTTCATTTTAAAAGTGATGAAATGGACACCTGGAGAGAAGAAATGGTTTGCCCTGTTCTCCTAGAGTACTTGAAACCCATTACTGAGGCTGCAAAATCAATGTTCTTTCCATGATAATAATTTTCCTTATAATATTTTTTCTTTTTTTTTATATGGTCTAACTTTTCCATTTTCCACCAAGTACCCTACTCTTGTTTGATGTGAGCCCCAGCAATATCAACTGAGGAATGAGCTTTTTACTCTGGTTACACACAGAGAAAGTTCATGTGAGTAAGGGAAGTGTTGCATAGATAATAAGGTATTTTTTAAAAGCCATAGCATACTTCAAATCTTTTTTTTTAAATCTTACACATGATCTATCTATTCATCATCCATAAATGTATCAATCTCTGTTTTGATGCAGCTAAGTAACACAGTGTTTAGAATGATGTAGTTAGAAAGACCTGAATTCAAATGTAGTCTTAGATACTTAGTAGCTATTGGACCCTGGGCAAGTCATTAACCTCTGTTTACCTTAGCTTGCTCATCTGCAAAATGGGGATAATAATAGTCATGTTTCAATATTGTTGTGAGGGTCAAAGGAGATGATAATAGCACAGTTTCTGACACAGGGTAAGGACTGTATTAAGTGTTAGCTATTTGTTATTAAAGAGAAAGGTTTCATAGGGAAGGAGAGGCCTTACTAGATGACAGTCTTGTAAACTCAACATATTTATTGAAATAATTTCTTTTTCATAATTATAGAACATGGAATCTTTCTTATCCTGCCTTTGAACCTTGAAACCCATTATCCTAAAACTATAGACATAATCCCTTGCTCATGAAGTGCAAACACTGAATGTAGAATCATAAGACTTATATTAGAATTAGAATTAGACTCTGGTTTTACTAAATGAGTAACCATGAGTAAATCACTTCACTTCTTTGAGACTTAGTTTCTTGAGCCTTTAAAAGAGGGATGGTTATATATGTATCATCTAATTTTTCAAATGTTAAAAAGAAAAAAAAACTTTAAAACTGCAAAATGTTGTAGGTCACACCCTCCAAGGTACCTTTAATCCCCAAGATGAATTTATTAGATACATATTATACATTCCCCCCCCCCAAAAAAAAGTATGAGCTATGCACTAGGAATATAGAAGAGAAAAATGAAAAAAAAAAATCCCTTTCTTCAAGGAGCTTACATTCTCCTGAGGCTGGGGAGGATATGATTAGAAAGTGAAAGCAGATGTAGCCATGATTAGTTTAGTAGGGAGAGGTCACTAATGTCTAGCAACATTGGCAAATGCTTCCCTTAGGAAATAGTACAAGAGCTGAGCTTTGAAGAAAGCCAGTTGTTCTTCTGTAATACTCAGAAATCTACCCAAAGTAACAGTATCTTTTGTGCATGCTTCACTTTCTGAAAAGATCATTGTTAGTAACAATTATAAAGCAGCAATAAGCATATGTAATTATTGTGTATCTAAAGGAGAGGGAAATGCGCAAACAAAAATCTCTTTCATAAAGTTCACCCCCAGTGACTGCTTTATGAATTATGTCAGGAGTTTGTCATTTAATTCCTTCTGTTCCCAGATGGCCAATAATTTCTTCTCAGTCTTTCTTTCATCTTTTGCTCTCTCCCTTGGTAACCCACCCGAATGTTCTCCACTGTTTGTCCCATTAAGTGTGTGAATTTCTACATTTCTACATTTTTGATATAGAATTTCCCCTTCAAACTCTTTTATTCCTGTTAAACAAGATACCCTTTTTCCCCTGCCATATTCTAGTCATAAGTTACATTCCATCAGATCTCAATTGTAATGCAAGGCAATATTTGCCTAGATTTCCAATTCACTTTATTTATTATTGTCTATACTCCAAGAACTGAAATATAGACTTTTGAGGCCATTATATCATTCATACCATCTCTCCACGTCTTTATGTTCTGTGCATTATTGAGCATACCTTACTACTATTTTCTCAAATAGTCTCTTCTCTCTCCATGTATGTGTATGTGCATATACATGTGTGTATATATACATATATATGTGTGTGTAGTATAGTGTATATCTACATCAATAGATTGATATATATATGTGTCTATATACAGTCCTCCTTCCCCATCACTTGTCACTTTATAGTCCTCTTAATCAACACATCTGGTTTCCTAGCTTTCTGTAGCATCATAGTTCTTTTCCTGTATGAGAGTCTGTTATTCCTATATCTTACATGAGAAGGACAATTACCACTCTAGCATTATCTCCTTAGCCAGATGTTCATTTGCCATATCCTTATTTTGTTTCTAAGACTTTTTTTATTACCTTCAGCTGCCAGCAGTGATTAAGAGGACCTGTGCCCCTAAATCCTTTGTTTTTTAACCCAAAATTTCATAATCCCAAGAGACACTTTACATTTTCCTTCTGTCAGAACAGTTTATTGCCACATGGCTCAGAGTAGTATATAAAGTTCCTTTGATTTGATGAGTCTCTGAAGGCTTTATCGCATCCACAGTGAATGTCTCAGGAAGACAACACACCTCCTTGATTTTATGTCTGATCAAAATAGACCACTTATGTACCTCTCAGCAGAGAGCCACTTATCACCATGATGTGCCTCTTCTTGCTAAAGCCATAAACAAATGTTCACATTGTTGGTGGCATCTGTGTCCCCACCTTTCAGAACTGTCTCTATTCCAGAGCAGATTCTGTATCTATCTCCTCCTCCCTACCATCAAGGGTAAGGACCTCAGCCCTGATTCTTTTCTTTATTTCCAAATCAAAGAATTAAATGCTAAGCCAGGAGGGATTTTAAGAATGATATTCAATTGAGATTTGTATTCTGCTTCCATCATCAAAAAAGACAGGATGCACAGACAACCTAAAGATCATAGTTCTCTAAGAATAATATGACAGGAGAAAAAAGCCTTAATATCATAATTAAGGAAAAAATTGATAGGACCGCCTAGAACTTCTAAACATAGAAAATTAAATTTGAATAGAAAGAATTCACATATTGCCTCCATAAAACAACCCAAGGGTACCAACTACAAAATATAGTGGTAAAATTTAATAATTTGATTAAAAAACAAAATGTTCTGCAAGTCATTAGGAGAAAGACCTTCAAATACAAAGAAAATGACTTTAAAACAATGTAAGACTATTGTATATCAACTAAGAAAAGGAGAATGGATTGAATAATAAGTTCTGAAGGGAGCTGGAGCCCAAGATGCAGCTAAAGATGATCTATTCTGAAAATCCAGGGGAAAAAAGATGAATGTTTAATAATAAGAGTTCAAAACATTTTTAGGAAAAAAAAAAACAGAATTGAAGAGAGCATTTGCTTATTAAACACCCTAAACAGGAGAAATGCAGAAGGAATGAATAAATGCAGTAGGTAAGGACCGCAACAACACAATGACAAACAACAGTTAGATACTTCTTTCTAAATGTACACAGAGAGATAAGGATGGGTGTGGAAATCTGGTAAAGGTAATAGTGAAGATTTGGACAGAAGGCACCATGACAAAAACTAGTTACCTTCTGTCTATAGGTAAATGCTTCTTTCAAGGAAGGGAGGGAAAGCAGGGGAATAAAGAGGAGTGAGTGATCCAGGGTATTAACAAGGACTAGCAATGAAGAAAAGGTTACCAATCTAGGCTCAGAAAGAGAAGAGGTTATAGGGAAATAGGTGGGAAGGGGGAGTTTTAAAATAGGGAGAAAGGTAGGAGTTACTTAGGAGGTATGAGGGGCTTCCATTGATTAGTGCTCTTTTGTGTGAAGAGTGATGAGAAACTTTTACTGTATGAGGCCTAGGGGACTTGGTCCTTAAAAGACTATTTGTCTTGGGAGAGGGAAGACTTGAAATCCCTTGGGGCAACTGATACCTGAAGAGTGGGAGAGCATAGGTAAAGAGAAGAGATTTCCTGGCAAATATAAGGGGAAGACATCAACAAGAGAAGGTGTAATCAGGAGGGGAGAGTAGATGGTGCCCTACATGGGGCAGTGATCTCTCTGACATTTGAAATAATGGCATTCTTTTGAGAATGGAGAACATTGGAAATAAAGAAACCATGGAGTAAGCCATAATAGGTAGTGGCTGAAAGTATCAAAAGGGCAGAGTCAAGGATGGATAGTTTGTAAACTTTGGATGAAAAGTAAAGAGAAAAGAAAGAGATCAGGTGATTATAAGGGTGATGAATCAGAATCTGAGGTTCTAGAATAAACAGAAAGAGAGGATAATCAAGAGAGAGATAAATACTTTTTTGGGAAGGGGTGCAAAATGAAATCCTAAAAAACAAAAACTAATGAATTGGACTAGCTGAAAGAAAGGAGATAAAAGCAGAATAGATGGGACTAACTGAGGAGAAAAAAGGTGAGAGTTGGGCAGTATACAACCAAATAAAAGTAGGAGAGAGGAATAGATAATATTCTGAAGAGAAAGGCACAACAAAGGAGAAGAGAGGATCAGGGAGGAGGGGAAGAGAGCCAGTGGGAACAAGGTCACCTTAAAAAAAAAGATTAAAGTGTTTATAGCAGAAGAGGGAAAAACTGTAACTTGACAAAACAATTTTAAAGACACAGGAAGGAAAATATAAATTTAACTTTAAATGTGATTTAAACAATTCAGTAAAATGAAAAAGTGGCAGGGTAGACTTTTTTTTAAATCCTACCATCTATTCCTTATAAGAAACACATTTTAAAAACAAAGACATACTCAAAATAAAATTGAAGGTATAGAAAAAAATATATATATATATTATACAACAAGTGAATCCAAAAAAGCAGGATTTGCCATCATGGTATCAGACAAAGCAAAACCAAACATTCGAAACACAAAAGGGGACAATGACATTATATTGTGCTGTAAAGAGATGATAAGGAACAAATCAATATCAGTAATAAACATATATGCTCCAAATGCCTTACCATCCAAATCCATGAAGTAATCATTATCTGAATTTCAAGAAGACAGTGTAAAAATAGAGATAGAAAACTTCAATAATCCCTCTCTCAGCTCTAAATAATTCTAACAGAATGGTAAACAAAAAGGGAAATATGGAACTGAATAAATTCCTGTAGAAATTAGAGTTGAAAGACTTATGACATCTTCTAAATGGTCTCTCCCACATGAAACTGTTGCAAAAAATAATTATGTACTGAGGCAAAGAGATATTACAAACAAATATAAAAAGACAGAAATAGTGAATGAGTCTTTTACAGACCATAATGCAATAAGAATAGAAATTAAGGGACCACAAACTAGTTACACACTCAAATTGGGAAATGGTTGAAACATATTGTGGCACATAAATGTAATGGAACACCAATGTTCTATAAAAAATAATGTGTGTGATGAATATAGAGAAGCATGGAAAGATGTATATGAACTGATGTAGAGTAAAGTAAGCAGAGCTAAGGAAACAGTATACACAGTAGATATGACATGATAAACGGAAAGATCAACTACACTCCAGAAAATAAAAAATAAATGTAGCAAAGTTGTAAAGATTAAGTGGGTCTAGAACAAAGGAGATCCTGCCTTTTCATGGAACTGGGGGGGTTAATATATTGCACATGTTTTTGGATTTTTTCAACATATCAATAAGTTGTGCTGATATTTTTTTTCTTTATTAAGAACACTATATATCATTTGGGACAGCTCTTGGAAAAGGAGAGGGAGTAGTACATGCTATATCTTGGAACTGTTCAGTTGTATCAATTGTGTCTGACTCTTTGTGACCCTGTTTAGGTATTTCTTGGTAGAGATGCTAGAGTGATTCGCCATTTCCTTCTCCAACTGAGGAAACTGGATTAAGTGACTTGCCCAGGGTCACACAAGTAGTAACTTTCTGAGGTCATATTTGAACTCAGGAAGATGATTCTACCTACCCCATGGAATACACAGGTGAAACATTAAAAAAAAACATAATAAAAGAGAACTTACATGATTTATTTTGCCCTCTTCTAGAATCTTTGGAATGGGATAGCTCATAGTATGATGTAATTTCACTTGGTATTTACAAATTCTACAGGAAGAACACTTTCCCTTTGTTTTTTACCTATATATTTCCATTTTAACATGTGTCACTGTTTCTTTATTCTTTCTGGAGATATGAATATGCCTCACACAATCTTTTTTTATATAATTTTGAATGAGGAATTCTATAGAAATTAATATTATTATTGATATGAAATGTGAGCTTGGGAGCTTGACAGGAAATACAAAAAAGAATCTCTGCTTTTAAACATTTTAAAAACCATAGCTTCATTCAACTCAAGATCCTTTACTTACTGCCAAGTGTCTCCTGCTATTGAAAACCCATCCTGGATGTCCAGGATCAGAAGACTAAATTAGAGTCAGTTTCTAAGCCAACATCAGGAAAACTAGAGATAATAATGAGTAAGAGATCACTGTGATACAGACTTGCAAGAAATCTTGCCCAGAAATTAAAGAAAACATTAAACATGAAAAAAAAACCCACAGTATTTACAGGTTAAAAATGGAAGAGCTACTGAGAATCATTAATGGAGTGACTGTGAGAATGTTCAATAATTTGACTTCACTTCCTCTTAGAACATTCTCTTCCAGTTGACCATGACTCTGACTTTGCCCCAAGATAAACATTCTACCTTTTTCTTGAGAGATTTCTCTTTGAACTTGACCATTGGTCCTAATCTTTTATCTGTGTAAAGTTTTTTTTAATTAAATATTTCATTTTTTCTAATTATAACATTTTAATATTTTAAAAAATGGAGACCCTAATTATTTCTGTCCTTCCTCTCCCTATTCCTTGAGAAGACAAGCAATTTGATATAGCTTATGTATGTGCAGTCATGCAAAATATATTTCTGTATTAGTCATGTGAAAGAAAATAGACAAAAATAAAGAGAAATAAAGTAAAACTGAAAGTATGTTTTGCTCTGTATTCAGATTCCATCAGTTATTTCTCTAGAGATGGATAATATTTTTTTATCAGACACCTTTGGAATTGTCTTATATCATTGTATTGCTGAGAATATTTAAGTCATTCCAAGTTGATCATCATAAAATATCGCCGTTACTGTGTACAGTGTTCTCCTGTTTCTGTTCACTTTGCATCAGTTTATGTAAGTCTTTTAAGGTTTTTCTGAGAACATTCTACTCATCATTTCTTGAAGCAAAATATTATTCCATCACAATGATATGCAACTTGTTTGACCATTCCCCAATGGATATGCATCCCCTGAGTTCCAATTTTTTTCCACCACAAAACAAACTACTATAAATATTTTTGTACATATAGGTCATTTTCTTCTTTTTTCCCTTAATCTCTTTGGGATAAAACAAGTAATGGTATTGCTGAGTCAAAGTGTATGCACTGTCTTACAACCCTTTAGGAATAGTTTCAAATTGCTCTCTGGAATGGTTGAATCAGTTCACAACCCCACCAACAATGCATTAGGGTCCCAATTTTCTCACATCCCCTCCAATATTTCCTGTAATATTACCTAATTTAAGAGGTATAAGGTAGTACTTCATAGATGTTTTAATTTGCTTTTACATAATCAGTTTTAGAGAATTTTTTTATATGACTACAAGAGCCTATTCATATCATTTAATCATTAATCAATTGGGGAATGATTTGTATTATAAATTTGACTCATTTCTCTATATATCTGAGAAATGAGTCTTTGCTCAGAGACACATGCTGTAAATTCCCCTTCTCTCATTTTTCTGCTTTACTTCTAATCTTGACTACAATGGTTTTGTTTGCACAAAAACTTTATACTTTCATGTCATCAAAATTATCTAATTTATATTCTATTATGTTCTCTGTCTCTTTTGGTCATGAATTCTTCCCTTATCTATAGATCTAATAGGTAAACAATTCCATTCTCCCTCAATATGCTTATAGTCACACCATTTATGTTTAAATGATATAGCCATTTTCACCTTATCTTGGTATATGGTCTGAAATGTTGGTCTATAACTATTTTCTATCCAGGTGTTTCCAGTTTTCCTAGCAATTTTGGTCAGATAGTGAGTTCTTTTCTCAAAAGCTTGGATCTTTGAGCTTATCAAACACTAGATTACTATGGTCATTTACTACTCTGTACTGTGTACCTAATCTAGTTTCTTGATTCACTACACTATTACTTAGTCAGTACCAGATTGTTCTGATGATTATCACTTTGAGATCTGATATGGCTAAGTCATCTTCTTTCACATTTCTTTTTCATTGATTTTTTTGACATTCTTAAACTTTTGTTCTTATAGATGAATTTTGTTATAATTTTTCTAACTCTATAAAAATTTTGGTAGTTTGATTGGTATGGCACTGAATAAGTAGATTAATTTAGGTAGAATTCTCATTTTTATTATATTGGCTTGGCCTACCTAAGATCATTTAATATTTTTTCCCAATTGTTTAGATCTGACTTTGTGTGAATTGTTTCTTATTTGTGTGCATGTAGTTCCTGAGTTTGTCTTGGCTGGTAGACTTTCCAGTATTTTATATTGTCTGCAGTTACTTTAAATTGAATTTTTCCTTCTTTTTCTTGCTGCTGAATGTGTTTATTATGTATCCTGCAACTATGCTAAAGTTAATTATTTCAACTATTTTTAGTTGATTTTCTAGTATTCTTCAAATATATAACATTATCTTATAGTTTTATTTCCTAATTGCCTGTTCTATTTCCTCCATTTTTTCCCTTTTATTACTGCTTTAGGTAACACTTTGTACACTTTTGAAAAATATTGGTAATAATGGGTGTCCTTGCTTCACCCCAGTCTTATTTGGAATGCTTCTAGTTTATTCCCATTATAGGTGATGCTGGCTGATGATTTTAGATTGACAATACTTATCATTTTAAAGAGATCTCCATTTACTCCTGTCTTTTATAGTGTTTTTAATAGGAATAGGTGTTGTATTTTGTCAAAGACATATTCTGGAAGGCAGAGTCAAGATGGCAGAGTAAAGGCAGAGACTCACCTGAGCTCTCCCCTAAATCCCTCTGAATACTTTTAAAAATGACTCTAAGCAAATTATAGAACAGCAAAACCCCCAAAAAACTGAAGTGAAACAAATTTCCAGCCCAACAGTTTGAAAGGTTGACTGGAAGGGTCTGCTGCACTAGGGTGAGAGAGGAGCACAGTGTAGTGCAGGGCATGTCAGGGTAGACAAAGCCCCAGTAAATCCAGAACAGGCCTTGGTATGACTAAATCACTGGCAGAAGTGACAGTTTCCAGATCTCTCAAGTGACAGATGCTGAAGATCACTTAGAAGGTTAGCAGGAAAGCTCTCTCTAACCTGGGTGAGAGTGGACCACAGCCCAGCACAGGCTAAGCCAGCACAGTGCTGGCTACAGCAAATCAGGAGCAGGCCATGGGAGTGACTGAATCAGTAATGGCAGGGGCTGCTTCCAGAGTTCTCGGCTGACAGACAGTAAGGGAGTCGAAAAATGAATCAGAAGAAGATAACAGTGTCTGTTGCTTTGCTTAGATCCAGATTGCAGTTTTGGGTGGCAGTATGAGGGCAAGGAAGAGTACTAGCATAGCAGAGTTTGCAGCAACAGTGGAGGAGGGACCCTTCTCACAGTTGTAGGGCAAAAGAAAGTACTTGTGCTCACTCACAGACCAGAGCTCAGACCAAGAGAGTATTAAACACACCTCTCCTTAAATTATACCACGTTGGAAGAACTGAAACCTTACAGGTCCCTATAAGTATTTGTGAAAAGAGATGCACCAAACCCCGGAAGCTTGGGACAGTGCATCCTATACCCTGGAAGCAGAGCCCTACTTTAACAAAGAGTCGAAAGTCTAATAATAGGTTGCAGAATGAGCAGACAACAGAAAACAATAACAGACAAACAAATCTCTGACTATTGAAAGTTACTATGGTAACAAGGAAAATCAAAATGCACACTCAGAAGAAGGCAACAAAGTCAAAGCTCCTCCTTCCAAAGCTTCCAAGAAAAATATGAATTGGTTGCAGGACATGGAAGAGCTCAAAAAAGACTTTGAAAATAAAACAAGAGAAGTAGAGGAAAATTGGGAATAGAAATGAGAGTGATGCAAGAAAATCACAAAAAATTAGTCAACAGCTTGCTAAAGGAGACCTCCAAAATACTGAAGAATATAACACCTTAAAAAATAGACTAACTCAAATGGCAAAAGAGGACCAAAAAGCCAATGAGGAGAAGAATATCTTAAAAAGCAGGTTTGGACAAATGGAAAAGGAGGTCCAAAAGCTCACTGAAGAAAATACTTCCCTGAAAATTAGCATAGAGCAAGTGGAAGCTAATGAATGACTCTATGAGAAATTAAGAAATTATAAAAAAAAAATAATGAAAAAAATAGAATACAATGTGAAATATTTCATTAGAAAAACAACTGACCTGGAAAATAGATCCAGGACAGATAATTTAAAAATTCCTGGACTACCTGAATACCATAATCAAGAAAAGAATCTAGACATCATCTTTCAAGAAATCATCAAGGAAAACTGCCCTGATGTTCTAGAACCAGAGGATAAAATAGAAATTGAAAGAATCTAGCGATCACCTACTAAAAGAGATTCTAAATTATAGCCAAATTCCAGAGTTCCTAGGTCAAGGAAAAACATATTGCAAGCAGCAAGAAAAAAAAAAGAAATTGAAGTACTGTGGAAGCACAGTCAATATAACACAAAATTTAGCAACTTCTCCATTAAGGAATCAGAGGGCTTGGGGTATTCCAGAAGTCAAAGGAAGTACGATTAAAACCAAGAATTACCTAACTAGAGGGGAATAAAAGCTTTTGGGGAAAAAATGGACAATCAGTGAAATGACAGAAGTGGGGAGGGATGTGTGTAAATGAACCTTACTCTCACCAGAACTGGCTCAAAGAAGAAATAACATACACACTCAAGTGCATATAAAAATCTATCTTACCTTACAAGAAAGTGGAAGGGGAAGGAGATAAGAGAAGTGGGGGAATGAAAGAAGGGAGGGCAGATTGGGGGGAGATTGTCAGAAGCAAAACACTTTTGAGGAGGGACAGGGTGAAAGGAGAGAGAATCGAATAAATAAGGTTGAGGGGAATAGGATTGAGGGAAATACAGTTAGCAATAGTAATTGTGAAAAAGATTTTGAAGCAAGTGTTTCTGATAAAGGCCTCATTTCTCAAACATATAGAAAACTGAGTTAAATTTATTAAAGTAGAGCTATTCCCCAACTAACAAATGGTCAAAAGATATATTTTCAGATGAAGCAATCAAAGCTATCTGTAGGCATATGAAAAAATACATTCATTATTGATTAGAAAAGTGAAAATTAAAACAATTATGAGGTACTACTTTGTATCTATTAGATCGACTAATAGAATAAAAAAGGTAAAGGACAAATGTTGGAGGGGATGTGGCAAAAATGAGACATTAAGGCAGTATTGGGGTTCAGAACTGATTCAAACATTTTCTAGAACAATTTGAAATCTTCCATGTCATCATAGTAACTTTCTATGGTCAGGTTCTTTTGTCTTTGTTATTGTTTGTCAAATTTTCCAATCTGTTTCTTGATTTTTAATTTTATTTTAAAGTTGGGTTCTGCTTCTGGGGTGGCAGCAACACTTTCCCAAGCTCCAAATTTTTCATGCTGTTGCTTTCATAATTAGTTCTGAGGTAAGTTTTCAGTTCTAACGTAGAAAGATCTAAAGAGAGATGTGATCACTGCTCTCCTTACCTCTGCTGTGGTCTGTTATCAACTACAAATACTCCTTTCCACCCCGAAACTGTGATCAGGGTTCCTGCAAATCCTTGCTCTGGAATTACCGCTTCAAACTGTATGTGGACAATGTATCAAAGTCCTGCTAACAGTGCCAGAAAAGCATCCTGTGTAATTTCCTTCTGACCAGTTGTGCAACCCCCTTAACATCTGTAGTCTGAGAAATTTAGAAGTGACCAATGCCAATTCAATTGTCCCTAAGGCCTGCTACTGGCTTGCCAGGCACATGTGCCCTCCATTCTCACTCCAGTGAGATAGATCTTTCCTTCATACCTTCTAAGTTGTCTTGGGCTACAAAATCATTTCATCCACCCTTTTTCTGGTTCTGCTGCTTCTGAATTAGTTTTAAGGCATTATTTTAACATTGTTTGGAGTGGAATTTGTGAGAGTTCAGATCAGTCCTTACCTTTATGCCACTATCTTGGCTATACCTGTAAGTTTTTTGGTTTTTTTTTTTTTCTACTAAATGTTTTATTTGGCAATAATCTCTCTTAAGTTAATCAAATTTTTGACTGCTTTTTTTTTTCTAATTGGTCAATGTCACTTTGAATTCCATTCTTGAGCTGTCAGGGTTTTATATATATATATATACAAATGTATATATGTATATTAGCTGACACCAAAGTTAATTAATAGATGAAAATATAAACTAATATCTTCTTAGTGCTGATTTCCTTAGAATCTTGCTTTATTTCCAGTCTCTAAAGCCAATTTCATTTTTTGTTATGATCCTCTAACCACCTTGTTTAATACAGCAATATAGAGTACTATATAGTAATTATATAGCAATAGAGATTTCAAAATGTTTTCTAGGAAATTAGAATATATTTTGTTTTCCATTTTTTTTAACTTCCTTTTTGATAAACACTGGCAGTAGAAAGGTCAGAGAGGATTTTTTTTTGACTGTGCTTATTCCTAGGGTAACGTTTTAGCACTGGAAAATAACATAGACATGTATCTAGTGCCTTTATTCTACAAATGAAGAATTGACTTGCGCATGATCACACAGGTGACATAGCCAGAATTCAAACACAGGACCTCTTACTTCAAATCTAATATTCTTTCCAATCATTGGTGTACCATAATTTTCTGATATTTGTAAACAGATTCATTTGTTTAAGAATAATCAACTAAAAATATAGATCTTAGAAATATGGTCCTTCTCTTTGTGTTGTGAATAGAATTCTGAGAGACAAATTTCTGGGTATAAAAATCAAGTAAGTAATCAGGCTGGACAATAATCAAGACTTGCCTCTTGTTTTATCCTTCTTTGCTGATCTTGCCCTCTTCTCAGTATCTTCTATCCTTTCATTTAAATTTTCTTTGTTTTACTTTTTATGTACTTAGGATTTGCTTATCTGTAAATGTATTAAATCCAGACTACAAATTCCTTTATGTAGGGGCTCTTTTCACCTTTTCTTTGCATCCCTAGTGTCCAACATTGCGTTCTACACTTACTGTGTATTTATTTTACTTTTTTTCTGTTATTCAATTAAATTGAATTCTAATGTGAATGTTAATATAGATATTTAGCCATCCATATTAACAAGTCTCTCTTAAGAGAGCTATATTATTTGTAAAAATAGCTCCATTTCTCTCCTAGAAGTCAAGCTGTTCCCTGCATTTTCTGTGCCGGTTAGGACTGTTAATACTACAAAGTTGTTGGTTGTTTTCATCTGATAGCATTTTTTAAAATCTTTATGCTAATTAATCTTTCACTTTAAAAAAATTATTGAATTAGATTCAAATTTAGAACTGGAATGATTTTATCAGATTTATCTAGAACTTCTTCCTCATTTTACAGATAAGAAAATTGAAGTATGGGGTTTGTAAGTAGCTTCAAATTGTATATTGTACCGAGGTGCCCTGCCTTCCTGTCCAAGGCTTTTGCTACTAAATCATGCATCACCAAATAATTATCTGGCAAATAAAATCTATAAAAGAGATATCAGTACTTCTAAGATTTATATAATTTATGTTGATGTAATTATGAGATTTGTTTTCATTTTTTAATAAATGTAAAGTTATTTTCATTTTAAAAGGACATAGCAGAACTACAGGAAAACAGTATGAGCATAATACAGCACAATAAAGTATTGTATTATCTGAGGAAAATAGCATAAAATATGTTCTCTGCACTCAAGAAATTTAAAATCTAATGGGGGATTACATATCAGGCAGTTGTACTGAAAACCTGGCTATATATGGCACTACCATTTAAACTTGTGTAAAGGTCACTTACTTTAAAAGCAATTTAAGGATGCTGCAAATAGTCCTCACTCTCACCTGATGTTGAATCCCCTTCTATAGGCCACTTTTGGACCATCAATTTCTTTAGAAAAGAACAAATTTGAGAATTATTTTAAAGCAATTTATTTTTAAAAGTTTTCTAACTTCATTTTCTTTGAGTTTTCAAATCAATTGAATCAGGTCAAAATTATAAAAGTTTAACATGCAATGAAAAACAAAAGGTATTTATATTTTTCAAAGAGTTGATCTTAAATATGTTGCATTTTGTAACTGTAACAAAATATGAAACTGTATTTTGTACTGATTGCAGTGTAAACTAATAATTTGATATGTGTGATTTAGATTTTCATATATGCTTTACATTTTTATTTTTTACGTATTTTCTTTTCCTATTCCACATTTAAATTGCTCACAAGGCAGGGTACATTTGAGGGATTTTGCACATTAATAGAAATGTGTGAAAAGTTTTTGAAGCCTGGAGGCCATCCCCTTCTCCCTCCACCTCTCCTCTTCCCCCGCTCTTCTCCTCCCCTCTCCCCTCTTTCACTCCCCTCTTCTCCTTCTCCTCTTTTATGGCCTTGCTGGAGGAGCTGGAAAGTTTTTGGTAATTGTTTTCATTTGTTTGTTTTCACCGGATCAGGAGTTCTTCTCCGTGATCCTGACTCTCTCACCCTGGGCACGTCACTGACCCTCTCACTGACACAGTCAACTATCTAAAACTATAAATTACAGCACAGTTGCATATATACACTGGTAGAAGCATTTTCCTTATAGAAAATGACAAGTCAGTCCAGAGCAAAAACAAACAAAAATACAAAAAAAAGAGATGTTTCATAGAGCACTTTAAAATTTACAAAATGATTTACGTACACGATCACATATAATCTTCACAATAACCATATAAGTGCTGCAATTACTATTATCCCCATTTTATGGATGATAAAACTGAGGATCTGTTTCTTACCCAAGGTTTTCACAGCTAATAAGCACATGAAATAGAAATGAAACCTAGGCCTTCCTAAGTCTGAGCCCTGTCCTGTATTCATTATTCCAGGCTAGTTCTCAAAAACTTTTATTTTTTTGAAAGTGTTAGAATATCCTGATGGTTATCCTTGTGCTTATCTTTCTGGATCTAATATTTGCCTTTTCTTGCATGAATTTCTCGCCCGAAATATTTTTTTAAAATTAATTTATTCATTTTTATTTTTTTGGTGTTCTACAATCACTTCCTTAAAATTAAGATTTTATTACCCCCGGCCTCCCACACCTTTCCCCCACTACTCCCCTCCCTCCCTGCGACAGCATACAATGCTCTATAGGTTCTACATATACTTTCCTATTTGAGTACATTTTCACAATAGTCATGTTATGTAGTCAAACTAAAATAAATGGAAGAAATCATATAACAAATCAAAACACAATACACTACAACCTACACATATACAAACATGATCTGCTACATTTTGCGAATGACTTCCATATTTCTTTCTCTGATTGTGGAAGACATTTGTGTTAGAATACTACCATTAGGATTTTTTTTTTCTCAGTAAGTTCTTGTGTTATTACAAAGTTCCAAGTCTACCAGAAAAAACTATCGCACACTGTGGTCGTTGCTGTGCACAAGATTCTCCTGGTTCTGCTCCTTTCCTCAGCATCAGATCATATAAGTCCTTCCAGGCCTCCCTGAAGTCTTCTTGTTCATCATTTCTTATGGAGCACTAGTACTCCATTACATTCATATACCATAATTTATTCAGCCATTCCCCAATTGATGGGCATCCCCTTGATTTCCAGTTCTTGGCTACCACAAAGAGTGCTGTTATAAATATTTTTGTGCATGTGGGACCCTTTCCCATTTTTATGATCTCTTGGGGATACAGTCCTCGTAGCGATATTACTGGGTCAAAGGGTATGCACATTTTTGTAGCCCTTTGGGCATAGTTCCAAACCATTCTCCAGAATGGTTGGATGAGCTCACAGCTCCACCAACAATGACTTAGTGTTCAAACTCTCCCACATCCTCTCCAGCATTTATCATTTTCTTGTTCTGTCATATTTGCCAATCTTATAGGTGTGATGTGGTACCTCAGAGTTTTGATTTGCATCTCTCTAATCAGTAGTGATTTAGAACACTTTTCATATGATTATAGATATCTTTAATTTCATCCCCTGAAAATTGCCTGTTCATCCAAATTTGAGAAATTGAAGTGCAAATACAAAAGAGAGAGGTGAGGGTAATAAATTTGTCCATCACCTCCATAAATTATGTTCCTTTTTATGAAATTGAGGTTCTCTGAACTTAAGAAACATTTGCTTTTGCTTGAGATGGAGGAGGAAGCGCGTGACAAGTAGATTAAGATAGGACTGAGTGAAATTACAAAATAAAGAGTGCTTATCTTTTGTGGGGGAAAAACATCAAAGTGCTGAAGCATTTTTCCCTACAATCTATCAATTTGCCTTTGCTGATAGTATGTTATTTTATTAAGTAAAAATTAAAAACTTTTCTAGAGTAAATAATTGATGGACCACATGATGTGCTTTATAAGTAAGTCACATAATACTGCAGCTTTTCTGTTCTACCCTTCCCTTTACATCTCAATGCAGTTTTTATGCAATGGACTCATTGCCTATTCATTACAGGTGATGTCTAAGTGAGCTGATAGAAACTGTTCTGTTTACTAGAGTTTGAATTAGCTCTCAATATTAGTCTTTGTGAGTTACTACATGGAATGATTGCTGCATAGTTTACATGAATCCCTACACAAGTCTGAGAATAATCAACTAAAACATATAGATCTTAGAAATACGGCCCTTCTTTTCTTTGTGTCATCATGAATAAAATTCTGAGAGAGAAATTTCTGGGTATTAAAAATCAATTTAATAACTAGACTGGTCAGTAATCAATAAATTCATGGTCAGTGTCCTAGGTGATGAAAGATGGAAAGGGAGTCTCCAAGTCACTTAAGTCAGGAGTTTTCCTTCTGACAGAGACCTTTCCGGACAAGGAAATAGCAGTGTTATTTGGTAGATGCTTAATGAGGAGGCAGTGGAAGAGTTCTCAAACCCTTTGGCTGAGCATATGGACAGGTCCTAGATTCAGCAGCCTCCAGCAATCTGAACAAGGAAGTCATCCAGATCCAGGCCTTGCTGGCCAAGTTTCTCCTTTGTGCATTGAGTGCCCTAACTTTGATCAGAAACCAAGGACACAAAAGTCATTTCTAAGTGTCTTGAACTAGATTGGTTTTTGTTTATGGGGTAAACAGACCAGGTCATGGGAGGAGCTAGAATGTGATCACATTTCTCATCTAGTTCATGGAAGTGTTTTCTTTTCTCCCTATGTTAACTAAATTCAAAAGTACATATTTTAAAGCAGAGAAGGGAATATTAAAAATTCGTGTTAATAATCAAATGATACAACATTAAAATTAATTTTCCTCAATACAACTATATGTTATCAGAAATGGAAATATACTATTGATTCAGGAGATACGACGAATGTCGTCTTAGCTGAAATTTTTTCTCATTTGAAGAGATCCAAAGACTATTATAAAGTTCATCACTTCCAAAAAGTAAAGGGTCAAATTATTTTAAGTATTAACAGCTCATCTATAGAGTTGAGTAGATGAAATTAACTCTTGGATGCCTATGGAATCCAAGTTTTATGACATTCTATAAATTTTTTTTCAATCAGCAAAAAACTTTCTTCTCTCCCTCCCATCCCACCCAGTTGAAAGAGAAAGAAAAATAAAAATAACTATGTACAAACATGTATAGTAAAGAAAAAAAAAATTCATTGATCATGAAAAAAAGTTCCATTTTGTTCTGTAAGATTTTCACCTCTGTATCAGGACTTAGAGAGAATGTTTCATCATTATTCCTCTGGAACTGTGGTTGGTCATAACATAAATGAGAGGTCCTAAGGCTTTCAAATTTGTTTGCCTTTATAATATTGTTATCTTGTAAAAATTACTTCCCTGATTCTGCTCTTTTCACCCTTTTCAGTTCTTGCAATTTTTTCCTCCTCATCCTGTACAGGTCATTTTAAAATCCTGGTTTTGAGAAAAAACTCAACACTTCAGTTTGACATATACTTTTAATGTGAGACTTAAAAAAATATTAAATTTTCCACAACAAAATGTCTTAAAACATGTTTACATATATATTTTTTTTCCACCATGGGGGGGAATTTATTCTTGAATATCCATAAGCATTTCATATACATGCATAGTTTTGATGGTAGAAGTCACTATATGCAAAGAATGAATTTTTATCTATCTGTGTGCTATAATTTGGCAAGTCTACTCTATTTGCACCCCCACTCACCCAAAAATGTCTCCCTTATCAAACACTAACATCCACATTCATAGCCAGGATAGAATAATTGTAACTTTACCTGGGAGTAATGACATTTGTCTAGCACCATTTAAAGCATGCTTCTGTATTAATTGTGGCCTCTCTTCAGACTGTACTACATTTCATTTCCTGGCTCCAGGTAGAAAAATCCCTAGCCAAACCATAACTTTGGTCACAATGACTGAAACTCTACCACTGGGAGTCATTCATGTGGGTTGAGTCATTACACACTGTAAGATTTCAACATCATATTGGAAGAGTAATGCATTCAGCAATCATTGAATGTTAGCCTCTCCAAAAATATATTAGTTCATCATTTCCATTTCAAGATGACTGTATTAGAATAAAACATTGTGCTAAAGAAACAATAATGATGAGTGCAGAGGGATATGTTTAGAGAAAGTAGGTAGGGTGAATTTGGGTTTGTATACACCAAAGTGACTGATTAAGACATGAATTGCCCGGGGACTAGAAGCATCAAGTAGCAAATTAAAATGCTAAAGCAATCTAAGACTGAAATAGAGGAAAAACTATCCTCTTGCCTAATACTTATTCTAATAGATCTCATCATTGTATTTTGCTTTTTGAAAAATGGAAAATATTAACAATTTTTGACTAGTGACTGAAGAACTGGACACCTTATTATTCTATTGTCTCTTGGATCTGTCATCCAACATTCCAACACTAATTAATCTGATTTCTATAGTACCTTAAAGGTTACCAAGTGTTTTACTCACTATGGCCTTATAAGACATATTATTAAAAAAAGTCCTGTTTTAAATATGAGGAAACAAGTTCTAGAAGTGACTTACACAAGGGCACATATAGAATAAGTGTCAAGAGAAATATTTAAAACCAAATTTTCACAATCCAAATCTAATCAGTTACAATCCAAAATGGTTATAGGTCATGTATCATCAGTTTTGAGTTAGAAGGAACTTGGAGGCTATCTATTCTAACCTCCTATTTTACTGATAAGGAAATTGATAATCAAATAGGCTGTGACTTGTTCAAGGACACACATGTAGAAAATAGCAATCAAAATACCAGGCAAGTTTTTTTTAGAAACTTTAGATAGCTTATTTATCATATTAACATAATAGACTAATGAAGTGATGGAACTCATTGGAAAAAGGCCCTGGAAAGACTGAAGGGAAAAGGAAAGGGGGATGGTAGAGGGTGAGATGGATAGATATTGTGAAAAGAAAGAACATGAATTTGGGCAGACTTTGAGAGATGGTGGAGAATAAAGGGGCCTTCTGTGGTGTTCTGTGGTCCATGGAGTCACAAAGAATAGGACAAGACTTAATGATTGAACAATAACAACGAATAGGAAATTTCTAAGTAATTTTCTCAAAATATACTTTTTTTCTTACAAATTTATTTTTAGTTTTCAACATTCATTTCCACAAAAGTTTGAATTTTTAATTTTTTCCCCATCTCCCCCCTACTTCCACCATAGGACAGTATGTACTCTGATTGCCCTTTCCTCCAATCTGCCCTCCCTTCTGTCACACCCCACCCCCTGATCCCTTTCCCTTCCCTTTTCCTGTAGGGTCAGATAGATTTCTATACCCCATTACCTGTATATCTTATTGCCTAGTTGCATGTAAAAACACCTCTAACATTCATTTTTAAAGCTTTGAGTTCCACATTCTCTCACTTCCCCCGTCCCCACCCACCCTCATTGAGAAGACAAGCACTTCAATAAAGGTGTGGTCATGTGTGGTCAGACAAAACACCTCTATAACAGTGATGCTATGAAAGATTCATTATATTTTCCTCTATCCTATCCCACCCTCCATGTATCCAGTTCTGTCTTTTGATCCCTCCCTCTACCAAAGTTGCCTCTCCCCACAATCTGCCATCCCTTCTATTATCTCCCCTCTCTTATCTTCTTCCCCCCCTGCTTTTCTGAAGGGTAAGATAAACTTCCATACCCAATTGAGAGTATATGCTATTCCCTCCTGAAGCCAAATCTGATGTAAGGAAGGCTCACTTATTCCTTCTCACCTTTCCCTTCTTCCTCTCCACTGTAAAAACTTTTCCTTGCCTCTTTTATGTGACATGATTTACTACATTCTACCTCTCCCTTTCTCTTTCTCCTAGTACATTCCTCTCAACCCTTGATTTTTTCTTTTAGATATCATCCCTTCATATTCAGTTCACCTTGTACTAGCTCTCTCTTTCTCTCCCTCTCTCTTTTTCTTTCTCTCTCTCTCTTTCTCTCTCTCTCTCTCTCTCTCTCTCTCTCTCTCTCTCTCTCTCTCTCTCTCTCCATATGCGTATGTACACATACATATATACATATGCATGCATATATTCCCTCCAATTATCCTAATACTAAGAAAGGTATCATGAGTTATAAATATCATCTTTCCATGTAGGAATGTAAATAGTTAACTTTATTAAGTCCCTTATGGTTTCTCTTCCTGGTTTACTTTTTCATGTTCTCTTGATTCTTGTACTTGAAAGTCAAATTTTCTGTTCAGTACTAGTCTTTTCAACAAGAATGCTTGGAAGACCTCTGTTTCATTGAAGTTCCATTTTTTTCTCCTGAAGTATTATATTCAGTTGGGTAGGTGATTCTTGGTTTTAAACCTATTTCCTTTGACCTCTGGTATATCATATTCCAAGCCCTTCAATCCCTTAGTGTGGAAGCTCTTGTGTTATCCTGATTGTATTTCTACAATACTTGAATTGTTTCTTTCTGGCTGCTTGCAATATTTTCTCCTTGACCAGGGAACTCTGAAATTTGGCTACAACATTCCTGAGTTTTCCTTTTGGGATCTCATTCAAGAGGTGATTGGTAGATTATTTCAATTTCTATTTTACTCTCCGGTTCTAAAGTATCAGGTCAATTTTTCCATGATAATTACTTGAAAGATGATATCTAGGTTCTTTATTTTTGATCATATCTTTCAGGTAGTCTAATAAGTTTAAAATTCTCCCTACTGGATCCATTTTCCAGGTCAGTTCTTTTTCCAATGAGATATTTGACATTGTCCTCTATTTTTTTCATTCTTTGGTTTTGTTTTATAATTTCTTAATTTCTCATAAAATCATTAGCTTCCATTTGTTCCATTCTAATTTTTAAAGAATTATTTTCTTCAGTGAGCTTTTGGGCCTCTTTTTTCCATTTGGCCCATTCTGCTTTTTAAACCATTTATTTTTCTCACTGACTTTTTTGGAGCTCTTTTGACATTTGTGTTAGTCTAATTTTAAAGGTATTATTTTCTTCAGCATTTCCGGGGTTTCTTTTAGCATGTTGACTCATTTTTCATGATTTCTTTTTACCTCACTCTCATTTCTCTCCCAATTTTTCCTCCATTTCCCTTACCTGTCTTTCAAAATCCTTTTTGAGCCCTTCCATGGCCTGAGACCAATTCATATTTTTCTTAGAGGCTTTGGATGCAGGAGCTTTGACTTTGTTGTTTTCTTCTGGCTATATATTTTGATCTTCCTCATCACTAGTGGCATAAGAAAATACCTCTTCACCAAAGAAATAATAATCTATAGTCTGTCTACCTGCCACCATTTGCTCATTTCCCCAATTACTTGACCTTTGAACTTTGTTAAGTGGAGGGTTCCAGAAGCAACTTCCACTTTAGCAGTGAATACTGCTACCCTGGGGCTAGGCCTGAGACTGGGGAAGGTCTGGGACTGGTGCTAGAATCAGCCATGCTCCCCTCTCAACCACGTGACAGACCCTTCCCACTGACCTTTGAAACTGTCTTTAGGGTTTGTGGATCTAGAAGTCTGGAATTTGTAGCAGAGGCAAATGATTCAGTCCCCTAAGGCCTGCTCTTGCTCCAGCTGAGCAGACATGGTCCATTCCAAGCTGCATTCCATTTTCAGCCTGGTGTGATAGACCTTTCCCATCAACTTTCCAGATTGTCTTGGCCTGGAAATTTGCTTCAGGGTCATTTTGTGGCTTCTGCTACACTAGAATTTGCTTAGTCATTTTTTTAAGGGTTTATTTTGAGAGGTTTTGGGGGAGAGCTGTAACAGGTACCTGCTTCTACTCTGCCATCTTGGCTTGCCCCACACCTGTGCCCAATATATTCTTCTCAGCAAGAACATGCAAATAATTTATTGCATAGAACTGTGTGGCTATAACAATCACATGCAGGCAAACAGTTAGGCACCAAGTATTTATTAAGCATTTATTATATGCCAGACACTATGATAAGTGCTAGGCATACACATACAAATAAAAAATAAAAATAGTCTTTGCCATCCAGGAGCTTACATTGTAATGGGAGAAGACATAATACATGAAAGAGGGCCGAAAGAGGATGATGCCCCAAAAGACCATAGGAGTAAATGAAGGAAGGATAACTAACCCAGACCTGTTCCCAAAATGGCCTCCAGAAAGAATTCATCAATGAAGAAGGAGGCCATTATGGAAGGATGACAAAGAGAGTCTCTATCAGTATTTTAATTGCTATTTCCTTGTTGGAGACAGTGAATTTGATGACAGAAGGGGAAGCAAGGAGAAGAGGAAAGAAAACATAGGAAGATATGACTTTCACTTTTAGGAGATTTTTTAGTGAGTAGTTCTATTCCAATTGTATTTGTTTAGTTTACATGTAAGAACATAGTCCTTTAAACTTGAAATAACATGGACAATAGCATGTTTTGATAGCAAAAGTATTTCTTAATTATATGGAGAAAAGAATAAGAAAACCTAGGACATTAGGAGTGCATAATCAATATTTTAAAGATATCCCATGTCTAGGTCAAAATGTTTTTATTCTATTGGAGTTATCACACCAAGCGAACAAAACCACAGGGGAAGAATTCCTTTACTTCATGTTGGGATTGATCAATTTATTTTTAAACTGTGATCAGCAGAAAAGGTCATGTTCTAAAGTCTTTTAAAGTAGAACATTCATCTTGCTTTAGTACTTTTTTTAAACTTGGTAACATGATTTCATTGTTCCTCTTAGAAAAATAAAGTCAAGTAAAAGCTCTCCAGGAGAGTGTTCAATTATTCTGAAAACTAGTATTTACTTATTTAAAGTTAATATCAACATTGCCCATACTTGAATGCTAAAGAAATAGATGATATTTATTACTTTGATTCATTGAATTTTTTCATGGTCTCTAGTTCTATCTAATAATTAAGTGTAACAAACAAAACACATAATACATTGTGAAGTTCCTCAGTCCTCACAGGGCTTTGAAAATCACACCACCCACATCTTGTCTTAATTATTCTTCTGGGCATGATTAGTTGTCTCTCATTTATTTCTTCCTTTCATTTTTGTTATCCTACATTAACTCCAGATCCTAAGCTATTTTAAAACACTGCCATGTTCCAACCTAATTTACACTTTTGAATAATACAGATTCTTTTTAAAAGAATCATTGACTCTTAACATGTTCTGTGCTTTCTTGTGTCGTTTGCTGAAAGTGCAATGACATTTGCCCAGAATCAACACTGCCTTGCTACAAGTGATGTAAGATGATCAGTCACTATAAAATATCACTTTAAAATTTCCTGTTTTCAGCCCCAAAGGAATTTGTGACTTTCTTTCCTCAGTTATTCAAGAAGCTGGGAAAACCAGCTGATAATTTACAGAATCATTAATTTCTGATATAAAAATTAAAGAAAACTGCTTATTGACACGTCCATAGTGTGTTGATATCTCATAAAGAAGTTGGTGCATTGTCAGTTAGAAGGCAATAAACATTTGTCAAGTTCTTACAATGTGCCAGGCACTGACTGGGCTTACTATAGTCTTTTGCTATATTGCAAAACATTTTTAAAAGTTTGTGTATTTGAACAGAAAATGTGACTGTCCTAACAAAGTAATTGTGAGGCTCTCTTTCCAGCTACCTCTTCTAACATGAGTCAAATATGTCACTTTTCAAATTGTGCTATAGAAATGTACATCACCACCACAATTGGAAGTTGATTTTATTCTAACAAGGATAACATCTTTTGCCCCCTTTTTATAAAGAAAACCAATTTGTATTTGCCTTATGAACAGAGGAAACCAAAATGTACTCTGGATATGTTTTTCGAATCAAAAGCATACCATATGGTTATCACTGATTCATATGCCTATTTCATTACTTCATTTTTTTCTACTTGCCTCTGTTTCTATCAGTCATCTTCTTGTTAGTGTGATATTTTTAGACAAGAATGAGAAATGCTTTTCCAGTTATTTAGCTATTATTTTAAGTGTTCCAGAACTGTTGCAGATCTCCCATAATTTCTAGACTTTTGCACCCTTTGGCTTTACATTACACTGTATGGGATACTTACAAATGTTCTAATACTATATTTTATTATACTTCAAGAAATCTTAGGATAAGTAAGGTTGTCAACAAAATTTAATATTTAATCTCTCTTAAATGTTCTCCTGTAAAAGATTCAGGAACTTCTCATCAATTGTAGACATTTGCTACAATGAATAAAGAGAGTAAGGATATTTGAATTAGGAAATGTGTTGTATTTTTAAATGATGATTTATCTTATCAAATAAAATACATATTTAATTATACTCAACAGATATTATAAACCTATTTTGTACAGAGCTCTTCCGTCCAATTAGCAGGTGGACACATCTTATATCCTCCATTCCAAAGAGGTTCCCAAGTCAGCTATTTCTTCATTTTTCTTGTTTTTCAAAAGGTTCTGGAATTCTCCATCATTCTCCCATGGTCATCTCTGCTTCCCCTGACTGCTTCCAGCTTACTTTTGTGTGTTAATCTTTTCCCTTCATGTGTAAGCTCCTTGAGGGCAGGTTCCGTTTTTCTCTTGCTTGTATTTGTGTTCTTAGAGCTTACATAATGACTGGCACATAGGAAGTGTTTAATAAATGCTTGTGGACTGAAGTGGTTGACATGGAGATTCAGAAATTAAGTAATGTCTTCTTTTGGCATAGGTTCATATACTTTTAAACCCTCCTAGATGGGGGGCAAGAACTGGTGGATTGTTCGAGCTCAGCAGTTCTGAGATAAACTTGACCAAACTAATGGAGTGTCTGAACTAAATTCAGAACGAGTATAGTGAACCCTGAGGAGGCTATTTTTACTACTCTAATAGTGAGGTGGCTCAGTGGATAGAATTCTAGGCTGGGAATCAAAAAGACCTGAGCTCAAATCCAGACTTAAATACTTAAAAATTGTGTATCCTTAGGAAGTTGCTTAACTTCTATCTCAGTTTTCTCATCTTTAAAATGGGGATAATATAGCACTCACCTATCAAAGTTGTTGTGAAGGTCAAAAGAGCTATTTGAGAGTTCTTTGCAAAGTGCATAGTATATACCAGCTGCTTAATAAATCTTTTATTCATCCTTCCATTCTTCCTCCCTCCTTCCTTCCTTTCTTCTTTCTCTCACTCCCTCCTTCCTTCCTTCTTTCCTTCCTTTTTTCCTTCTTTCTTTCTTTCTTTCCTTCCTTCCTTCCTTCCTTCCTTCCTTCCTTCCTTCCTTCCTTCCTTCCTTCCTTCCTTCCTTCCTTCCTTCCTTCTTTCCATAGTCCTCACTGATGCATTTCTCATTATCAAACAACCAGAAGGCATCAGTTTTTAAGAAAAGAGTATTTATCAAAGTGACACCATAAGAACTTGATACAAAATATTTTCCACAAAGTCTAGAATACTATATTCTATGAATACAAAGTCCATGTCAAGAGTGGGTTTGGAATATGATGGTAGTAAGTCACAAAGAGCACAAAAGACCAAAGGATAAATTCAACTCCTGGTTACTGAAAGTTCTTTGTTGCATCAGTTGGTTGTCTTCTTTGGTGTTAAAGTTTACACTCCTTGAAGCTGCATCCTCTTTCAAGTCTGCAGTGTATTTCTCTTTACTGAAAGGGATAGTGTGTATGTGTGTGTGGGTGTGTGTTTGTGTGTGTATGTGTGTTTGGATGAATTACTGTTCACCATTAGTATATATCTCTGTACTCAGCTTGATGCTTTGTCTCCTACAGATCCACTCTTTAGAGTTTCATAGTAAATGGAATGCACAGAGGGGAAAAAAAAAAAGCTATGGCTTCCCATCCTCTGAGAGAGAGAGAGAGAGAGAGAGAGAGAGAGAGAGAGAGAGAGAGAGAGAGAGAGAGAGAGAGAGAGAGAGAGAGAGAGAGAGAAAGGAAAGAAAGAAAGAAAGAAAGAAAAAAGGAAGGAAGGAAAGAAGGAAGGAAGGAAGGAAGGAAGGAAGGAAGGAAGGAAGGAAGGAAGGAAGGAAGGAAGGGAGGAAGGAAGGGAGAAAGAAAGAGAGAAAGAAAGAGAAAGAAAGAGAGAGAAAGGAAGAGAGAAAGGAAGAAAGAAAGGAAGGAAGGGAGGGAGGGAGGGTGGGAGGGAGGGAGGGGAGGGAGAGAGGGAGGGAGTGAGGAAGGGAGGAAGAGATTCCTGTTCAGGTTCCTATTCAACTGTTGGACTGGCCTTTCACTGAATAAGTGCTAAAATTCCTCTCATTATTTAAAACTCTCAGAGGATATGATTAAATTGTTTGAACTAGCAATCATGCTGTTACCTTCTTGACTTAATAAGAAGTTGATTCCTGGTAAAGAGATCATAGATTATAGACAGGGCATTGTTTATCTTCAAAACCTACTCATGTCTTTTAATTGAGGTGAGAATGTATTGAGCCCCATACCTTACACTGACAAATGTTATTTCAGAATGTTCTGTGTTCTGTAAAATCATGTTAGCTAAAACTAAAGTCAAATTGAACATTGAATTAAAAGCAGAAACAAGAGTTAAAAGAGAGTTTATGCAGTTATAACAGCTCTTGCCCAACCTTTTAAATAAGATGAAATCTTAACCTTGAAACCTGACCTTGAAAAACTGGAAATGGATAAAAGATATTAATTCTGATGACTACTATTTATCAGAGAAGTTGACCTGATGTCAGACACTTGTAGGAATGAATATGACAAGAATGGCCTCATTAAGCAAACTCTTTTACTCCTTGCCAAATGGGGAAAAGTGACAATTTAAAGTTGTATTTGTTTATTAATCTGAGCTCATTTGGAGATGACTAAGGAGAAAAACAGTAATTCTCCAAAGCAAAAAAAAAAATGGTTTGGGTAAAGAGGGAAATCTATGAAAATATTATTATGAGACTAATTGAACCAGATAAATTCAAGAGAATTTATACAGAATAATGGATGAAGAAAATTAATTTATGTGAAATGGAGCAGATGTATCAATATGTATTTAATAAATTTTATCATAATTGATTATGCTGCATTTGAGTTCTAAGGTTTGAAAATCCAGTATCCTATTTAAAGAAATGTAAATAGCCTTTGAGAAAGTAAAGTCTAAAACAATTGAAACTGACAAAATATGTATGAGTAAAATTAATGTTAGAGGCAATACAATTTTAAAATCATTCAGGCATCAATTTTCAAGATATCACAAAGAAGGAAAAAATTCAAAAGGATGACTCCAGGCCTTGCAGTCTATCCACTGCTCCTGCACCACATAGCTGGGTACAAGCAGATTATGACTTTTTTTGTGTGTGTATCCACTGTAGGACAAGAATTTATTTAATTCACTGTGTTCAGAGCAATGCATTTTTGGTGGGGAGAAAGAGGGAGACATAAAGTTAGATTGGGGATACAGCACAAACATAAAGAGTTACAGTCTACATTATTCCCTCTCCATTTCATACAATGTACATTACAACCAAATTAGCCACTTATGTTCCCATAGGGCCCATTGTATCTCCTGCCTTGGTGTGCATTTGTTTGTTTTTCTCACAGGCTAAAATTTCATACTTAGAATGTTCTCCCGGATCACTTCTACATGTTGGAATCCTTACCTCCATTCTATGCTTTGCTTCCTTCTAAAACAGGGCTTCCTGATTTTGTTTTTAACTTATTTATTTTATTCTGAACTTAAATAAAACAAGCATTTCCATTACATAGTAACAGAGGAATAAAAAGATGATTGTACATGAAACTGTAAATCTGTTATATACAATGTGCTATTCCTTTTAAATATGTAACAAAGTTACCATGTAACTTTCCTTTGTTCTTCCCTCCCCACACTCCCCCATCTTAGATAAGACTATCATAAATACACACGCCTGTGCATGAACATATTTGTGTGGAATATGTATATGTATGTATATGTAAAACCATTCTATAGATACTTCTATTTGTCAATTCTTTCTCTGGATGCAAATAGTGTCTTCCCTCATATGTCCTTGGTGGTTAATTTGGGTATTTATACTAGTCAAAATGACGTAGTCACTCAAAAGATTTTCTTAAAAACAATATTGTTGTTACTATATATAGTATTCTCTTGGTGTTCTGCTCATTTTACTCTATTATTTCAAGTAAGTCTATTCATGTTTTTCTAAGATCATTGAGCTCATTTCTTATAGAATAGTAGTATTTCATCACAATCATATATATACTAAAACTTGTTCAACCATTGCCCAGTTGATGGATATTCCTAGAAATCCCAGTTCTTTGCCACGTCAAAGAGAGGTGGTATAAATATTTTAAGTCATATAGTTTTTTTTTTTCTTTTTCCCTAATCATCTTGGGAAACAGAATTAGTGGTGATATTGCTGGGTCAAGGGGAATAGGCAGTTTAATACATCTTTTGGAATAATAGTCTTCTGACATATCACCCATAATGAACTTATAAGTAGCTCTGTAAAAGACATCTGCAAAAGTAGCCCACAGTACTGTATGGAAATCAAGGGAAGACCAATTAGCAAAAAAGAATTTATTAAGCACTTACTATGTACCGATCATAGTAATAAGATTGAGTAATCTAAGTCAAGGGTAGGAAAACTGTGACCTCAAAGTCACATATGACCACAGAACATATTTGTTCTATGAAACTTGGGATCCAAGGGCCACATGTGGCTTTGAGGCTGCAGTTTCCCCACTCCTGGTCTAAGTGTTTTTTACTAGTTTCTATGAAATTCCAAAAACAAAACAAGAGATCAGAGAAAACTAGATCTCTTCTCCATGAGGAAAATATATAAGAACTACAAAAGATGAAAAGGCATGTATGGGTTGAAATTAGCATCACTAGGTGGATTATTCATAGTGATAATATCTACAAAAGGAAATAGTAATTCTCACAGTACCTCAAAAGTCTGTGACAAAGAAAGTAATATGTAAATCTTAATGCTCTATGTAAATATAAATTACCATTGTTTAGTTTAGGATAGGAAAAAAATGAAATTCCATAAAATTCAGGCCATTCTTAAGGGGTAAAAATACCATAAAATAAACAAAAGTATGTTTTCCAAAATTTATGATTTTTAGATTATCAATTGTCACTAAAGGAACACAAATGTTTACAAAAGCATCAATGGTGCTAAAGGACTTGGTCACTTTTGGTGGTAAAAGAAAATTGTAAATAGAGAACCAGTTCATATGAACATCTTAATGGTCCAAAGAAACCTTAGCAAATGTTCATGTACATAGTTCAGATAAAGAAGGTAAATCAAGATTAAAAGGCAGACTTTTAAAATAAATTAGTTCTTTTTACACCCAATCTTAACATACCCCTCAACTACTTTATACAAAGTGAATATCATTTCATTTGATGAATTTCAAAAAGCCTTAGATGTTTATTTAAATATAGTTAGCACCATCAGGCATTCTGAGGAAGAGAAAAATTATGAAGGTTGGTAATCTATATTCTGCAGGGAATATGTTGATAGGACAGGAGTAGATAAGATGGAAGTTTCTTTTAAAAACTTCTACAAGACAGGAAAGGAAATGTAAATAAATTTGTATATTTTCTTTGATCCTATAATATTCTGGTTTCCCCTTCTACTGCTATCAGAATATGTTCTTCCTAAATTCTTTTTTCTGTGTTAAAAAATAAAGACAATTCATCTGAGGTTTTGTAAAATATCACCCAGTTTTAGACCTTCCCTTATCTCTTCACTCAGGAATTTGATCTTGCTCTTGGCATGCCTACAACCTTATGATCTGATCTAATAATTACTTCAGGTTCCAGTTTTCTGACCTAGTACAACCTTAAACTATGCTAAGATTGATTTCCTGGCCAGCTCTGGCCAAGTCTGGAATGTGCCAGCCCTTCACTTCTCACTTTGGTAGTGTGATTCTGAACCAGGGGTGGGGAACCTGAAGTCTCTAGGCCACATGTGACCTTGTAGGTCCCAGGAGTCAGTCTTTTGACTGAGTCCAAGTTTTACAGAAAAAATGCTTTTATTAAGGGTATTTGTTCTATGAAGTTCTGATTCAATCCAAGGGCTGTACTTGAGGATCTAGATAACCACATGTGGCTTTGAGGCCACAGGTTCCTCGCTCCTGCTCTGAACCTTGTCATATCTAGTTCTTAGGAAATAGCTTATATTCATAGGCAACTTAGCATTCTAAGTGACCTTACCTTTTTTGATCTTAATATAACTTCAATATTAACAAAAATATCTCTATATTAGGAGACTTGAGATCCATTAGAGTCACTCTTTAATACAGAATGGTAGAAGGTTGGAACTGGAAAGGACCTTTGAAATTAACGAGTACAGTCCTCGGCCTACAGAGGTGGAAATTTTTAGAAGAACATAAGAATCTGAGTTTTTATTTAGTTAATGATGATGATGAGAATAGCTATAATTCCTGTAGTTTGAAGTTTTCAAAACACTTTATAAACATTATCTCATTTTATCCTCACAGCAACCCTGGGAGACAGAAGCAATTATTATCTCCACTTTAAAGATAAGAAAAGAGAGATCAATAATGGTCAAGTGATTTGCCCAGCATCACATAGCTGGTTTAGCATCTGAGGTGAAATTTGAACTCAGGTCTCCCTGACTTTAAATGCAGCACTAGCTGCCTCTGATATTTCTTGAGTTGTAAGTGTTTTAATTTAAGAAATATTAAGGACTATGACTTTCTCTTGTTTCTTTTTAATCATAAAACTTAGCAAGGATGGAGTATATCTTCATCTCCTTTATGTGTCTTCTGGATTCTGGTTCATGTATTTTCCATTTTTATGGCTTTCAGATTACCTGCATAACTGCTATCCCTAAACATGCAAATAATGGAAACAGTTGAGGCAACATCCTGTTGAAAGTCCCTGAGCTTAGCTTTAAGGAACCTGTTTTCTTGCAAAGGGTTCACGTATGAATCTGTAATCTACCTTCTCCTCCTTTTCTTATTGGACCTGTTATTTGCACTTGGATAGCAAGAACCAGTTATAGGGCAATATAAATTACCTTATGTTTTTATTTAGTGAGAGGAAGATTGATAAGAAGGCAGTTTTTTTTAAATAAAATTTTATACAAATCTTCTTTCTTGCTAATCAATCTTGCTTGCAGGTCAGTAGAGTAATTGTTATTTTCCTTGCTTACATAGTCCCATAATAAAATGTCATAGATTCTTTTTTTTTTTTTCATGAGAAAACATGCAAAGAAAACCTCCCTTCTGGGATAACTGAATGAGCTTACTACTTTCTTATTGCTTGATTGAATGAAGTAATGAATGAATGAATAAATACATCTTTTAAACCTATGGGTACCAAACCACCAAGGATATTTTTTCCTTTTGTTTGTCATGTTTTATGGATCATGATTTATTTTCTAGTGTCAGCTTAAATATGTCTTCATTTACTCTTGAAAACTAAACTATGATTGAAGTAGGAAAAATTGTTCTCTTATCCTAGGACAATAGGATGGTGAAATTTGTAATTTTTCTAAAGATTTCTCAAAATATTTTTTCCAAATTTATGATTAAATATTGCCTCTAAACAAATTTTTTCCTTTTATAGCTGGCTTACTAACTTCTCAGCTTATCCTTATTTTTTCTATTTTTATTTCTGAGCTCTGGTATTTTCTGGGGTTTTTTTTTAAATTCAATTCTGTCATTCTCTCATCTGCTTTCTTTAAAAATAATCCTTCAGTTAATCAAAGAAAATTTTTTAAATATTTGCTATAGTCTATCTCCATTTTTCATCTCTCATCAAAGTGAATGAACATTCTTTAAAATCTTTTTTTATTGTTAACTTTTAGATTGAAGTCTGATATTACTTTTGAATTTTGGCACAGCTCTATTGTCTTTTGTTTGACTTTGCTTAAATGAGCCTACTGCACAGATTAATTTTCAAAAGATTACTAGGTATTAAAGAAAAAAGGATTTAGTCTGTGAGAGTGAATAGCAGTTTTGTAAGATTGTTATAGAAAATGATCCCAATTTGCTACTAGAGTCATTGATTCATTCGGAATACTTATTAGTTGCCTTCTATGTGTCAAACTCTATATTAGGTACTGAATATACAGAGACTAAAAAGTGTCTTTGCCCTCAAAAGGATTGTATTCTATTGAAGGGAAGTAGAATATACACATAAATAAATATATTGTTTTTTCTGAGAGTAGAAGGTATCATTAACTGGGGTAAGTAATCTGAATAGATATTGTGCAGGAGGCAAAACTTTACCTCAGCTTTGACCAGATCTAGGGATTCTATGAGCCGGATATAAAAGAATACAGACATAAGGGAAAGTCTCTGTAAAGATAAAGAGATAAGAGAGAGAAAATATTATAAAGAAATTACCAAATTTGTCAATGTGGCTGAAATACAGTATATATGAAGAAAACAACCCTGAAAAGTTGGTCAGGGTAAGACTGTTGAAGGGGTTTATATGCCAGAAGAATTCTCATTGTATCCTAAAGTCAAAAGGGGATGAACCAACAGAGTTTTTCAAGTATGAGAGTGAAAGCCAAACAATTCTTTAGGAATATCAAATTGGAAGCTGTGCAAAAGATGAATCAGATATCATGTAGCAGTATCCCCTTTGGGAATGTCTGAACCTTCACTAAAACTCGTCCCATTCCCATCAATTACTTATGAAGTAGTAAGCATGGTATGTAGCAGTTGGAAAACTAACTGATCAGGTGTTATTCTGTATTACGAAGAACAGCAGAAGATTCTCTGTGTCCTCAGACTACTGCCACTTTCTGTTGAGTCAAAAAAGGATAAATGCAAGAAAAGGGTCATACATGGCTAGAATCTTAACTAGGAACCCTGATGCCTGGGGCAGATTTAAATTACTAAGGAGTATGTGGAGAGGTGCCATTTAGTTCAGACATGTAAGAAAAAAGGACAGCTTGTCCCATGGTTTTGCTCCATACTCCATGACATGGTGAACAAATCCCCAAACTCCCAAACCTTGGAGGGAATGAGACAGAGGTTCATGGGTATAGCATGAGAGCAAATATACCCAGGAAGTTAGCAAACATAGGAAAAGACTTTATTGCCCAGATTTGTAATTGCTCCATATGTGGGATCTTCCATTGTTACTGAACCTCTGTCACTGATTGGTTATACTCTCATTTAGAGTTAGATCAGATGACAATACTTTAATTTCCATGGTCTGAACTCTAGTGACATTAATTGGCAAAGAAAAAAAGGAGTAAGCTCTTCTACCTATGGTTTTATAGGCTCAAAAAAAATCTGGATTCTCCTTATTATTAATTATTTCACATATTCTGAATGGACATGAGACTGTTTTATGGGAAAAACCAATTATGGCATAACATCATCCTGTGATGGCTATTTTTTTCTGTTGTTTAGCCTTTTGTAACCTTGAGCTTTAGTTGATGAACTCACCATCCTCAACTAAGCTTGTAGTTGAAGGTTTTCCAATTTGTTGTGTATGACCTTATGGATCTTCTCAGGATGTGTGGTCAAGGTCATACTCTAGAGAAGCATTAGAGTATTTGTTCAGTAGAAGCCTACTTCCTATTTACTTATTTCTTGGGGGGAAAAATTTGTTTTCTTTTCTGACTTGTCACAGCTCTAAAATCAGAATTAGTACACTTTGAAGGAACTGTGAAATTAAGCATCCCAAGTACCTCCACAACAAAGAGCAAATCATAAAACTTTAAAGTTAAAAGAAACAGTAAATATTATCTAGTCCTATTCAAATATTTGCATAAAAGAAAAATCAAATGATATTGAAAAAGTCACAAACCCAGTGGCAAGACTGAGGCTATATAAGTCTGGGCCTCTGTTTTTGAGTCTAATTTTTCAAACCATGCCATGATAGCACCCAGACCTATACTTTCATAATTCCATACAATCTTTATTTTTCTCTAATAGTTTTACTCTACATTGATATGGTCAAAAGCAGAAGTATTTCAAGTCTGAGAACTTGTGACCAAATTCTGATTCTACTATTTACAATCATTACAAACTAGGTCAAGTTATTTCACTTCTCTAGGCTTCAGATTTCTCATCTTGAAAATGAGGAGGATGGAGTAAATGATGCTAAAGGACCTTTCCTGCTCTAAATTCTATACTGCTATAACAAAGGAGGCAAAATCTATGTATATTTCAGGTTCTGGTCAACAACCAGCTTGAGCTTACACAGAAAATGGCCTTATTTCTTTTCTTCCATCAGGGTTCACATGCAAACATCTTTGTCAGAAAGACATGAAAGGAGAAAAAAAAAGAAATAATGGGAAAGGTGATTGAAATTTAATGTTTGAACCTTGGAAAGGGCATCAGAATAGCTTGCATTTATATAGCACTTCACAGTTGGCAAATTACTTTATAAATATTATCTCTTTTATTCTTACACCAACTCTAGGTTACAGGTACTAGTATTATTTACATGTTATAGACTTGAAAAGTGAGGCAGACAGAAGTTAAGTGACTTGCCCAGGGTCACATAGGTAATATGTGTCCAAGACCAGATTTGGACCTAGGGTTCCTGAATCTAGATCCAGCATTCTATCTATAGCAACATCTATCTGCATCAAGGTATGATGGGAAATCCCTTGCACCTCTAAAAACAATACTAGATTTAGAGTTACAAGACTTGGAAGTTTGACTTTAATAATATTATTTTAGATACGTCATTTCCCCTCTATGGAACCTTAGTTTTCTCATTTGAAAACTGAAGAATTTGGACTGTATCATATCTAAGAACCCTTTCTGGGTATAAGTACTGTTATTCTAAAGGAGTCAAATACTAAGGGATATGCTGTTCTCTAAACTCATTTTCAAGTGTATCTTCAAGTGTAGCTCATTTTCAAGTGTATCAGATGGATGTCTTAGCCCTAAATATGCAGTTGGGTTACCACAGTTCAAAGTCTTATTGAAATGTATTCTGTGGGTGTTTGAAAAGCATTCCATAAAAATGGTGGAGGTATCTTCAGAGTCACTTATAGGGACACTAGAAAGATTATGGGAGACAAGAGAGGTGCCAAGGGACTATAAAAGTACAAGTATTTTTCCTGATTTTCACAAAAGGGAAAATAATAGAAATGGAAAACTATCAATGTGGCATATGACCTTGACATTGATTTCTGGAAAAAAATATATTATTAAAGAGATATTTAATGAATATTTAGAAAAGTAAGCAACCAGCACAATGATAAAGCATGTTTTCACCAAGAATAAATAATGACAGACTAGAATTAAATTCTGTTTTGACAGCTATTAAAGTGGTATATAAAGGGGATGCTATAAACATCATTAATCTAGATTTTTACAAAGCATTTGTTAAAGTCTCTTGTGTTATTCTTTTAGAAAAGATGGAGAAATGTTAGGATTTTAAATTAGGATTTTAACTAGTTGAATGTCTAGATCCAAAATGTGGTAATTCTTGGTTTTATAACAGGCTATTACCAATAGAGTCCCAGGAATCTGTTTCAACCTGTGGTATTTCAACCTTTTTATCAAGGCCTTGAGGAAAAAAGGTATATATCACATACTTATCAAAATTGCACATTGGACAAAGCTGAGAGAGAGTTAATACAGTGCATGAGTCAGGATTTTAATATCTATTAATCAGTAGGAACATTCATCTAAATATAATAGGGATAAATAAAGTCATAATTGAGTCTAAAATGTTTACTTCACAAACATAATAGAGAAGGTATGGTGTGATGGCAATCAAAACTTTTGCTGTTTTTGTTGTAGTATAATCAAGTGCTTCTGACTGAATCTTGCCTTTTTCCATCAATAGTCCTTACAAGGAATGAAGTACAGAAACAAGTATCTCTTTAACTAGAAACAGTATATGTATTTGTATTGTTAGTATTTTAATGTGATTAAAGATCTTTCCCACCCATTGATGGGCCTGCCAAATATAGGAAGCTTGATTAAGGGAATTGTTTTATAGGAAGGTCCCAAGTACCTTTTGTTTTTTCTATTGAGACACTGGATCAAAGGGTTGTGATGCCCTCTGACTCTAAAAAATGTATAAATGTTCTGAGGGTGAGATTTTACTTTGGCGCTTAGTTTTTGGTAAAAAGGTTTGAGTGCCAGAGGAGGACTCTGGAAAGCTATTAAGGAGATCCCCAGCTTTGAGAACCCAGATGTCATAACTTCTGTCTTTGGTAACAATAGTCAGACAGTTGGGGTTCAATTGTCTGTTGAATTCAGAGAGAGGAAGTTATGTCTGTTGATCTTTCGATTTCTCTGTATTTTCTTTGAAATTCAGGGTGCTGACTCCCTGAATTATATATGTTCTTGGTTAAAGGAATGATACATGAGCTTGATTAAAGTGATTGTTAATCACTTGAAAGTTGTTTTCCTTTTATGAATGCAAATCTAAGAAACTGTTGTAGTAGCCTCCCTTCCACCCCCCTCCCCCATGTATGTTGGGATGCTTAATAATACATTAAATTAAACAGTAATTCATTTGAAAAAAAAGTCTGGGTGCTTTAGCTTGTTCTTATCTCTGATATGGGTCAACAGTATAATATGGAAGTCAAAAACAGCACAAAAGCTAATGTAATCTAGGGATGCACCAATAGGCCAATAACCTCTATTAATAATGAATTGATGGTCCTGGACAATGAAAATTAGAATATTATCCTCAGATCTGGATGTAAAAGGGAGGACATCAATAACCTGGAGAATGTCCATAAAGGACAAATAAGATACAAGCATAATCTTGATCTCACTACCACATAGGGAATAGTTGAGGGAGCTGGGGATGTATAATTTGGAGAAGACAAAGTCCAATATTAGGGCATACATATTCAAGCATTTGAAGGGTTATTACATGATGAAGATTAGACTTGTTCAATTTGATCAACCACAGCAGAATCAGTACTGAGAATTAGAAGTTGAAAGCATATAAAATAAGAAATGATATCAGGAAAAAAAATGAGATGTATAAGGAGTTGTTATGTTCTTCAATGGAGAAGGTAAGACTAGATCATGGATAGGGAACCTGTGGCCTTGAAGCCACTTGTGGCCTGCTAGGTCCTCAAGTATGGCCCTTTGACTGAGTCCAAACTTCACAGAACAGTTTGGATTCAGTCAAAGGACCACGCTTGAGAACCACATGTGGCCTCAAGGCCACAGGTTCCCCATCCCTGGACTAGATGACCGACCATTTGTTATATATGCTGTAGCAGAGATTCTGTTGAGGATATTGGTAGAGTTAGATGACTACAAGGTCGTTTCCAATTCTAAAATTCAGTGCAAAATATAGCTCTACCTCCAATTCTGACACTGAAATTTTAAAGACCTCTTCTAACATAAATTATAGCTAGTTTTTTTTTTAGAGTGAAATGTAGCTTCAGGAAGTGATGAAAGGACTAGTGCAAATATGACTATTAAGAATTCTAAGTGATGTTGCAACAAGATTAACACAGGGAAAAACAGACTAGATTTTTCTGTATTGTTACCATTTTTTGTTTACCTAATAAAAAAGTTTAGTCAACATTTATTAAACACTTACTTTGTGCCAGGCCCTGTGCTGAGTTCTGGAGCACAATACAACTGGTAGTAGAAAGAAAGTTATTTCTTGTTCTTCATGAGCATATATCCTAATGGAGGAAGAGAACATATAAAAGGAAGATGAAAAGCCATGGTGTAGAGGGGAGACAGAAAGAAATGGAAATATTTAGTGAGAGGGAATGGTACAGAAAGTCCAGAGTCAAGAGTGCAATCTGGAAGGGAAAAAAGACATATTTGGTCTTGAGTTATCCCATTAAAATGGAAGGTCCCTGAAGGAATCAGAGGAAAACCTGTAACAGAGAAAGCTGTTTCCAAAGTGAGAAATCCAAGGGTGAACCTTCTAAGGGAAAAAGGTTTCTGTGGCCTGGTAAAGGAAGTTAAAAGAGTCAAGAGTACAGCCAGGAGAGGAATCTCATTGGGAATATTGATCTTATGGTTAGAGAAGCTTTCACACGATATCCTATGGGTAATATTAGTCTTTATTTCATGAGTTAGTTAATATCAAAACATCTTAGAAAAAGCCCTCCAACCTTTTGGGTAGATGGTATTTGAGCAATTTATGGAAGCACATACGTGGACCAAAAAAAAAAAAAATAGTCAAATCCTTATGGATACATGTAGGTATCCAAAAGTACATGGATAATTACTGATTTTTTTTCTCTTCTCTTTTTTGGCATGTATTGCTATAGATGTTGCTTATTTTTTTCTTTAAGTTACCAGTCCAGACACAAATTTACATTTGGAAATTATTCTTGGGCAATTCTCCAGACTTCACTTGAAAACATGAATTTAGAATAGGGATGCATAAGGTATGGGGTAAGTGAAGAAATATTGTCTATTAATCCAAGGTAAAACCTTCCCCTGGAGCCTAAAAACATAATTTTCTTATACTGATAAAAAGCCTAGAGACATGATTCATTTTCCTCTGATTAAATCCAAACATTCCTCACCTGTATTTTATTTGAAACAGTTTTAAAATAGGGCTTTCATCAACAAGTGTACATATTCTATAGTCAAATGGGGAAAAGCTAAAACCTTATATTTAAAGACAACATCTTTTGGAAGCAAATTTGCCTACATGACCACTAAGTTCACAAGTGTTCATATTGTAATTTCACATTGTTTTTCTTTAGATGTTTTGCCCTTCAAAGGATTTCTACTACAGTGTTTCTGGTGTATTATAATGTAAATCCTTTCCCACAAATACAGTTCTATTATGTTATTCCTACTACTATAAAAAGTGAAGTTATGTTATTTAATTTTAATATGAAACTATAATGAGTGCAATTGACTCCTTTTTCTTTCGAACATTAGTGTCAAATAATTATTTCTTTTTGCTAAAGAAAAGTTATGTTTATGTCTGTGAAAAGTAGGAAAAGTTGCAACATTAAATTATAGTTCTAAGTGTGTCAATAAACTCTCCCTTAGTGTGGGCGGCTATAGTAAATCTGAACAGCCTTAAAAGTACATGTTGTCTCACTGTCTTTTGGACTCAAAAGTTTTAAGTCAATATGTAGTGATCATTCTCAGCTCACTGGGTAATTACATATTAATTTCCATGATGGCATTTAATGACAGGAACTATCCTTTGCTGCCAAAACCAAACTGAGTTTTTATTCCTTCAATTTAAAAATAAAATGATATCAAAGTTGCCATCTCTCTCCTGTTTCTCAAAGGAGTTAGCAAAGGTGAAATGTCATGCAACCTTCCATATGCTGAGAAACAAATAGTATATTTTTTTAGACTAAATGTCACCTTTACATAGATCTTCCTAGCCAGTTTCCTCAAGAGGTTAAATATATACTTGTAAGTATTCCTACAATATCTTTAATGTGCTATAAACTACTATAAACCATCTTTATTTCAAAGGAACATCAAATGCTCTTCAAAATGTTCCCAAGATATCAATTTTAAGAGAATTCCTTATTAAACACTTGCCTAAGAACAAGAATGAAAAACATCTATCCTTCTTCTATGAAAATACCAGTGTCTTTGCTTGATTAAAAAAATATGACTCATTTCATTTGCTCACTGTTTGGACCTCGATTGGCTCAGAGTGAATGTAAATAATAACTTTTTGCTTTGGTAAAAAATCCTGAGGGTCTTCCTCTCCAAGATCTATTTTTTTTAAAGAGGCCATTCTTTGCCTCTTTCTTTAAAATAATTAAACCTTAACCACTGAATGAGCACTGCCTCCATAAAACTGAAACCTGTCAAAGACCTTAGCTTGATAAGGCCAAGGTCGCCCACTACATCCTGGGCCATTTCCAATTGTCCTGATCCATATCTGGCCACTGGAAGCAGATGGCTCTGGAGGAAAAGCCTAGTGACTTTGCCCTGCCATCCCTTGCTTAAATACAATTCACTTGCATGTCCTAGCATCACCTCCCTGATTTCATGATCCTCTTCAAGAACAAAGAACAAACAGCTGTTTATTATCTTCTATTTAAATAGTATCTAAGTGAATATAATATTCCAAAGGATATAAGATCACAAATTTAAATCTGACAGGGAACTTTATAGACAACATAATGCAACATTTTAGAAATTAGAAATGTGAGGCCCCAATAGGTTAAATTATTTGCCCAAAAGCAAGCAAGTAATATGTAGCAAAACTTGTATTTGAAAACAGGTCTTCTAATTCCAGGGAAGCTAGGTGATGTAGTGAATATAGTGTTATTCCTGGAGTCAGAAAGACTGATCTTCCTTAGTTCAAATCTGGCCTCAGACCCCTATTAACTGTGTGACCCTGGGCAAGTCACTTACCTCTGTTTGCTTCAATTCCTCATCTACAGGAAATGGCAAACCACTCCAGCATTCTTACCAAGAAGACCCCAAATAGGGACACAAAGAGTCAGACATGACTAAAATGACTGAATGACAATTTTTTATTCCAAATTCAAATGCTTTTAATCCCCCACCATCTGACCCCATGTTCCTTGCATATGATCGTTGATCATATGGGACATTTAACTTTGGGGAAACTTCTTTACCCAAAGTCGAGAGAAAATAGGAGGGACAAAAGCAAGTTTGCTTCCCCAAAACTTTCTTTTTAGAAAGAGTGACTTAGGTATTTGGTTTCTGTTATTTATAGAGTGCGTGTGACAGAAAAAGTAGACCGAGCTAGGTAGCCTATTTCTGTAGATTGTGAGTTATGTGACAATACATTGCATGTCTTTCTCTGATGGTGAAATTTGCCCTCCTAAAAGGGACTACTTTTTTTTCCATTGCAGAGGTCATACTGACCTGTAGTCTGAGACAGAAAACTCAGGTTTCAATAGTATTTGAAAATAGTCATTTCTTTTTGCTTGATTGTTTTATTTTGGTGGGAGAGAGGAGGGTTCTTGGGAGAGGGGATAGGAATGTTATATTTGAAATGTAAGCATTTGGTCTGCATTGATAGTTATTAAACACTGGGTGGTGATATTTGCAATGGTAAGAACTTTTTGTGGATGCATATTTTGCATGATTTCGTATTAAGAAAACATTAGGAGAAAGAGACAATTCAGTTACCTATGGTCTTTTTCCATAAGAATAAGTGACAGTTTGACTTCATATTTCTTTTAAGGACTCAGCATCTTATTCTATGATGAAATGTTTCCAATCAGTAAGGAAAAATTAAGTATGATAAAGTGTGTAAATTCTTAGTTATTTCAAATCTTGTAAATTATCTGATGGATGATGCTATGAAAAGAGTTATTTTGATATCATTTTAGAAGCTGCCTCAGAATCAGGATGTTTCATATTCTAAGTAGTACTGTGTCTTCTTCCCTAATGGTTTACCAGTGACAATTGAGAATAAAGTCTATGATTGTAGAATAGAATAGGAGAAAATTACTAAAGAAGGTCACAGTTTTCTTCTATATGTCCCAGTCTGAACACATATGGATCATTGTACTGTGATGGGAGCCACACTCTGAGGATATTGATTAGCTGAAAAACATTCAGCGGAAAGAAACCAGGATAATGAAAGGACTTGAGGTTCTCTTAAGATGAAAGAACTGGATATATCTGTCTTGCAGAGGAGAACATTTTCTGTCTCTTCATTATTTTGGGGGCCTGAGAGGAGGGTGTTAGTGACCATTGTTCTCAATTATCTGAAATAATATTTATCCTGTTAGGGATTAGGCTGGTTTTATTTGCCTCCAGAGATCAAAATTATAAGCCTGTCAGTATAGGTTATAAAAAGATAAATTTAGGTTTAATATCAGGGGAAAAATCCATAATAATTAGACCTGACTAAAAGTTTCATGTGATGTCTTGAGAGGACATGAATCTCCCTTCATTACATGTTTTAAGCAAAGACTTAAAGATTCTATAGGTATATTATTTATGTTTTGTATCAGTAAGCTCCCCAGAACACACAGGGGTCCTGCTATCACAAACTCATAGATCTGCATTCATGAAAGGAAAGCAACTTTTGAGGGGTTAACCATCTCTTTAATCAAGCACATGTATTATTCCTTTAATGAAGCACATATATTATTTACCTAGTTCAGGGGAGTCAGCATCTTGAACTTCAAAGAAAATGTAGAGAAATCAAAGATCAACAGACATGACTTCCTCTGCCTAAATTCAACAGACAGGTCCAACTGTCTGACCATAGTTACCAAAGAGGGAAGCACTGACATCTGGGTTTTCAAAGCAGGTGGCTCCTTAAGCACTTGACATCTCCTCTGGCCAAACAAACACTTCTAGTCAGTTAGCCCCAAAGTAAAACCTCACTCTCAATGTATTTATACACTTTTTTGATCCAGAGAGCATAACTATCTGGCCCAATACCACAATAGAAAAAACAAAAGGTCCTTGGGACCCTCCTACAACACAACTCCCCTAAAAGCTTCCCACCATGAGGCAGCCCATCAATGGGTTTGAAAGATCCTCCTTAATCATATTATTCAATCAGAGGCACTTTTGGTAAACTAAAAACAGCAGAAGATCCTAATATAAGTGCTATCACATGTTCAAATTTGGGTTGAACTAGATGATCCTTTGCTATTCAAATTCCTTTCAACTCTGAGATTCTGTGATGCTTTTGAATAGTATGTAGTCCCTATAAACCAATTTCTCTACTTCCCCTCCATTTAGTATATATTCTCTACCTTTGAGTATCTATCACTGTAAGGAATGTTAGAGATTTTTAATTTCATATTTTCTATTAGAAATTTGGCAATTGATTTGTGTTTGCATGATGGGTGTCACTGTAGGAATGGATTCTGTGGATGTGTACAATGCAGGTTGAGAAATACATATGTATGGATGTATGTGTATATTCTACTTCTTTGCTAAGTACACCTAATACCTCACCAAAGTGCTAATTTGTGATTATATTTTAGCTGATTTATGGTAGGATTCTAGAGACCTTCAGTCATAAACACTTGAAATTAATCACAGAATTACACAAATTATAAATTAGAGAACTTTATAGAACATTGTTTACCCCTTATGAAACATTAAGATTTTCTTTAAAATTAATTATATCAACCTTTCAGTTTTAGGGTATATATGTAAAAATGTGTCACTGATTAGGTTTATAGTCTTTAAAAAGGAAGTTTTACTGTTTGAATTTCTCTGTAAATGAAATACATTATTCTGAAATTTAGTCAAATTAATTCTAATTTCTTATTGTTGTTTTTATTATCTCCAGATGTTCCAAGAAAATTTATCTTAATCTATTCTCAAATCAATTCTCTCTTTACCTTCTTTTAACAAAAATGGGCACTTCAAATTTCAATCATAAATCAATTCTTATTGAGCCATAAATATTTTCTTCCATTTGCTCCTTTCTTTTCTTTGATTATTGAAAGTAGATAGATAATAGATAGATAGATAGATAGATAGATAGATAGATAGATAGATAGATAGATAGATAGAACATTTCATTCAGTACTTCCTATATGCCAGTCACTATACTGAGAGAAAAGGATAAAGGAAAAAAGATCAGATTTCCAAGTTTATAACTCAGCCATTCTAGTTATTTTAAGTTTCATTCCCCTGTTCTTACCATTTATACACACATACATTATTTGAGAGAGAGAGGGAAAGAGACAGAGAGACAAAGAGACAGAGCACTTCAAGGCACTTCTAATTTCTGGTTCACTCTCCCTTAATTACAGTATAACATTTAAAGTCATTTCTTCTTCCCCTTTAAAAATATTTATTTACTTATTTTAGCTTTTCAGATTCCTGGGTACATGTAATATATATAGCTAAATGGGACCTTAGTAATCATTTAACCCAACCCAACCTTCTCATTTTAAAGGGAAACTGAGCTCTGGAAACTGGAAGAGAGTTAACTAAAATTTCATAGATTATAAGACTTAGGATTTACAATCAGAGTTTTTTTTTTTAATTTTAAATTCAGTGGCCTTCAGATTCTTCCATGCTGCTGCAACTTGTTAGACTGTCAGTCATATGTAAAATTTGTTATCTAGGTTTGCTTGGTTCCCCCCCCCCCACCACTAGCTAATTGGATATTTGATTCCATCAAGGTAATGATCTTGGGATAATTAGCACCCTTTCTTCAAACTATAGTTTTTAGAGTCATCTGTAACTCTGAGAGGTGAAGTGATTGACCCCATATGTGTCAGAAGTACAACTTGAACCCAAGTCTTCCTGACTGTGAGGCCAATTTTCCATGCCTATAAATATTTGAGTCTGCTCTTTTGGAAATATTGTCAACAACGATGAGATAATGGATCCATTAAAGAAATGTTTTGAGGAAGTGGTATCTCTTGTAACTGCATCAGGTTCCTCTTTTTCTTTCTTTCCAAGTAGGAAATCATACTCTTTTACCTCTCACTTCATTGTAGTAGGATCATTGTAAACATTAATGATGTTATTTTGACAGTGGAATTATAGTTAACCATGTTTTTGTGCTTAGCATTTATTTTGTATAAAACAAAGACAGTCTTATATAATGAATATGGTTCTAGGCTTAGTATCGGGAAAAGGGTCCAAATCTAGCCTTTCGTATGTGTTAGCTATGCAGTCCTAGGCAAGTGACTTGCCTTTACACACCTAAGTTCAAACCACCTGAAATTGGGCATGCTCCCTGAGAGTAGAGTGCGAATTTGGCATTTCCTTCCTATTGACCTAGGACAATTTTGAGTGTAGATTTGACTTTACTATATCAGTCAATTAATCAATCCTTTATTTGGAGCTTACTATACACATATAAGACACTGTGCTAGGCACTGGAGATACAAAGAAAAGGTGGAATTGTCAATTCAGTTCCCTCAAGGCAACTATATTTTGTTAGACAAGTGTGATTATTTAACAATCCTAACCACATCTCATTCACTACTCATACTGCATGTACAGACATATGGTATTTTGCTATAAGCTGATAGGATAATCTTACTGGTATTTTTAGAATTCCAATCTTGCTAGCCTTACCCCCTAGGACATTTGTTTTCTTTTCTTTTTTGAAGTGATGCTTTTGTATTCTGCTTAAGTTTCCTTAGGGATTTTCTTCTTCAGGAGAAAACCTGCAAAGTTGATTGTTTTTTGGATCAAACAGAATATAATTTTTCCTGAGATCTGCATGCCAAACCCTGCTCTGGAAATACTCACTTTAATCCCTTTTAAATATCCCTTTAAACATGATTCATGACCTCCAATATATACTCAAGCTTATGGTTTTTGGCCCATTGTTCATGATTTCCAGACCAGTAGGCCTTGTTAATTGACTGCAAACATTGAGTTAATAAATTTGAGTGCTCAGACATACATGACATTATAGACATGCCTCTGCAGTCTTCATTATCATTTTGTCTTTAGCATAATTCACTTCTCATTCCAAAAGTTATAGGCCATTGTGCAACTAAGGCACATTTTAATTATAACAACAATATAGCAGACTAGAATTCCCTCACAACTGATCCCCACAATCTCTCAAACTTCCTAAAACAGAAACTATGCACCAAAGATAATGCAACTCTAGCTTTTTCTATGGTAGGGGAACTAAGAATTCAAAAGAAGTTTTAAAAAAGTAAAAATTAATGCTTTTATTCTGGGATTACTCAGCATCCCTTTACCTGCTCCTATGCTACCATCAGGGAGGCTACACTAACACACCCAGACGCAGACTTACATTAAAATGTACTCCTAAATCCTGGTCCCCCCTCCCTTTTTCTAGTGTTGAAGAAAAACTGGCTCTGATCTACAAAAATTATGTCAGATCTCAATAGCCAGGTTGGCTACAGCCTTTTGTGAGAAAAAAAAAATCTGCCGGGGGCAGCAACTTTGAAGCACTAATGCTGAAAATCTCTGACCAGCCAGTAGTGCCGGACACTTGGTGCTAGTAGACACTGAATTGTCAGAATTAACAGGCTCTGAACTATCCATAAAGGAACAAAAAATAATAAGGAGTAGAAGGATAGGTAACTAGGACAGGATACTGTTGTGTGTGGGGAATTGTGCAGCGCTCCACTAAGACCAAGGGAAGGGCACAGAATCTAACTGGGGTCAGTTCTAATCATTCAACAGTCAGTGGAGACAGAGATCTAAGCTGGTGTTCTGTGAAATACTTTACATGTGAAGAAGCTGAGTTTTTTGAGAAACAGACCCCAAGGAAATTACATTTAAGGAATATGGAATCAGAAGCAAGCAATAAGTAAAATAAAGGGAAGATTGTTAAGTACCAAAGATTGCAGGAAGCAGAAATCTCACAGACCTTGAGCATAAACTGAAAATTCAACAGGAAAAACAATAGCTACAGAAAGAAATATGGTCTCCAGATCTAGTAATTGAGTTTGGGAAACTACGATTAAATATGTAAAATAAAGAAAAATGATCCCACACTTTATGAGACAGATCATCCTGTGGAAGTTGAGGAGAATATGAAACCACAACATCTATGTTCCTTAGTGGTTCAAGTGAGAATCATGACAGCAAAATTATATCCTGTATGGCAAAAATTACGAGTAGAATAGGAAAAACTTGAATCTCCAATGGTAAGCCTCACCAAAGAAAAGAGAGAAAACAATAGATTGTACATACAAATTCACAGAAGTGAAAGACAACCTAGAAGCGAGGAAAAAAAAATAGAATGTTAAAAAATTATATTTAATGTACAAGCAAAACATACAGATCTCAAAGAAAGAATGCATAGAGACAACATAAGGAAAAGTACAAGAACATGGTGGAACAAAAAAAATTAATACCATAATAAAGAAAAAAATCAAGAAAATTTCCTAGAATTTCTAAACATACAAAATGAAACTCTAATTGAAAGAATTCACTGATCACTTCCAGAAAGGGAAAAGAAAAAAAATAAGGCTACAAACTCTACAAAATATAGTGATTACATTTAACAATTTAGTTGAGAAAGAGATAGTTCTCCAAGACATCAGGAGAAAAACTTTCAAATAAAAAAGGACATTTGAATAATGCCTAATAATGACCATTCTGCACTGAACAGGAAAAGGAGGAGGGAATGGAATGTGTTCTGAAGAACACTGGACCTCAGGCTGTATAACCAGGAGAACATGTCTTGCAAATCTGAGCCTAATCATATGGGGAAAAAGACAAATAAATGTTCAATAATAAAAAAAGAGTTTGAAACATTTTAGAAAGAAAACCTGAACTGAAGAAATTGTTTATCTCTCTAAGACCTTAACCAATTGAAATTTTATAGGTATGGTTAAATGTAGTCAGCAAAAGCCACAAGGTAACAACCAAAGTAATAGTAAAAGACTTTTTTTATTCTTCTAAATATAAAGGAGACAAATTTGAAGCATAAATCTGGTATAGGTAACAAAGAAGATTTGGATGGAAGCATTATGGAAAGAAACTGACAACATCCTGCTCACAGGTGTTTGCTTCTTTTGTGGGACTACATTATACATGAAAGGGGAATGGGAGAAAGATGATATGAAGGAATGAGTGATGCTTTTGTGGTTAAAGGCTAGCAATGAAGGGAAGGTCGTCCTTGTGGTCATATAAAATGAATAGCCTAAAGGGGATATGGTTGAGGAGGAAGGAGGAATAATTGATAAAGGAAGAAAAGAAGAGCAATCCTGCTACAAAGGTTGGAGTGGTTCCATTGGGGAATGGATGAAGGGAGATAAGGACTTTATATTAGATAAGGCCTGAGAGTTGATACCTGAAAAATCTACTTGTCCTGGGAAGTTAGGGAGTTGGATCTTCTGGAAACAGCTGGAACCTGGAGGAATGGGAGAGCATGTACGTAAGAGGACATAGCAGGCTAGCATAGAAAAAATAAATGGTCAACTAAAGAAGTATAGATCACTGATAGGGGGAGGTGACATACCATGGTGCAGTGTTCTCTCTGATAGCTGCACTAATTGCATTGTTCTGATAGTGAAACATAATGGAAAAGGGGAATCCATGCAGAAAGCACTACAAGACAATGCCAGAAACTGTCTAGAGGAAAATTTCTAGAATAGATTCCTTGCAAGTTTTGATTACATGAAGAACACAGAGAAAAATTAGAAACTAGATTATTTTAGGTTTAGTAGAGAATGAGATTCCAGAGCAAATGGATAATAAAAAGAGTGAAATCCTTTGGCAAAAAGGGTACAAAGATGAAATTTAAAAAATAACAAATTGTATTAGTTAGAGGGGAGAAGGAGAATGGGAAATCAACCTGAATAAATGAAAGGGGAAAAAAAGGAGAAGTACATGACCAGATAAAAGTAGGACAGAGGAATTAATAAACAAAATGTTAAAGGAAAAGGGTTAAGAAACAAGAGGAGATTGGAATGAGGAGAACAAAGCTAATGGGAACAAGACCACCTTAGGAAAAAAGTTTTGAATAACTCAAGGAACATAATACTATGTTTACAGCAGAAGAGGGAAAAAAACCATAATTTGATTAAAAAAACAATTTTTGAGACACATGGAGGAAAATATAAACTTAACTCTTATAAGTCTAAATTTGAATGGATTAAGCAGTCCAGTAAAATGAAAAAATGACAGATTAGTTGAACAATGTTATACAATTTATTGTTTACAAAAACATTTTAAAAATAAGAAGAAATAAACAAGGAAATTATACTATACTGAAAGAAATTGAAGACCACAAACTAATATCAGTAATAAATTTATATGCTTCAAATGCTTCAACATTCTAATTAATAAAAAAAACCTGAAAGTCAAGTAAATATAAAGAGTGGTGGTGGTGGTGGTGGTGGTTGTCCTTCGTTTTCAAAGAGGACCAAAATGACATCACCATGATAAAGTGAAGTTTCAGTATGTCTGACTGTGGCTGATCAGACCAATATGAGCTTGTAATGTTCTACCACAAGTTGGGCACAGATAATCCATGTGAATATCTGGGGTGGTTACTCCAAATTTTCACATCCTACCTTGACTTTGTGCTTTCTCAATTCTGCTTTGCTCATAGAGCACAGCACCCTTTCTGATCTGGACACGCCATGCTGAGCAGTCCTGTGCCAGTGTCTCCCACGTTGCACAGTCAAATCCAAAGTTCTTGAGAGAGACATTGACAGTGTCCTTGTATCACTTTTTCTGACCACTATGTGATCACCTGCCACATGGGAGTTCTCCATAAAATACCTTTTTTGGCAAGCATACATTTTGCATTCAAACAATGTGGCCAACCCATCAGAGTTGTACTCTCTGAAGCATAGCTTGAATGCTTGGCAGTTCAACTCAAGCAAGGGCTTCAGTGTCTTGTACCTTATCCTGGGAGGTGATCCTCAGAATCTTGCTAAGACAGTTCAAATGGAAGTGATTCAGTTTCCAGGCATTTCACTGATAGACTGTCCATGTTTCACAGGCATCCAACAATGAGGTCAATACAATGGCTCTGTAGACCTTCAGTTTGTTAGTCAGTCTAATACCTCTTCTCTCCCAAATTTTCTTCAGAGCCTTCCAAACACTGAGCTAGTTCGGGCAATGTGTTCATCATCTCCATTGTCAATGTATATCTCCCTGGAAAGTACACTACCAAGTTAAGTGAACTTATCCACAGCATTCAGAATCTCTCCATTTGTTGTAACTGATGGTTGCACATATGGATGTTGTGGTGGTGGCTGATGGAGCACCTGTGTTTTCTTGATGTTAATTACTGGGCCAAAATTAGCACAGGAATCAGAGAATTAATCCACACTTTCTTACATCTCAGCTTCAGAGGCTACATTGAGTGTACAATGCTCTGCAAACAGAAAATCAAGCACCAACCTTCCCTCCACTTTGTTCTTGACTTGTATCCTTTTCAAATTGAAGAACTTACCAACGGTATGGTAGTTGACATTGATGCCATATTCATCCTCATTGAAAGCATTTGATAACATGGCTGATAACATCATTCTAAAAAGCATGGAAATAAGCACACAGCCCTGTTTCACTCCACTGGTGACTAGGAAGGTAGGAGAGCATTGTCCAGTATCCAAAACCTGGGCAAACACGCCATCATGAAATTGATGTACAATACTGATGAACTTCTCCGGGCAACCAAATTTTGACATAATTTTCCATAAGCCCTCATAACTAACAGTGTCAAAGGCCTTGGTCAGATCTACAAATGTTGTGTACAGACCTCTGTTCTTTTCCTGAAGTTGTTGGGCAGCAAACACCATATTGACTCTTCCTCGGCCCTTTCTGAAGCCACGTTGGCTCTCAGATATATAACCATCTTTCAGGTGAAGGATCAGCCTATTTAGGAGGACTCTAACAAGGATTTTGCCAGCAATAACTAAGATAGAGACCCCCCTGTGATTGTCACAGGACAATCTATTCCTTTTACCTTTATAGAGATGGACAATGAACATCAACATTCAACATCCTTGAACTCCTGGAGATTAACTTCCTCTTGCTGTATAACCTGGAAAATTTCAGTCAGCTTTTGTATGAGCATTGGTCCCCCTACCTTGTAAATCTCAGCTGGAATAGAATCAGCACACATGAAAGGAGCCTAATGGCCCTCAAAACCTCTTCTTCAGTTGGAAGTTGAGTTAAGGAGGGATTGACTTCAACATGAGGTAAATGATCATGGGCCTCAGCATTGATTGATGATAGTCTGTTGAGAACACAATGGAAGTATTCAGCCCATCTCTCTAGGATCATGTCCTTATCACTAATCAATGTGGCTCCATCACCACTGAGTAGTTGTGATGCACCACAGGTTTTTAGTCCACAAATAACTCTCAGGGAATCATAAAAGCACTTTGGATTGTTACTATCAACATAAAACTCAATTTTATCTGCCTTCTTACTGAGTCAGGAATCCTGCATTTCTCTAAACTTTGCTTGTATTTTGTTTTTGATGGAATTAAATGCTGCCTTCTTTGAGGTGGATGAAGTATCCAGCCGGTATATCCTGAGGATTTCTTGTTTTTCATTTAGTAGCTTCTGAATTTCCCCATCATTTTCATCAAATCATACTTGGTGTTTGCGAGTGTTCTGACTCAGATGAGTAAATGCAGTGCTGTACACCAAATCTCTGAAAACTGCGCAATCCTTAGAGAAGTGCTCTAGTTTGTTGACATTGATTCTTCTGTTTATCATTTTGCCTTAGGGGCAGAACTTTTGATGAATGTGAATATTTATTTAAATAATACTGAAGGAAGACTTCATTAGTACTCTATCAGTTTTGGATAAGTCTAATAGAAAAACAAAAGGGAAGCTATGAAACTGACCGAATTTATGAAAAAATTGGAGTTAAATATTTATGATTTGCATGCATGCATACATGCACACACTTAGCAAAAGCCACAGAGTGGCAAGCAAAAGAATATGTAGAAAGAGTTCTACTAGAATTATTTTATGGTAAAGATAAGAGCCTATTACCCTATAAGAAACAGAACACACTGAAAGAAAATTATAGAACAGTATCTGTATATATTATCTCAAAAATATTAAATGAAATCCCATCAACTAGATTTCATAACTTTATCCAATAAATCATAAATAAAGAGGCATTTATACTAGAAAGGTGAAGATGGTTCAACATTAGGGAAACAATCAACATAATTAATCATATTAAAAACAAAATACCCCAAACCACATCATCATCTCATTACTTACAGAAAAATCCTTTGACAAAAAAAGCACTCTTTTATACAAAAAAAGAAACCTACAAAGAATAAGCATTATTTTTTAGTGTCAGGAGTATCTATCTAAAATCAAAAGCAAGTATAATATGCAATGGTGATATGCTAGAACCTTTCCTAGTATCTGTGAGAGTGAATCAAGAATGCTTTCTCTTCCCACTATGATTTGGTATAATTTTCTCAAGGCTAGCAATAGCTAAAATAAATTAGAAATGAATTAAGTGAATAAGGATCAGTAAAGAGGAGATAAAACTGCCCCTGTTTGCTAAGAATATGATGGTTCGCTTGGAAAACACTCAAGAATCTGCAAAACTACTAATTGAGACAATTAATATTTTTAGTAAAATTGAAGGATACAAAATAAATCCTTAAAAGTAGACAGCATTTCAGTGTAATGACACCAAAAGACAAGAATCAATTTTAGAGAGGTAAAACTTATATCAAGTAACTCCAAAAAAGAATAAAATATGTAATCAATCTCCCAAAGCACACTAAAGCTTTAATAAATTCAATTACATCTTCCTCCTTTAAAGAATTAAAAACAAACTAATAGCTGGAGGAATATATAGTGCTCATGGCTAGGCCATGCCAATGTAATGAAAATGTCAATACTACAAAATTAATATATACTTTTAATGCCATACAATTAAAATTACCAAGAGGATATTTAATAGAGTTTGATAAAATAATTTAAAAATTAGGAAAAAGATCTAGAATAACACGGAATATAATGAAAAAAGGATTATTGAAGGGAAAATAGTACTTTCAGACCTCAAACTGTATTATAAAGTATCAGTATCAAAAACTATTTGATACTGGTTTAAAAATAGAGTGATAGATCAGAGAAATAGCCTAGACAACAGATTTAGAAAAAAATATTCAATCAAACCCAGTGTTTGATAAAGTAGAAAACATAAGTTACCTGGGGGGTAGTTTACCTATTTGATAAAAGTTGCTGAGAAAGTTGAAAAGCAGTCTGGTAGAAGTCATTCTTAGGCTAACACATCCCTCAATAAATTTTAAATGGTTATATAACCTTAATATTAAAGAGCATACTATAACAAAAAAGAGAAATTGATCATATCTCCCACAAGTATGGGAAAGAGATATATTCTTAACCAAGCAAGAGAGAGACAATTATGCAAGATAAATAGATAACTTTGATTACTTAATACTGGAAAACTTTTGTAAAGTCAATATTAATGTATCTAGGATAAGAAGGGAAGTGATTGAATCAGAAAAAAAAATCTTTGTATCAGATTTCTCAGATAAAGGTTTGGTATCCAAGATAATATGTATGTGTGTATATGTATTTATGTATGTATCTATCTGTGTATATGTGTTTATAATACTAATAGCCATCCACCAATAGATAAATGGTCAAAGAATGTGAGCAAATAATTTTTTAAAGCAAATAAATTTTTAAAGAAAAACAACAAAGTATTCACAACTGTATAAAAAAAATGTTCCAAATAACTAATGATAAGAAAAATTCAAATCATAACACCCCTGAGATTTCACCTCACACCCTGAAAATTACTCAAAATGGCAAAAGTCAATGACGAGAGGATTATGTAATATATTTTTCATGTAATTGAGAAATGTTGTAGCCATTTTGGGAAGCAATTTGGAATTTGCAAATAATGTGACTGAAATGTCCATGCTTTGAACCAGAGGTTCTGTTGCTGGGCTCATACCACAAGGATATCATCAGTTAAAAAAAAAAAAGTCCCTATGTATTACAAAATATTTATAGCAGTGTTTTTTGTAATAGTTCAGAATTAGAAAAAAGTAGATGCCCATTAATTGGGGAATGACTAAACAAATTGTGATATGCAAATAGAGTACTACTGCCCTATATGAAATTATTATATTCAATGAATTCAGAAAAGTATGGAAAGAACTACATGAACTAATGCAGGGTAAAGTAAGCGGAGCCAAGAAAACAATATACATAGTAACCACATGTAACGGCAAGTAAAGTAGCATCTTTTGCTCTTTTGGTCTTAGTATAATCAAGTATAATGCCTCTATTTGAAAGTGACTGAGGAGGATCTTTACAACTCATTTTTAGACCTGGAAAGATTTGGGAGAAGGTCCAAACTTACTTGTTCTTGAAGGATGTGATGCCCTCTGGCTCTAACAAATGTGTAGACTCTGAGGTGCAGTTTTATTTAGAGGCTTAGTTTTGGTAAGAAAGTTTGAGTGCCAGATGAGGACTCTGGGAAGTTGCTAAGATGTCTCCCCCGATGTTGATACTTCCCTTTCTGGTAACTGGTCAGACAGCTATCTGTCTGTTGAATTATGGTCAGACAGAGGAAGCCATGTCTGTTGACTACTTTGGGGTTCAGGGTGTTGACTGCCCTGAACTAGGTGAATGATATATGTGCTTGACTAGAGGATATATGTACTTGATTAAAGTGATTGTTAACCACTTAAAAATTACTTGTCCTTTTATGAATTCAGATCTGAGAACCTATGATCACAGGCCTCCTTTGTATTTTGGGGTGCTTACTGATGTATTACAACAATGTAAATGGAAAAATACACCAAAAATCCAAAGTAAATATAACAAAATTAGAAAGATGAAGTGGATCTCAAATTGAGAGATATGAGATGACATTCTTAAGCTACCCTTTGGAGGATGTGGGAGGTCCACAGGTGTTACACATTTGACATATTTTTGGATTTTCACAATCTATTAATCACTTACGTTAACTTTTTTCTCTCTAAAAATAATACTATTTATCTTATGGTGTGACTTTTGGGCACTGAGATGGGGAGGGATATATGGGATACTGTGATAACATTAAAAAAAGGAAATATCAAATTATTTTACAAAAAATAATATTTTAATTAGGGTACTTTATCCCAGACCTCTTTCATTATGTTTCACATGTTTGAAAGATAAAGGAATGACATGTGCAAAATTTCTTTTCTTTTCACACGTTACACTAAAATTCTCCAGGAACAAAGCCACAGAGATATAAGGGAATCTTTCACTAAGGAAATGATAGGAGGAATTTTTGTGGCTCCCTATATTCAAACAGATGCATTAAGTTAGAGTAGGGTCAGTGGGAAAAATCTATAACTAAGTAAAAGCTGTTCACTTCAAATGAGTACATCTGTGCACTCCCACAATTTGTGCCAGTCTCTGTAGATTTATTATTATCTTCACAGATAGATTAGAAAGGAGAGACTGACACTACTGAATCATATGAATATTTCATTAGGGCCTCTCTCAACTCATCACATAATGATGGCTAGAAATAATGAGAACATATAATTAATGCTATATCAATAAAGCCAGTCAGCTTGAACAAGAGTGGACAGGAATTAATTGCTTAATTGTGAAAAGTACACATGATGGACTTCAGGTACAAAGGTTACACATCATTTTGCAACCATTTATAGATAATAAAGATAATTTCTTCTACTTCCATGAAGTCTCTAATAATAGTAGTCACATACTCAGATTTCTTGATGGACCAAAGAAGGAGTTGGCTACAGAAATTCTGGAAAGTTAAAGTAGCATTTCAACTTTATTAAAGTGAAATTAAAGATGAGCCTTTAATGTAAAAATGTAATTCAGACGTTAAGCTTGAAATCGCTACTTAATATCTCCACTTCTGCATCTACATCTTTAAACTGAGATTAAAAAAAAACAGAAATATAAACTTTGCATTAGACAGAGTACTATGGATAAGGTATGGAACATGAAATAAGGAAATAGATTCAGATACTGCCTCTAATACATGTTATTTGTGTGGCCTTGACAACTCAAACTTCTCTAAGTCTCCTTCCTCAATTTTGATTACTTAAAATTAAAAAAAAATGTTTCACACAAACAAAATAACTGCTACAAAAAATTATAAGGAAACCCATTAAATGGGGGAGAGATCATATTGGCAGCATTTCTCTAATACAGATCTCATTTTTAAGATATATTGGAAACTGATTTAAATTTCTAAGCATGAGCCATTCTCCTAGAGATAGATGGTCAAAGAATACTAACAGGCATTTTCAGAGGAAGAAATCCAATCTATAAATAGTCATCTAAAAATGCTCTAAATTGGTACTAATTAAAGAAATGCAAATTAAAACAATTCCGAGGTTCCACTTCATATCTGTCATAATGGCAAAGTTGACAAAAAGAAAATGATAAATGCTTGAGGACTTATGGAAAAGCAGGCACACCAATACAGTTTTGTGGAGCTGTGAATTAGTTTAATAATTCTGGAAAATAATTTAGAACTCTGCCCTAAAAGCTATTAAGTAGTACATACCCTTTGACCTAGCAATATCTCTATTAGGTCTATATCTAAAGAAATCAGAGGAAAAGGAACAATACTTGTAGCAGCATTTTTTCATACTGGAAAGTAATTGGAAATTTCAAAGCACAATTTTTACACTAACAACAATATTGTAAAGATATGTATATATTTGAAAGACTTGGGAGCTACAATCAATGCAATGACCAAGCATGATTCTAAAGAAATTATAATGAAACATGATACCCACCACCTCATGCAGAGGTAATGGCCTCCGAGTACAGAATGAGACAATTTTGTTTGGACATGAGCAGCTGGGGAATTGGTTTTGCTTGACTATATATGTTTTTATTATTTTGCTTTTGTTTTTCTCACTTTCAATTTATTCATGTTTTGTTTTTATGCTAAACGTATTTATAAATTATTCCAACTTCATGAGTGATTTTTTTGGATCAAAATAAAAGTTAAATAAAATTAATGATGCAGCAAACTCATCTAAATATTCATATACTATTTGCCATCTGTATTGTTCTCCATGTATTTATTATTTTAAAAAATAGCAGAAATCTACTTTCTCCTACTTCCCATCTTTAAATGAGAAAAAAACAGAAAATTATTTGTTTTATATATATACATACATACATATATATATATATATACATACACACACACACAAGGCAAACACAATCTCACAGTAGGGTTGTTCTCCTCTCCCTCCTTCTTGCATATAACACATATATACATTGTAACATATATGTTTTATACATGTGCATATAAAAATGTTTTCTATATATACTTTTCCACCCTAAATCCATTACCATCTCTCTATAATGGATGGCATGTGTCATTATCTGTCTTCTGGAGTAATGAATGGTCCCTGTGTTGATCATAGTTCCTAAGCTTTCAAAGACATTTATTTTTATGGTTATATATGTTTGCAGTGTGAGTTTTGCTTTTCTTTATCAGTAGAGAGGAAGAAAGTGGGGAAGGGGACAGAGTGGATTTTGTTGTTTGAAAAAAATTAATTTACAATTAAAATATAATTAATCATATAAAAGGATGAAAACTCCTTGCAGAATCATATAGTGCTTTTGCATACCTTTGTACTTATAGCACTTTACACAGTAACTGGAATAATAATAGATTCATTGAAGTCTAATAGATATTTATTTGACTATCTTTCTCAGAAGGTTACTATTAGAATAAAGTGATATAATGTATGTTTAGATATCTATGTGTGTGTGTTTATATATGTCTGTATTGGTATACATACACTTATGCATGTCAATATGTTAGCACATATAGCACCTAGATTATCTCCCTTTTGCATTTGGGACCACTTGACAAGCAACTCAAGGATTGGGATGCTCTTTTAGTCTGTATCTTTGTGAAGATTGTAGTTCAGAAGCCCCTATCAATGCATTTACTAGTAAACTAAAAGACAAAAAAAATTAAAGACATTTAATAGATATACTATTAAGAAAAATGACCAAAGAAAAGAGACCGTACCCTTGGGGGAAAATACACACACACACACACACACACACACACACACACACACACACACCATCAATAGCAAAAGTAGTAATAAATAGACACATCAAAAGACATGCGTATAGGAAACTTTTGTGGTCAGGGAATGTGTGAGGATGGGTAATTTACAACTTCAGTGCTGTAGAGCAACTGATGTTTTCTCATGATGTGTTGATTTCTTCACACTATTCTTGTGGTCCAGCTTTCTTGGGGCTTCATCTTTCATCATCTTCTGCATCTGCTTCCTTACTCTTCTTTATTTACTATTCCTTACACCCTTCTTTTTTGCTGACTTACTATCTTTTATTTTATTGTCTTCCTTTTCCTCCTACCATTTAATGGGCCATAGCTGGAGTCCTTAGCTGAGATCCTCCTTCTTTCCTGTATGAAGAAAAACAGACTCTGTTATCTCTTTTAGAACATATAACATATAGGTCTAGGCCCTAGGCCCTTAAGTTTAGTTTTTTTACAAAGGCAAAATTCTTACATGTCCAGACATCGAATGGAAAGAAAGCTTCAGCCGCTTTTTCCCCACAAGAGAGGGATATTCAAGTTTCCAAATCTGCTATGGAATTCAAGCTCTTTTAGTACTCAGAAAAGCCAACCAGCTAATTAGAACTCCCAATATCTCTCTCCATAACCTCTATTTGACTAACGGCTAGAAAGTTCCTTTCCCCGATTGACAACCTATATACCTCTCAAATCATTTCATTTCAGGTATAGCCTTCCAACAAACTTCAAAGGCTATGTAAATTTGTGACGCCAGTTTTCCTTAGCTCTTTTGAAAATTCTTGCACTTTTCCATGCAAATGAATCTGAGCAAGCACAAGAGGACAAGGCTATTATTTTCTTTCTGGCCCACATTTGTTCTTAATGTAGATGTGGTCTGCCATGACCCTCCTAAGCTTTACTATTATTAAATGGTTTTACAAATGTCTGCCATTGTCATTATTATACTCCTCCTCCTTATTACCATCATTATTATTTCTATTTACTTTGGGATCGTTTATTATTTGTCTCTGAATACAAAGACTGGACCTTATATACAGTAAGATCCTAATTACTGCAAATAATGAATCTTTTGATATAGCAGAATATATGTTTTCACTATTTGAAGTTATAATTATGTAAAATATGATAATTGGTTCCAGTCCAATAGAAATATACAATGTATATTTGAATTATGCAATCACTTCTGGAAATTCATTAGTCACTAATCTGAACCTAGCTGTATCAATACACCAGATCTGCAGAAATGATCTCTTTTCTAAACAGGTTGGATGCTACTTCCCTATGGTGTGACTTCAACTTTGAATAATTCTCTCGAGAATTGAAATACCTATTTTGTTTTTCTCATTTTGCACATTCCTTATTTTTTTTCTGTGATTGAAGACATACTCTCCTTAGCATAGATCTTTAAGTATACTTCATTATTTTTCCTGATGACTAATAAAATACCATTTTTTGTTTGGTCTAGAAACTAAAACACTGCCTGATTACAATTTTTATAAGTGCTCCCAGTGGTTGAAAAGGAAAAATAGTAAGAGGATTTCCCAAGACTCACACAAGTAAAAGAACACAAGTAGTTTCTATTCTTTTCTGTTCAGCTCCCCAAAGACTAATCAGGCAAATCTAACAAGATTTGGGTATTTAATCTAAAGACATAGAACCAAAGAATGTTGAAACTGAAAGGTACCTCGGAGATCATTTGATCCTAACGCATCCTTTTACAGATGAGAAAACTAACACAACTTCTAATGATGCTCAGAGTCTGCTAATACATCCTTAATTTGAATACTCTTAACATAAAAAGTAAGTCAGCAAACCTATGACTTCAGGAAAACCTGTCCCTTTATTATTGCAAGCTAATTCTTATCTCTGTGCATTTCATAATGCTGTTACAAAAACTTGGAGCATCTTCTCATCTCATTGCCACTTATTAAAATTCCGCACAGCCTTGAGTTATATGTGTTATCCTTCCTCTAGTTTGCATTTTGTCAACATCCCAAGATGTCTCACTTCTAGAGTCCCACAACTTCTGACCATATTTGCCAGATATAATATACTTGTACACACACACACACACAAACACATACATCAATATGATGCACACACGTACACATATATTAAATAATAAATAAAGAGAAAATATCACCTGAGGAAAAACTGGGACACCTGAGGTAGCAGTCTTGTAGCCCAGGAAACTTAGGAGATTAATATGAAAGGTCCCTCTTACTGGTGGAAAGGGGGCAGTATTCCAGCAAGGGAATGGGATGGGAGATATTCCAGCAAGCCAGTGGCAAGTCACACCTCAACAAGTCAGGGGGAGATCTTGAGCCCAAGATCCAACTTTAGCAACCCAAAGAGAGATTAATAAATTGAGGTAAAAAACAACTATTGAACTAATAAATAAAACTAAAAGCTGGTTTTATGAAAAAAAACAATGAAATAGATACACTTTTGGTTAACTTTATTTAAAAATAAGAAAGAAAAGAACAATAAAATAGATGCATCTTTGGTTAATTTGATTTTTAAAAAAGAAAGAAGAAAATCAGATTACCAGGTTCAAAAATAAAAAGGATGAGCTAACCACCAATTAAAAGGAAATTAAAACAATAATTAGGAGGTATTTTACCCAACTGTATGCAAATAAATTTGAATATCTTAGTGAAATGAATGAATACTTGCAAAAATATAAATTGTCCAAATTAAGAGAAGAGGAAGTGAAATACTTGAATAATCTCATCTCAGAAAAAGAAATTAAACATGCCATCATTGAACTCCCTAGGAAATAAATCTCCAGGGCCAAATGGATATACAAATGAATTCTATTGAACATTTAAAGAAGACAATTCTAATACGATATAAACTGGAAAAATGAGTGAATGAGTTCTACCAAATTCTTCTTATGATACAATTATGGTGCTAATACCTAAATCAGGAAACATCAAAAGAGAGAAGGAAAATCATAGATCATTTTCCCTAGTGAATATAGATGCAGAAATATTAAATAAAATATTAGCAAAGAGAATTACAGCAAGATATCATGAGAATGATGCACTGTGACTAGGTAGGATTTATACCAGGGTTACAGGAATGCTTCAGTATTAGGAAAACTATCAGCATAATTGACCATATCAACAGCAAAACTAACAGAAACCGTATGATTATCTCAATAGGTGCAGAAAAAGCTTTTGAAAAAATACAACACCCATCCCTATTAAAAACACTATATAGAATGAGAATAAAGGGAGTCTTCCTTAAAATGATAGGTAGCATCTATCTAAAACCATCAGCAAGCATTATATGTAATGGGGATGAACTAGAAGCATTTCCAATAAAATCAGGGATGAAATAAGAATGTCCATTATCACCATTGTTATTCAATATTGTATTAGAAATAATAGCTTTAGCAATAAATGGAGAAAAAGAAATTAAAGAAATTAAAATAGGCAAAGAAGAAACAAAGCTATCACTCTTAACGTGAAAATATATTTAGTATGCATGTATATCTAGAGCCTATATCAGATTGCATGTTGTTTTCAGGAGGGGGAAGATGAGAAAGGGGGTGAAAACTGAAAACTCAAAAGCTTATGGAGTGAATCTTGGAAACTGAAAATAAATGAACTAATTAAATTTTTAGAAAACAAAACTAGAACATTGTACATAGTGCAGCAATGTTATGATGATGGTCAACTATGAAAGCTACTCTGATTAATACAATAATCCATGATAATTCCAAAGGACTCAAGATGAAAAATATTCTCTACCTGGACAGAGAGAATTGATAACCTCTGACTGTAGATTGAAGCATATTTCCTTCAGCTTATTTTTCTTGAGTTTTGTTTGCAACCTAGCTAATGCAGAAATATGTCTCTGTATGACTTCACATATTGTATTGCTTGCCTTTTCAATGGGTGGTGGAAAGGAAGAAAATTTGGAATTAAAAATAAATGCTAATTTTTGAAAATTACACTTGGATAAATTTTGAAGAGAATTAAAATCATGACCCTCTTGTAAATTAACAATTAATTGTTAATTTCTGCACATTTGGCCTTATATTTTAAGTTTCCCACTATAATATTGTAGAATCATGTAATTCACAAAATTTCTCATCTAGGAAGAAACTTAGCAATAATCTTCACATACTTGGTATGGGTAAGAAAAATATGTCAGAGAGAACAGATCTGTCTCTGTCCAAATTGTCATGATTAGTTTATAAGTCTTTAGCAAAAACCTTGTTTTCTCTCTGTCTTTATCTCTTTATCTTTGACTCTTTCTGTTTCTGTTTCTGTTTCTCTCTCTCTCTCTCTCTCTCTCTCTCTCTCTCTCTCTCTCTCTCTCTCTCTCTCTCTCTCTCTCTCTCTCTCTCTTTCAAACACGCATATATGTATATACATTAAACAAAATGAAAATTGCCCATTTGCCTCAGTTTAATATTTTCAACCTTGTTTGCAGTAGCATGTCATCCAAATTTTTTTTATAGTCAGACTTAATTCCTCTAACTGCATAAACCCAAAAAATACATTTCTGAAAATAAGCAATGACTTTTAATAATTTCTTTGTTTGTTGACTGAATGTTGAATGGTAAAGAATAAAAATGAACATAGAATCAATTGAGTTAGTCTATTCTGTTTCTCTTATATTTGTTACTTTATTTGCAAAGAAGCTCTTAATAGCTTATATGCAGATCTACTCATGTTACTCTTCTGTGCAGTTCCCTTTAGTGGCTCCCAATTGCTTCACCAGGTAAATCTGAACTGCTCCACCAGATATTCATGGTCCTCCACAATCTGATAGAAGCACGCTGCTCCTGTTCAGTCACGTCAGACTGTTTGTGATCTCTTCTGAGGTTTTCTTGACAAAGATAATGGAATGCTTTGCTGTTTCCTTCTCCAGCTCATTTTAATCTTGAGGACGTTAGGCAAACAGCTTTAAGTAACTTGCCCAGGGTCACACAGCCATTAAGCATCTGAGACCAGATTTGAATACAGAAATATGTCTTCCTGACTCCAAGCTTAGCACTGTATCTATGGAACCACCTAACTCCCCAAGATGCTGCCAAAGCTGATATATGTCAGTAATGGCAATTCCCCACACCCCTTAGGCAAACTGGTTTATTCTGTAGCCCTGATACATATCTTGAGAATTCCTGTTTCCATATCTTTACTCACTTTGTTGTTCATGCCTAGAATGTCTCCATCCTAATCTTTCAGTGTTCAAATCCTACCACTCCTTAGTTACTTTGAATGGCACCTCCTCCTTGGAATCTTATCTCCCTAGTAACTATTGATTTTCACCTTCAGGCCATCACATATCACTTACTATTGAACCTCTCTAATATACTTGTATAATATTTTAGATATTTTTGTCTTATACCTGAATGGACTTTAAACTCCATAAGGGCAAAAACTGCATCATGTCCTAGCATGGTCAACAAACAGTAGCAACATAAATATTTATTGAAGGAAGCCAGGAGAGAATTCTTGAGTTCTTCAGAGGTGGCAAGAGACAGAAAGTGAGGTACAAATGTATTATGAAGACTTCAGAAGGAGCAACATTTTTGAAGGACTTTGGTTAGAGCAATAATGATGCAAGGTAATATTAATAAGCAAAATTTATGCAATCTGGATGAAGAAATAGGTCTCCACTGGTTTATCTATATTCACATCATAATACCTAATCCTACCCCATCCCTTGTAAATGTTTGTTTGCTGTCTTACAACTCCCACATATTAAGCCCCTGTTTCAACCAAATAAATATTGTTTTGCTTTAGTCTTCTTGTTTGGTGAAGGACTGAGACTTCTTAGGCAATGTTTCTTTGATTTTCAATTTTAACATCACAAACACAAGCAAACCTATCAGGGATCTGAACTCTCTAAACAATAATTTTCTCAAAGCCCAGCTGTGAAGTGTCACAACTTTTTCTTGAGATTATTTTAAGCCGATTTTCTTTCAACTTGCACATTATACTGGATAATAATACAGAGGCTTTTTAGATGGCATCACAAAGGTGCAGACTGTTGTAACCATGCTGATTCATTAATTCTTGAACAAATTCATTTCTTATTTCATTGGTTTTACCATTGCAGTCATATATATCTTTAACTCACTTATAAGAGAATAACTCCCACAGGCATATAAGCCTTGCTACTTTCTTCATAATAAGGAAATGCTGAATTATTATTTCATCTTTAATCATCATTGCATATTGAAATGATATCAGTTCTGTGGTAATTGTTAGTTCTGGGTAAATGATGATGGAGTCAGAAGATCAAAGGGACTTTTTTTTCAAGAAGAATAGCAGAATATTACTTACAAATTTGGAAATTTCTATGAAAGATCAAGTTGCTCATTTACAATCAATTCCATAAAATATATTCTCTAGTTTCTAGTAGTTAACTATTGTATCTATAAAATTTTAATATGTGACTATCATCTTCTTATTTCTTCAAATATTTTACCCTATTTGATTATAAATAAGAACTTTCACCTTTTTTTCTTTTTAATAGATTTTATTAATATAGTTAATTTTAACATAGCTTAGATTTCTCACTATATCCCTTTCACTCCTGGAGAGTTATTCATTAATCTTCTTTAAAGAAAAAAGTAGAAAAAAAAATTAGCAAAACCAATCAGTGAACCAAAATATCTGACACAATAAACTATGCTCTATTATCTGTGAACTCCTTCCTCCAGTCTTCATCAAAGGAGTAGGGGAGGGGAGAAGTGTTATATGTCTTCTTTGAGAACAAGATTGTTCTTCATAGTTTTGCAACATCTGCTTTTGAATATTTTGTAGATGTTTTCTTCACTTACTTCGTGTAGAAAAAATATGTCAGTCTTTGCTTATTTTTCTTTGAATAAACTCATCTTTATATGTTTCTCCGTATTCATTATATAAGACCCAAGACTGATCTGATCTAGCTTTTCCTTCCACCCTTGTCTTTAATGACTTTTTGCACAGTAATTGTTTCTCTTTTACCCAGAACCCTGAGGGTGTTCCCCTCCCAGTCTGAATATTTTTCATTTATTTATTAAAGAGGCCATCCCTTGAGTAACCACCTAAAGAAGCATGCATTGAATGGGTGTATCTCATTGAAAGTGAGAATGTGATAAGACCTTAGCCTGAAAGGGCCAGGGTCTCACCTTGCATCCTGAGCTATCTCCAGTTGTCCTGGGTCCTGATGAATATCTGGTCACTGGACGTCCATGACTCAGGAGAAGAAAGTGAGATTGATGACCTTGCAAAGCCCTCCCTTGCTCAAATCAAAGTCAGCTGCAAGTCATGTCATCATCTTGATGTGATGGTCCTCTTTGAGAATGAAGGACAAACACAGCCTTACTGTCCTATTAGGGAATATATGGGGTGATGATTCTGTGGTTATTAAACATTAAAATAGTTTCTTGTAATTTTGACCAAACTTCTGATTAATTTTCCTTCTGTTTGCTTCTTAAAATTTTGCCTACAAATACTTGGAGTGATTTAACTTATTTGCTCCCTACATTAGGATTTTTGTCGAATAGATTTTCCTTTGCACCATGTTTCATCATTTTGCGAGGCAACAATACTTCTAATTTTCTAGCATCTTGTTCTGTAATATTTTCCTAATGAGTTTAATCTTAAATTGTCCTGCTGAGGCCTTGCTGTTTTTTGATATGGAAAGAATGTCAATGGAGTACACAATCATTAACAAATTAAAATATCAACTAAACTAATTAAACGTTGGAAAGACAACAATGTCTGTTGTTCTGTCCATTCGATTATGTCTGACTTTTCTTGACTTTTGACTCTTTTTGACTCTAGGCCCAGTACTATGTACATTGAGTCACCTAGCTGTTTCCTTATTAATGTTTGCTATACGTCAGATAAATAGTATGTTGGTACTACAGAAAAATAGACAGAAACGGTATAATCTTCTCCCTCCCTTACATTTGTCAGAGGAAAAAAGATGTCCAAATGTAAATGAATATAAAGGCAAAATAATTTCAGAGAATACATTAAAAACTATGGGAGTCAAGGGACAGGGAGGTCACCCTGGAAAGGATTCCTGTAAGAGGGTAGAAAAGATTCAATCGAAGTTGAACTTGAATGAAAACTAAAGAATCTCAGTTCAAGAAGTGAGAAGGGAATGGAGGGATATAGCATGTATATATAGAAGTATATTACAAAGAAAATTCAGGATAGAATTAGCACTAATTGGGGGGCAGGATCAGGGAATGATTTGTTAACTGAGAGAAAATATTTCTCAAAGAAATAATTTTCATTTGTATTTTCTTATCAAGCTGCTTTGTTTCACAAATTCATGTAGTAATGTTTTAATTTCTTTCAACTGGTGATACAATAAAACCTCTGTTCACATAACTATGTCTAATGATGACATTATATTTTTAACAGCTGTAGTAATATGGAATTACTATGGACAGAATATAGGGATTCATTCCAAAACTCCAGTGAACTAATTTTATAAGGTCATGGAATTTACAATTAGAAGGGTCCTAGATCCCTAGATATGTAATCATATCTAGTCCCACCTCCGTATTAAACTAATAAAGAAACTGGCCCTGAATATGTCAAGCATTTTTCCCTGGAAGCAACATCTGGATGTCTGTGACTGTAAAAATGATCTCCAGTACCACTGTAATAAAAGTCACAAAAGTGAAAATCCATATTTATGAAAGTATGAGTATTAGAATTTTAAAATGAGGTTTCATACTTCAATTTAAATAAATCACTTTTATTGTGGGAGTGGTGCTCATGGTGCCCAAAATGTTCAGTTAAATACAGACTCTGACTAGAGTGGAACTATGTAGTTTATGACTTTTGACATCTACAATTGATATATTTAATACTTTTTTGTATGAGTTCAGCTCTTCTCTCTCTCCCCTCCTTTCTCACTCTCACTCTCTCAGCTGAATCTAAGCTCTGTTCCTGTGGTTCTTGAGACTTTTGTCAAAATGGCTTACGTACTCCTTACCTCAGTCATCAGTTGTTCTTGCCAACCATCAGTGTTAATTCTCTACACAATGAGGCATCTTTATTTGTTTCTCTTTGCTTGTCATCACATTAAAGAATATGTGCTATGACTCTCATACTGGGCACTTTCTTTTGTGTTCATTGACATTTAACTACCAAGAATCAAGCTTTTTTTTTTTAACGTTTTAAACTTTTTATTGTAAACAATGGCCATCAACAAAAGCAAATAATTGAAAAAGTGGTTAGCATAATGAATAAAAACTTACAGAGACATTTCAGTATTTAACAAAGTAGAACCAAGAATCAACAAAACTATGTTTCTTTGTTTTTATCTTTTGTGTATGAGTCCATCTGAGATTCTGCTACTTTTGGTTTTGTTTTCTTCATAGAAATCTTCTATTTCTTTTTCATGTATTGTGTATTACTTTAGTAACACCATAGTACTCCATTAAATCACTCAAATGAATTTGTGATCTCATTGATATGGATGTTCTCTCCAGTATGGCACATTGCACCCATCTCTGCCTGACTATCTGATGTGACTCTTTTTTTAAATCCTTTCATAACTTTGCCACAAGAATCTCAGCCAATGTTCTGGGGAAAATGATGCAATTTGACATTGCAAGTACATTAGAGAAGTAAATTAGCCATCTATAGTTAGCCCTTGATCTTTTGACATTACTGACCCATATCCTTTATGAATATGCCATAATTTTTTTATCCATTGCCCTGATTTTTGTTATCACAAATAAAGCAACTATAAATATTTTTGTAGAAATGGGCCTTTCTAGTTATGATTTGGTTTTTTTGCAAGAAGGGGAGAGGATAAAGCCCTAGCAACTTTTTACTAGGTCAAACTATATGATGAATTTTGTGTCTCATTGCATATTGCCAATATTTTTTCACAATATATTTGAATCAGTCTACAGTTTCATCAAGAATTGTCTCCTTTTATACTTAAAGGTCCTCCTCAGATGTTGCCATCTCTGAGCAGCTTTTCACATCCTACCAACTAAGAGATTATTTTTCCCCTTCAAATTTTCTTAGAAGGCTTTATTTTGTCCTTATCACCATATATGTTATATTATACTTATTTATGTACATGTCATGCCTCCCCCCCCAGAAAAAAAAAAAACTGCTCTGCTCCTGTACATTATAATATAAACTCCTTATGAGGTGATCAGTTTCTGTCTTGGCATCCTTAACACTTGGCCCAGTTCTTTGCTGCATTATTAAGTACTTAAAGAGCATTTATTGTATCACTTTTTCTTTTCCTTCAATTATGGCCATTTCTCCTTAAGACATTCCAACATGAGTTTATCTTTCCAAAATATATAACATTTGTATGTGTATATCTGTATATATATATATATATATATATATAATATACATGAACATATATAACACATATGTGTATATATAACAGATCATACTCATGTATATGACATTATATATATATCATATATTTATATACATATATATAATATTGTGAACTGTCTGCTTACAAATGGGACCTTTTATGATTCATTTGTGGAATTTCTTATTGTTTGGCATAGTCATGTTAATGAACCACTGAATAAGATTAAATCTCTCTCTCACATACACACATACACACACACACACACAGAAATACACATAGAGCAACATACACATACCATCAAAACCTTAGACTTGAAATTTTTATGTTATCACCCCAATCAAAAGAAAGATTCAAAGAACATATCAAATAAATTCAATTCTCTAATATCTCTCTCCTTCATTTTGAATATTTCCCTAATCAAATGTTTAAGCCTCCTAAATGAGAATGAACTACCCACTCCAGGTCATTATAAATCATCCAGTATTAGTCTTCAGTAACAATGGATTTTCAGTGTCTTGCTCCTAAGATAGACATTCTGAGAACATGTTGAGGCCATATAACAATGTCAGGCTATGATAACAATGACCTCTTACATTAAGGGTCCAAATTTATTCTTTAATTAATTAATTTGTTAGTGGGCATCTTTATTCTAAACATTTAAGGGATGTCAAATGGCTCATGAGTAAGGACATTTGAAATAACATCCTCATCAGGTGCTATTTTAATATTCAATATTTGTCCTGGGAAGTCTGAAATATCTATAATACCATGCACCTGTTTCAAATCAAATTGTTAAAATAATATATTCATACAAAACACTGCAACTTGTACTGATTTTTTATTTTTAATAGAATATGATGGCTGCAACACTATTTTTAGTATGATTTTAAAATAACAAGATTAATGTATTCCGTATTTATTTTGAAGAGCAGATGTGTGACACTTTGTGAATCTTAAATGAGGTACAAATGAAATGGTCAGACAATTCAGGAGTATTTCTCTGTTTTTTTCAAGGTAAAAGAAAAAAAAAATATATATATATATGTTTGATACATTCTGTGAAACCAATGTCCAGAGCATAATTTGTAAACTACAAAATAAGAAATATGAAGTTGATAGAGGCTAGATCTGTAATTCAGTTGGTATAAAGAGTTTCCCAATGAGGCAACTGTCTCTACCAATGAAGGTCAGCACCTTTTCTACAATATGTATTCTTGGAAAGTTGCCTAGAGCACTGAGAGGTTAATTGACTTTCCCAGCATCGCACAGTCAGTGCAACCTCACTCTCAGAGGTAAGACTTTAACCTATATCTTCTTAGATTCAAGGTCATGCTCTATCTAGCGTACCATGCTACCCCCATCAATAGACTGGAATAATTTTAAAGTATAGATTGACTGTAATTATCCATTACCCATTCCTGTCCCTTAATTTATTAATTCTCTTCCCATTCATAAGGAAGCAATCTTTCTCTAAGCCATCAGGAGTCAAACCTTAGAGCTTTCCTTGATAGATCTTTCTCGGTTTCCACTACTATAATTATGCTTTGTACCCAATTCACATCAGTATTTTCCCCTTCAAAATATCTTTTAAATATTTCCCTTCTTGTCTACTAATACTCTAAACCAGAACCTATCACCTAAATTCTTAAAACAGCTTATTTAATTTTTCCTTGTCTCCATTCTATCATCCCTTCAAATCCTCTGGTAATTTGATGTCAAACTAATCTTCTGAAAGCACTACTGTAAAAGCACATTACTTTGCTAAAAAGTCTTCTGTATTCCTAAATATGTACCCATACATGTTGAACTAGGTGAAGACTTTTCCATCTGTGACATTATATGATTCTATGATCTAATGGGCAGAAGCTCAGACTAATACTCAAAATCTTACAAATTCTGACTCCAAATGAACTTTTTAACCTTTTCTCTAATGCTTCACACTATTCAAAAGTACCTTATTCTGTGTTTCCTAAATATATTCATAGCTGTAACTTTTATCCTCTGATCAAACCAATTCCTTTCCCATGAAAATTATCAGGAATTCCCTTCTCCTCGAGGACAGGGGCCCTTTAATTTTTATCTTTGTTTTTTACAGCACATAGATCTTCTCATAACTATTTTGTATTCCGGTGTAGTTTTAAGAAATTAAGAAAATGAAAGGGACAGGTTTGTAGGTGCTTGTGGATTGTGATGATTGTCCTGGTGGATAGCTGAGGAACAATAAAGATATAGCAATGAAGGTTGAAGAAGTTGATACACTGGGAGATGAGGTTGACATGTCAATATTTTATACAATGATCTCTCGGTGGTTTCAAGATTGCATTGCTTCCGTTATGCACTCCTGTTCACATTTGTTTGAGCTAAATTTCTGTTCTCTTCTTTCTTCGTCTTTTTAAGAACCATTTCTAATTCCTTATATCGACAATCAGGGACCATAGAATGATAGAGCTGAATTTGGAAGGGAACTTTGGTATCATCTAGTTCACTACTCTCATATGTATGGGGAAACTAAAGGATAGAGAAGCTAAGTGACTTGCTCAAAGTCACGAAGGTAGTAAATGGCAGAATCAGAATTTTAACCTGAGATTCTGTGATACTAAGTTTAGTGTTATTTCTTCTCTACCACGTTGCTTTGCACCAGGCATTAAAGTTCCACTATGGTAATTCTATCGTCCACTGATTGTATAAATAAGTAGTTTGGAGCTGGCAAATCTGTTCCATTTTCCATCTATGTGTTGGCATTATAGATTCACATGTAAGTGTTCTTGGGGTTAATATTTAGTCATATTTTATGTCAAGTTTTCTTGAAATTTGTTTTCCCTTTATTGATTTTGACTTCTTTATAAGGGGAAGCTGCTTATACTATTTCATCATTATCTTCCATTGTGTTTTTTAGATAATTTACGTACTAAAATGGGTTTGGCCTTGACTTCTTTTTCTGTTTAAAAAGATTAGCTATTTAGTAACTAATTAATCTGTAGAGTTTGGTGGCTTGCATATTGTGGAGTCTGATTCATATTATTTAAACTTCTGTTGGAAATGACAAAATTCAAGATTAATTTATTTGCCTTTTTTCCATTTCACATGTTTGGGGACATTGGTAGATTATTTGAAAAGGTCAAGTTCAAGCTGTTCAAATTGTGTGTCCTCATCTTTATCTTCTAATTTGCTGTTATTGTTTTTAATTTTTCTCAGTTAAGTTCCATGTAGACTGCTGAATCTCAGATAATTTCTGTGGTTTTGTTGACATGGTTTATTTCAGTTATTATGAAGTTGTTAAAAAATATTCATGTCTTGCACTTTCCAAATCATTTCCAGTTTTGAATACCTATTGAAGATATATGGGACAGAGATTTCTGAGTAGTCTAAGGCTTTTGAAACTTTTTTTTCTCTAAATTTGGACTTCATTTTCTAGCTTCCTTCTTTTAAGTCTTTTTCTATGTCTGGTTTTGACTTGAAGGTATAAAGTTTCTGAAGACCTAGAAAAATCTTCAAAGTCATTGAGGGGAAGGGGAAAGAAAAGGGAGAGAATACAAGAATTTATATAAAAGTTACTTCCTGTCAGGCACTGTGTTAAGCACTGTACAAAGATTATCTCATTTATTCCTTACAATAACCCTGAGGGATGGGTAATTTTATTATCCCCATTGTACAGATGATGAAATTGAGGTAAACTGAGTTTCAGTAATATATCCAGATTCACACAGCTAGGAAGCTTTAGAAGCCAGATTTGAACTCAGGTTTTCCTGATTCTAGGTCCAGCACTCCATCTATTGTGACAGTGTCTTATTACTGTCAAATGGTTAAATGTGAGAAAAGAATGTGGTTTCATCAATGGATATGTCACTAAAGAAGATGTATTAGCATTTGCTTTGTTGTTGAATCCTAGGAATTATGGGGCATTTCTATTTGACTTGTAGCTGAAATACATATTAGTTTAGTTGCTGGCAATCTAGATCCATAGGATCACTGATTTTGATGGTAATGTAACATATATGTGTCTATGCATGTATAGATGTATGTATGTGTAGATGTGGGTGGGTGGGTATATCTTTTCTCCTCCTATTGGAATGTGAGCTCCTTGAGAATAAGGAAATTTTCCTTTTCTGTTGATATCCCCTGACACTTTGCCATACTAAGCACTTAATAAATACTTTTTGATTCATTCATGGATGCATAAGTAAATATACTCATGCATTCAGCATGTATCTGTTGACTTGATTTGGATGATCTTGTGAAGTTCTTCATAAAAATTTTCAAGTCACCATTCCTTACAATTCATGCAAATACATAAACCATAAGTTTTCTCCATGATAAGTTGCTTTTATTGTTTTGTTTTGTTTTGGCTTATGTTTCTGGGCATTGCAATGAGATGGTCAAATATCCCACAGAATTATGTTTCTTACCACCTTTAGTCGCATAATTAAAATAACTGTCAGTGCCTTTATCTCTTCATGGAAAAAAAGAGCCATTCTTTCATTTAGCTGCAGTTTCTTTCTATTTTCTACTTTCCTGTGTTATAAGAATGTCAACACCGATGTGGTTCACTTCTTCCAATAACATGTAATCACCTAATTATCTGTCTAACCTTAGGAAAGTCATTTAACCTCTTTGTTCTTCAGTTTCCTCAGCTGTAAATTATGGGTGCTTGAATTATATTTGACTTATTTGAAGTATATTTGAATTATATTCTCATCTAAATCCATGTTCCTGTGAACTGCTGTATCAATGTAAAAATTATTTCTATTGCCAGTAGTTAAATGAATGTTTATGGATGCTCTAAGAGTCACTGACAAAACCCTTTGGTTTCTTTTCTGACATTCTACCACCAACTCACAGTAGTGAAAGAGGACTACAGTAGATCAAGAGCAGCTTTTAACTGATTTTTCTTTCTTCCATGCATTGTTGTGGGTTGTCCTTCATTCTTGAAGAGGATTATAACATCAGGGAGGTGATGACACAATTTGCAATTGAATTTGATTTGAGTGAGGGAGGGCTAAGCAAGGTCACCAGCCTCACTTTTTCTTCCAGAGCCATCTGGGTCCAGGGGCAAAATATTGATCAGGACAAATGATGAAGGCCCAGCATGCTGGTGGAAGATGTTGACCTTTTTAAGTTAAGGTCTTTTTAAGGTCTCATTTTGAGTGAGGCAAGGCCCAGTCAGTGAATAAGCCTCTTTAAGAAGTGAGTCCAGGGATGGCCCTTTTAATTATGAAAAAAAACTGGGAGAGGAAAACCCTGAGGGTTACTGGTCAAAAGAGAAATAGTTAATATTGATAATCACTCTGAGCCAAGAGGGGCCCCACAAAAACACGTTAAGTAGTCTTTGGACAGGGCAGGGACCTATTGTCCAATCAATGAGATCCTGAGTGAATTGGGTTTAAGGGTCTGTCGTAGACAAAGAATTAATCATTTAGTTATTAGGCTACTAGTTATAAAACTTTCTGGATTTAGCTTGCTTGATCCTCAGGAAGTAAATTTCATCTATCTTCAGCACTATGTATCTCCACTGAAAAGCTTCTCTGATTTGTGAGAATTTTATAAACATGGGGTTTTTTTGTTTGTTTGTTTGTTTGTTTTCTGGCATAACCATTAAGTACACATTCATGGAGGTAACTAGGTGGTGCAGTGGATAGAACACCAGTGCAGGAGTCAGGAGGACCTGAGTTCAAATCTCCCCTCGGACACTTGACACTCACTAGCTGTGTGACCATGAGTATGTCATTTAACCCCAATTGCCTCATCCTGGGTCATGTCCTGTCATCCTGATGAATGTCTGGTCATGGATTCAGATGGCTCTGGAGGAGAAATAAGACTGGTGACCTGCATAGCCCTCCTTCACCCAAAACAAAGTCAAGTGCAAGTCATGTCATTATTTCTCTGTTGGCATGGTCTTCTTTGGCAAGAAGGATGAACACACACACACACGATGAAGCATCACAGTAGGAGACCTGTGTAGTTTATACTATTGTTTTAGTTCTTCCACTTTTCCCTACTTCTTAATATCCAATCTGGTTACATCTCTGTGTTCTAACTCCACAACATCTTTTGCATGTCTCCTTCACTCAGCCACCACCTTGCATAAAGCCCCCTTTACCTCTTGCTTAAATTATTGCAGTACCTTCATAATTTTAGCTCCACATGGCACCCAAATTGCTATTACCCAAACACAAGTGTGTTCACATCACTCTTCCTTCCTTGACATTTCTATACCATGTGACATGCTAGTTTCATTCCAGCCATCATCCTTATCCTCCTCTCACTAGAACCTTGGACCATACCTCTGGGATACCAGGTATTTAAACATAATCATTCATCTCATCATGACCTGAATGCATCCTTCCTGATCCCTTATTTCCAGCTTTCTTTCTGGTATCTTCTCCATTAGAATATAATCTCAGCAAGGGCAGGTACTATCTTTCTTGTATGAATTTATATAGCAAAGGACAAAGCATGTAATAAGCACTTAATACATATTTTTTTCTTTAAATTCAAATGTATGAGGATTCTCTTGATCTTCCTAATTGCTATTGCCTTTTCTTCAGAAAAGTCTTCCTATCTCATCTGTTTATGTCTTATGCTTTATTTCTCCTCCTTCCTTGTAATGAATGTAAGTTCTTTAATAGAAGAGAATATTTCATATTTGACTCAAATATTGTTAAATAGCAATAAATATATGGATTTGGAAGGATAATTTTTCTCTATCAGAGACCCACAATTATTTTAAAATGTGGCAATAGAAATTCTGGTGTGTGTGTGTATGTGTGTGTGTGTGTGTGTGTGTGTGTGTGTGTTCGAGTGTTCATTGAAAGATTATAGGTTGAAAAGAGAAAGGTAGAGTCTTAGACTCTTCTTAAGTTACCCAGACCCTTAACAATCCTTGAAGATGATGACAAATGTCTTGAATTAGATCTGAAACACCAATTGTCAAGTGTACTTTCTAAGTCAGTGAAGTGGGTAGACAGTTTATATATTGTGATCTCGAGGGTCCTGTTCTATTACATATACTAGTTTAAATCTTCATATAACTTTCTCACCTCAGCTGACAGAGCACTGTCTACTTTAGATGTGATAAGTATCAATCGTCATGTCCAAGTGATCTTTTCAGAGCAAACAGGCTGACTGCAAAACCAGGTGTCAGGAAGTCCCTTCTAGACTCAGAAATGTATTCATCGATTCAGATAAGGCCAATATCCCAGGTTAACCTGAAAATTTTTTGTTATGTAGCTCCTTCAATCTGTACCATGCTAATACTACTTGCTGTCAAAACCTATCCAGTCTAAGGTCAGTAAAATTTCCATTTTACTTAGATTAATGTTGTAGCTATTTGACACCAAAATAATTAGTATGGTCAAACAATTTGGGGGGAAAAAATCCAGTTGTTTGTGGACATGAGTTTTTTTTTTTCACATCTTATCTCATTGTTTTATTATTGACTAGCCATACACTTTGAAATCATATAAATTTTATTTTAACACATCTTTAAATATCTGATACATGACAAGAGTTTAATGCAAAAAATACAAAGTTCCAAATTTTATCTGAGTAGCTGGGAAAGAATATTTTCAAAAGAAACAATGATAGCTGAAAATTCTATGAATTCTATAAATTGACTCTCTAAGCCAGAAATTCTTAACTTGTGTGTGTGTGTGTGTGTGTGTGTGTGTGTGTGTATCATGGAATTTTTGGCAGTCTGGTGAAGCATATGACACAATTATCCAAAAAAAATAAATCGGAGATTAGTGAAAATAAATATCCATATGTCTATTTGTTTATGCATGTACATACACCCGTATAATTTTTCTCATCCAAATTCATAGACCACCAATAATCTATCCGTGGACCAGGCTAAGAATCTTTAGGACAAAGAGCAATTAATTTACCTAATGTCAGCAAAAATAATATGCATATATTCAAATAATAGGTATGATGATATGAACCATGATGCATCTATGAAGCCTCAAAGGGTTGTTATAAGGATTAAATGAGGTAACATATAAAAAGCATTTTACAAGCTTTATTGTGCTAGATGAATGATAACTATTTGCAAATATGGAATATACTAGTATTTGAAATGACTCTATATGAAGGAATGAAAATAGCAAATGGTTCAGCACTACAATTTAATAAATATATATTCATAAAAATAAGTTTCAACCAACAAGGTTTTTGTTTTGTTTTGGTTTTTTTGTTTTTGGTTTTTCTATCAGGTCATCAAGCTTGCTTTTGAAGAGTTTGAACTGGAAAGAGGCTACGACACGCTCACCGTGGGGGATGCTGGGAAAGTAGGTGACACGAGAACAGTGCTATATGTGTAAGTACAACTTCATGATTCAACATTTTGTACAGTAAGTTTTAATGCTCTGAGTATTACTTGGGAATTAAAAATGACTTTCAATTATACAATAATTGTTGTTAACAAGAGTGCCTGTGAGATAAGAGTTAAAATTCCAATATTGTCTAAGATTTCAAATTGCATCCCTCTAATAGGACATAAGCTAAATGAGTTTAGGAAGGCAGGGCCAACAATTTCTTCATTTTTGTGTCCCCTGCAGCTCCCAACATAAGGCCTTGTTCATGGTAGAATCTCAAAAATCTTTGCCCTATAAATGGCATGAATAAATTAATCTTCTTACATTAAAGACATTGTGTTTCTAATTAGGTTAGGAGGGATTAAATGAAAGCAAAAGTATAAAATTTTATGTAGAAAAAACTTAAATCTCCTTAGATTATCATTTAACTAAAAATTTAAAATCATATACACATTTTTTTCTAATGTTGTATATTTTTATATATTTCCTTAGTAAAAGGATTTTAGGATTAGAGGTTTAGAACTACATAAGTCTTTAAAGATCATCTAGCCCAACCCTTCATTGAAAAGATGAGCAAAATGTGAGGCAAGGAAAGAGTAAGTAATTTGACCCAAAGTTTATACAGATCCTAAGTAATGTAGCTGGGATTTGAACTAAGGTCTTTCAATTCCAAACCTCTTTACAGGGCTAGTGTAACAGAAATAGTGCTGACTGTGGCAGTGGGATGGTGCCTTATCACATTCACACTTCCTGGACAAAAACAGTACTACCAGAGAAATCCCTTAATTTTGTAAACCTGAGGATGCAAATCCCAACATTCAAGTAACTGTGAACTAAAGTCATTTTACTTTTCTGAATTTCAGTTTCCTCATCTCTAAAATGGAGAGTATAATAACTGAAGTATTTGTATTGCCAGGTCTTTGTGAGATTGAAATGAGATAATATATATAAAGTATTTTCTCCTCCTTAAAATGATAGAAAAAACATATACTGTGATTAGTCTTTCTATTAAAAGTACAGGAAATGATGCTGTCCACTGCTCTGTGTCTCACAACTTTCATTCTTTAAAGATGCTGACAAAGTGAGTAAGAAATTGAACGAAACTGAAATGTCTTTGGAAATGTGGTAAAAAAAATTTTAATAAACTATATGAGATATATGAGAAAGGAAAATATTCTGGGGAAAATTGTAGTATATATTTATCATAAGTCTTTAAGTAAGTTGCATCATTTTTTTAAAATTCAATCAGTAAATAATTTTTTGAGGGCCTCCTACTCTCCATTAACACTAGGGGATGTAATACAAAGATATAATAACTAGAACTGGAGATAGAGTGTTGGTGTCAGGAAGATCAAAATTTGAATCCATCTTCAGTTATTTACTTGGCTTTATGATGTTAGCCAAGGCTCTTCATCTCTGAGTCTGTTTCTTATCTAGAAAATAAGAACAGTAGTAACATTTATCTAATAGCATTTCTATAAGGATCAAATGAGATAAGACTTGTAAAGTACTTTGCAAACCTTAAAGTACTATATAAATGGTATGTTGTTATTATCATTATAAAAAAATTAATATATAAAATCACAAAATATTTAAATTGTAAGGAAATTGTGTTGATTTAGTCCTGCCCAATGCAAAAATCAGCACTAAAAAATCCCTGACAGATGGTTATCCGGACTCTGCCTTAACATTCATACTGTTGTGAAGTTCACTACATCCCAAGAAAGTCATTTTTAGATGACATAAAATGTTGAGAATTATATTGAGTGAAAACATAGTGGATTGTTTCTGTGTAATATTCACCCATTGACTGTAGCAAGCAGGGTATCCAATACCTCTTTCATATGACTGTCTTTCTATGATAATGTGTCCTTCCCCATTAGGCAACAGATATGGGCCTCTGACTTATGTGGATTGTGTGTGAGCTGGAATTGGTTAGCACAAAGAAGGCTATCATTGCCAACCTTCCTTTGTCATATACATTGACAGATAATGTGGTATAGTGCAATGTACTGTTTTTAGAATCTGGAGATTGTGTTTGAATGCTAGATTTAACACTTCTTAACCATATGATTATGGACCAGTCACTTAACCTTTTTGAGATCCAGTTTCCTATTCTGTGAAATGGGGATAATAACAGTCTGTTTCACAGGGTTGTTATTAGAAAAAGGCCTATTAAATATTATGATACTATAAAAATGTGAGTTTCTTTTTAAAATTGTCATAAGTTGCTTTGTCATTCCTTTTTTTCTCCTCAGGTCTTTATAGAGAAAGTCCAGTGAGGAAAAAATACTATTTGATTAGGGGGCAATCAAGAAATAATTTGTTATGAAAGCATGACAAAAACCCATAGATATGTGATTAGGAGGGCTGGTACCTGATGAGAAAGGTGAGATAGGGGTGAGAGAATTACTTCCCTCTAGTAGGAATCTGCTTGCAACATGTAAACCCAGATTCTTAGGAGGAGAGTTGACCAGCAATCCTACATGGAAGGATTGAGATGATCAGGAAATATGATGTAATAAAAAAGAGCAGTGGATTTGGAATCAGAGAAACTCTACTCAAATTTGTGTGTGATCTTCAGCAAGTTTCTTCCTTCACGTGGCTCTTGGTTTTCTTCTCTGTAAAAGCAGAAGTTGGACATGGTGATTAAGTCCTTTTCTTAGCACTATGAAGTATGCTTCCCACTGATAACAATTTTCCTATTATATAGCATTGGGAGGAAGGTCAGCAGTTCCATTATCGACCAAAGCCATAGCTACTCGCCTCCCTGAAATCAAACACTAAATAGGATCCTATGATTCTGCCCACATTGGCAGGATCCTGATTTTTCTGTCACCTTGAAATATACGACAGAGTATAGCAGGATAGAAATATCCCTGGAGTAGGAATTATAAGACTTAGATTCCAGTCCAAGCACTGACACTTGACAGATGTATAAAGAGATGAGTCATTTAAAACTCTGTGATGTTCCCAGCTTAGTGTAGTGCCTGGCACGCTTAATAAAGGCTCATTGATTTTACTTGACCTTCAGTATTATCATCTATAAAATGAGGAAAATGCCTTCTCTGCCTACTTTATAGGACTCTTGTAAGAATCAAAAATGAGGTATTGTATAAAAGGTATTATTATTATTTCAAAATTGCCAACCCTTTACATCTTTTTGTTTGGCCAAAAATTCCATGTTTTAGGAATTTCTCTTTAAATGACCAGGCTCCAGAAATTTCACTACCCAGGTTTCCCCGTCAACATCTGTAAATATTTCATGGGGTACCTACACTGAAACATAATCCACCAGATAAGGGTCAGGACTTAGGATAGTACTTACAACAGGTAAATACAGAGGTGGAAGGTTGAGAGACATAATTGGATATGGGTATTTTTGATGTAATAAAAATCTTCTGTGCATTGCACAGGGTGATTATTTTGTAATAAATTATATTGTATATGTTACAGTGCAGACTCAAAGCTTTCAATGGACAGTAATCCACTGGGAATGCAATTTTCCAAGCTTGCCTGGGACACATAAATGCATTTATATAATTCATCTCTAGCTGACATCTGACCTTGATGTGAAGGCTTTACCTACTATTAATGCAATCTCAGATTGCATTAGCTTTTTTTTTTTTTTTTTTTACATCACCACAGCACAATATTAGCTCATTTGACCTGTTTGGACAGTAGTTACTATAGAACTTAAGAGGAAGAGAACACACCATAGGAAAATGACCAGAGAATTCATTGAGCATATGGGCCTTATGTGGGGCCTGGAAGGATAAATGTTTAAGATTTGGATAGTCAGAAAAGGTGAACATTCTGGGTAGTGGGGATGGCATGAACAAAAATTTACTAACAGCAAGACTGAGGGAGCAGTGGATAACCAAGAGATTAAGGGGAGATCTTGGAAATCATCCTGTCCATTCTCTGCCTTTATGGATGGGAAATCTGAGGTCAACACTATTACTTACGACCACACAGTTGGGAATCATTAGATGCATATACAATTCAACGTCCTCTGATTCCTGTCCTTTTCATTAACACAATGAGAGTTCCCCGTAAGATAAAACTTAAAAGGCAAGTAGAGATCAGATTATGAAAAAAAAAGACTATTTTTTCCAGAGTTTAGAGGGCCGGACTTTAAGAGATGTCAGCTATAGTCCAAATTTTGTCAGTTGCCAACTGAGCAAGTCGTCTAAACTCCTAATCTTTAAAATGTAGATAATAGTATGAATTTTAGTAAGTAATTAGGGGAGCTGAGAGAGGGAGAAAGGGAGGGATGGATTTTAAGTCCTATTTAATTAATAATGAGTTTAACAATGAATATAAAAATTAATAATAGTTTGTTGTTTTTATTTCACATCAAGTATTTATTAGCTGCATGGCCTTGTACAGATCATTTCCTGACTCTAGGTTTCAATTTCTCCTTCTATAGACTTAGGGAGTTTGTACTAGCTTCCAGTTTTCAGTCTATAAACCTAGTAATAATTTCACTCTGTTACAATAATTTTAAATTTAAATCCTCTTCAATTCTGATTTAACTTGGGCGGCTAGATAGCTCAATGGATAGGGTGTTAGACCTGGAGTCTGGAAGAATTGAATTCAAATCCAGGACACTTACTAGCTGTCTGACCTTTGGCAGGTTACTTAACCCTGTGTGTCTAAATTTCTTCATCTGTAAAAATAAGCTGGAGAAGGAAATGGCAAACCACCCTAGTATCTTTGCCAAGAAAACCCGAAATAGGGTCACAAAGACTTAAACATGACTGAAAAAAAACTAAAGAAAATGCTTTAACTTACAAGGAATATATAGATTATGTCTTAAAAAATATGCCTAAGAAAATATTGTGAAATCAATTTGAATAGAAAGTCTTCAAATGTTAAAAGTGTAATTATATATATTAATTCTATCTCAATAATATTGTATCACCATTTAATTTCAATAAAATATTAGTTCTTTTTGGTTTAATCCCATATTTAGATATTTAATCTTTTCTTAAACACGTTCAATATACAAAATGATAATTCTAACAAACTTTTAAGCCACAATTGATAAGACCACAACATGCTTTTCAATAGTCAAATGTGTATATATAAATCCTCAAGGGGCTTTGGTGACTATCTTTCCCTCATGCTTTTAAAATACTTTCCATTGCTCCTGCCACTACCCTAGTAAACATCCTCATTACCATTGGCCTTTGCTGAGAAAATAACCCTTTACACGGCTTAATACTATACTTTTTTCCTTATCCAAACTACCCTTCATCTAGTTGACTGATCAATTCTAATGAACAAATCTGATTATATAACTTCTCTGCCCACAAATATTTTGTGGCATCTTTTTAGTCTTTACTACTGGACCACAGATGCCATGAGGAGCTGGTATAAAAATTATTATCACTCATTCTCAAAGAGAACCATGGCATCAGTGACCATGGCTTGCAAGTGAATTGGATTTCAACGAGAGAGGGCTGTGCAGTCACCATCTTACTCTGGCTCCAATGGCAAGACACAGACTAGGACAACAGGAGATGGCCCAGGATGCAATGGGGGATCTTGGCCTTTTCAAACTGAAGTCTTTAACAGATCTCATTCATTCAGTGATTAAGCCTTAATTTAAAAAAAAATGAGGCAAAGAAGGGACTTAAAAAAAAAAAAAGATCTGGAATGGGAACACCCTCAGAGCTCTGGTCAAAACATAAACAATTTCAATTTGCATTCACTCTGAGCCACCTGTGCCCAAAAAATGACCACTAAGTCAGGGGCTCAGACTGGGACATATTGTTGGCCAAAGAGAGCCAGAATGAATTGGGTTTAAGGCACAGTCCTTAAGACAGAGACTATTGAATGAATAACTTTATGTATATAAAACACATCATAACCCATGATACACTTGTGTCACAATACCTTACATAAATTAAGTAGTACTCAATTGCTAAGTTATTGGCTGGTCATCTCCCCTCTTCTACACTTGTATCATTTTTTTTTAGCACATATGTAGGACATATATTCATCACTGTTAAATTATCTTGGTAAACTGAGCTCATAGTTCTAGCCTTTTAAATCATTTTTTGTATCCTTTCTCTAATTTGAGTTATTTTTTTCACCTTCATGTTTAGAAGTATGTTGAGTATGCCTCTTTTCCTTCATCTGTATTATCAATTAAATGTCAAATTGTACTGGACCAAGAGTGGTGCACCCCACTACAGCCCTCAGAGGGGTTACTAAACTAACAAGGCAGATAAAATACCTATTCAATAGTTCAAAAGATCTGTGGTTTCAAGTGCAGATATCTCCCCTATCAGTTATTAGTCAGTCTTACTCTGCTTAGTAGAAAAACTGTGAATTGACATGGTACACTTTCCTTCTCCTATACTCTAGGGAAAAAAATTGGTAATTGATCACAGAGTTAGTATACCAAAACACCTTAACTTTCTAGAACAATGAGTACATTTTACTAAAGTGAAATTTAATGGGAGAAAATAAATAGTCCTCATTAAAAAAAACCAATTGGATGAGTATAGCATGGGGAGGTCTGTCTAATCAATAACAAAGCAACTGAATACTACATATTTTATGCAGGGATGTGACATAAGTGCTCCATGGACAAATATTTTAAAGTGTCTATTCTTGTGGTGAACCTCTGAAATTTATCAGTGCGGTGCTTGGAGAAGAGGAATGCAGTATATTTTTTATTTTATTCTCAAGTTTTTTTTTTTTTTTTTAAGCTTGGTTGTTTCTGCCAGATCTTGGGTTTTGTGGGATACATTTTGAGAATTCACCTTCTAAAAGCATACTTATATATGTAGTCACTTCTTCAAATTCGAACTCCTAAAAACTTTGTTCAAGATCAAGTTATGCTTTGGGACAACATCTATCCAAAATCATAACTCATAAGATCGTATTCAATTATTTTTGTTCTACCCTAGTATTTGAATGCATTAACTCAGAACAAAGTCATTTAATTAAACAGATTAATGATGTAAATACAAAATAGATCTCTCTGTAAACACAAGGGCAAAGTGTCCCACAGATTCTCATGCTATGGGTAAAGAAAAAACATATAATCTGGAAAAATAATGCTCCTCAGGTTGTGTCTCCACTAGAAACACCACTCTCTTTCTAAATCTGCCACTAGATGTTTCCCATTAGAGCTATTGACAACATCGACTAGACTCTTTTATGAACTACTACTACCACCTTCAGATTATTCACTGACTTACAAGAATTGTATGGGCTCCTTACCTTAGGGAAGTATTGAAAGTTCTTTATGCCTAATATCTACCCTCAGGATTATTTCCGTTCTTTTATAAGTCAGACCCAAAGCCCCATTTGAGCCAGCACAGCTAGAATCCCTTAGGTCAAATATCTCTTTTGAACTGCTCGTGTGTGTGTGTGTGTGTGTGTGTGTGTGTGTGTGTGTGTGTGTATGCATGCATACTCACACATACATATATACCTGTATTTGTATTTGCATATACACACGTAAACATGTCAGCAGACAATGTGAAGTTACTAAACATTTTCTTTCACTACATTTCATGGAAGTAAAGTGATCCATTCTTAATATATGCTGGCTGGATTTTTAGGGTTGCTTTATAGTGAGTCTCTTGTGACTACAAAGTAATACTGATAAAATACAAATCTTTGGTGAGCTACATACTGGTTTTAAAATGACTAAAGTTGATAATAACAAAATGTCAGAGTGATTTTGTTACCAAAATTTGCTATTAGGTGGTAGTTCAAATGAGGTTTGAACAATGCCTTGAAGGTTTTTATGGTTCTCAAAGGAGTGAGAACATATACAGTGAGTCTCTCTTTAGCAGTCTGAATTTATAGGCTCTGAGGAACTCCTAACAAGTCTACAAGTTTTTTTCTGATGTAGTGAAGAAGTTTAGTCAGCAAGCCTTAGGGTCAAAATCTCCATAAGAATGTCACTGTAGATATCTCATTTGAGAATTAAAAGTCTACTAGTTTCTAGTTCTGATGGCTGGATGTTTGTTCCAATCAGGTAACTCTGAAACCTTTAAATTACTGTTAACTCCTTTATTTCACCCCCTACATTCCTTTTTCCACCAAGTCCTAGAGAATGGCTTCATAAAATTGCCGACATGTTTCCTGTTTTCCCTTTCCCTGATTCAAATCCTCACTGTCTTTTTACCTGTCGATAGTGTCCTTATCTGGCTTCCTGCCTCTAAAATATTTGTTCCCCTGTAATACATTCTACAGTGTTGTGAAGTCAATTTTCTTCATTCATACTTCTTATCATATTGGGCTCCTGTTCAAAAATGTGCAATGACTCCCCATTGCCTACTGAGTAAAGTCCATATTAATTAATCTTGGGATTAGGCTGCCACAATGTTACTTTTTCAGACATTACATGCTTGCCCTTGTCACATGTTCTATACTACAGCCAAACTGTATTTTCCCTTGAATAGTCTTTCTTTCCAATGATTCTTGACTTCTACCATTCCCTGTGCCGGGAAAGGAAGGTCTTTCTACATTTCCACTAGTTAAAATCCTACTGAGCCTCTTAGGCCAAATATAAATACCATGTTTCCCACGAAGACTTCCTTGATCCGCAAGCTGGAAGTGACCTTTTCTTACACAAAACCCTGCTAGTACTTTGTTTTTATTTGTCTTATGCACTTACTACATGGTATTTTACATTTTTAGAATCCTTGAGTCACAGATTTAGAAGCATCTTTCTGCACGTTCCTCCTTTATTTTTCTCATTTTTTTATTTCTGATTTGTTTCATTTTCACAAACATTATGGATATGAAAATGTTTTACATGATGGCATATGTATAAACTATATCAAACACCTGGACCCTGAGTTGCTCAATGTGCACCCAATGTATCATTGACTCTAACATCATTTTAGAGATGAGGAAACTGAGGCCCAGAAAGGTGAGATGATTTGTCCAGGATGACACAGGTAGAAAGCAGCAGATCTGGGATTTGAACTCCTGTTAAATCAGTATTCACATATATCATCATGATATGGAGATGATCCCAATATCTGGAAGCTTATGCCAGTAGAGTCCAAGTTGATCATAATAACCTGGGACATAGTGTACTGGTCCAGATACTGACTGTATATTTATCACTGTATGTGGGGCTCATTAAACTCAGGTTCATAACTAGAGGGTTAGGCCCCAAACAAGGGTTATTCATTTATTAACTCTTTCATTCTTTCACTTACCCATACATCTGTCTCTCCATTTTAACCATAGCAATTCATCAAATTATCTTGCTTAGCTCAGCAGGGGTTATGGACATGACAGTCTTGGTGAAAGGACTACCCACAATGCTAAAATGATAGATCCTTTGGGGGATTGAAGGGGGAGATAGAGAATTTTTCAATTTTAGCTACTTAGGTAGTTGTCTGATATGCACTGCTAGATTATAAACTCCTTGAAAGCAGGAATCACATTTTGTTGTATAGAATAACAAATTTTAGACTTAGATAGGACTTCAGTTAGCCATTTCTTCTCCTTCATATCTAAAAATAGTATTTATGTCAGCATAGCTGACATGTGGTCATTCATCCTCTATCACCTTTAAAAGCAATTCATTCCAATTTTGTGCAATTCTTAATGTTTTAAATTTTTTCCTCATATCAAATCTGTTAATTAGTACAAGTAGCAAATCGGTGCCCTCTGATCCTGTGTAATTCTCCTCTGTATTTTACCATAATTCCACCACATATAATCTGCTCAAAATTTGAGACATCCTTGGCACTTATTTCAGTGCCCAACACATAACTGATTAACAAATGCTTGCTGATTTACTGATTGATGTATTCCTTATATTCCTTTGTTATCTTGGGGTATAACTCTATCTCCTTCTTCCTCCACGAGAATGGGAACATCTTTGAAATCCTAATTTTAAAATGTCATCTTTTTTTGCATAATTTAGAAATGTAATAGAGTTATTAAAAGGTGATGCTGCCTTAAGATAGCTTAAATTTAAAGGTAATCTGCTTTGAGGGAAGAGGTATGCATTTTCTAGTTTTTAAAAATTGTTTTATCAATGATTTTTATCTCATTTTGTTTTCATTTTCTAATAAATCTCTCCTTCATAACATAACAATGATTAAGTAAAACAAACAAACTAGAGCATTTACCTCTGAAACCTAGGATCTTTCGGAAAATGTCCATTAACAAAGAGACAAACCTACTCACATCATGAGGCAACTCTTTCCATTTTTGAATAGGTGGGATTATTTTTAAAAATTCTGCATATTTAGACGAAATCTACTTATTGTAATTGCCACTTCATTGATTTTTTTTATTAACTGGAAACAATAAATGCTTTTAAGCTGCTAAATGGTACGGTGGAAATTACGGACCTGGCATCAGGAACAACTGAGTTCACCTCAGACTTTACTGTGGGGCAATTCATTTAACCTCTGTCCATTTCAGTTTATTTCTTTGTGTGGACAAGGGTAGGGGGTGGATAATAATAATACTTACTTCCCAGGGTTGTTGTAAGGATAAAATAACAATGCTATGTAAATAATAATAATAATAAACCCAATTCCTCTATCATAAGAAGCTTAATATCATCTAGCTGTCTTTTCAGACACACATGACTTTTAATTATAGAATATTAACTGTATTAAGAAAGTACCACAGTTTACAAGCATATTCTTAGTAGAATGATCACTGGATTTGGAGTGAGGAATGGGTTCAAGTCCATAGGCTCTTAGATGTTGGCTATAGTGACAGAATTGATGGTCTGGGGAAGGGGGTATTGTTATTTCCAGAACTCTTGGGCTCCACCTGCTAGCCTATCTCTTTCGCGATCTAAAGAAAGGTGGTTGCTAAGAGTTAGAAGTGATCTAAGCCCTCTTGCACATGCTACCTCCTATGTGGATATGAGGGAATTGAGGGGATTAGGACAGAAAGCAGTTAAGTGTAGGAATTGAGTGAATCATATTCCCTTCATCTTGTGAATCAAATCTGGAGCTATCTCAGTTCCCTTTCAATTCAGTTATAGGTCTAGTCCAACTTCTGTCTTGTGAAAAAAAGTTTATTTAATTACACTTATGAGTTATTATGACTTACTGTATTGTTTAAACCTAGCACTGCAAGGCTGGAAAATTGAACTACCTCTCTGCTATTTAGGGATCCTTCACCAAGGACCTAAGTTATGCTGATCAGAAACTCATTCAGATCCAAAGATTAATTCAAGGAGCTTTCTCACAGTTGTACATCTCAAGGAATTCATATGTCTTATCTGAAGACTGGCTCCTGATCAATCAGTTATTATTTCCATGTTCCTTTTTAGAGATTGCTTTGTCCAACCCACTAATTTTGCAGATGAAGAAACTGAGGTCCACTGAAGTTAAATGAACTGGTGAAGGTAATTCAGGTAATAAATAGCAGCAGAACTGAGATCTGAGCACAGATCACCTACTTCCAAAGTAATTTCCTTATACTTTTCTGTCCTATCTCAGTCAAAATTCCTCTATGTGATCTTGTCTAATTTTGTCTCTGTGAGACTCGGCGTACTAATATGTAAAGGGAGTGGCTTGGATCAGGCATCTTTTAACCTTCCATTGAGCTGCAAATCTATAATCCTAGGATTCTATATTCCTACTGCTTTGTGGAATGAAGAGAAATTTATTTCTCTACCAGTCTTCTGGTTATTGCATTAATCTCTGTTCTGATGTTTTGGTTTTTTTTTTTCAATGTTGCTTTCATTGTATATACTGTTCTCTTGATTCCAAGGTGTTTACTTTTTAACAATAAATTCAGTGTATATAGCAGATAGATAATTTAGTAACAGTAGAAAATTCCCATGTAGGCACAAGTTAGTCAAATAAAATTGTAATCAGTTCAACTTTTAGACAAGTGACATCTCACATCTTTCACCTTGATAACTTTCTGTAGTGCACTTAGGTCATTCAATCCATTTCTACCTAGCAGTTTTATTTGTTCATGTTAGGGTAGAACTGCTGAACCTTTTGCCTAGGGCCAAAGAAAAAAGCTGTTCTGAAATGGGGTTACCCAGAGATGCTGCTGTTGTATATACTCTAATAAAAACAGTTACCAGAGCATCCAAGAGTGACCATGCCATATGGGAGCAATTAAGCATAAAAATAACTCTGACCTATTTTCATACGCAAAGAATCTCATATTTATATCCAGTGATACTAAGGAAAAAAGAGATACATCATCAAAGGTCACTGCATCCTTGAATAAATTCTTTAATATACTAAGTATGGTTTATTAAATGTTACTGACTTCAAACCATATCCTATATAGAATAAGTCATATTTGTATAGCACTCTGTAGTTTACAAAGCACTTCCTTCCAACTTCATCATTATGCACTTTAAAAATGATGAAATAGAGTCTATGAGAGGTTACTAAGTTTAAAAGCTGTGATACAAATACACGTCTTTATTGACTCACAGATTTTGACAGTTGGAAAGAAACTCAGTGGCCATTTAATTCAGCCTCTAACTGGATCAGTCATTACATCAATTAATATTTATTAGGTTCCTGCTATCTTCCAAGCACTTTGCTCAAGGCTGGGGATACAAAAAGACTCAAAAGAAAGTCCCTGCCCTCAATCTGATGGGAGAGATAATATGTAAACAAATATATACAAAGAGAGCTATATGTAGAATGCATAGGAAATAAAAGAGGAAAGTTAATAAAATTAAGAGGCTTGGGAAAGGCTTCCATTAAATATGGAACTTGAAGCCCAGGATATCAGTAGGTAGAGTTGAAGAGATAAGAGTACATTCCAGCCATGGGGGATAGTCAGAGAAAATGACTGGAGCTGAGGAATGGAGTGTCTTGTTTCTGGAACAGCCAGGAGGCCAGTGTTGCTGTATTAGAGAACAGATGGTGGGGAGTAAGGTAGAAGAAATCTAGAAAAGTAAGAGGGAATTAGCCTATGAAGGGCTTTGAATGCCCAACAAAGCATTTGTATTTGATTTTGAAGGCAATAGGAAGCCATTGGTGTTTAGCGAGTAGGAGGGTGACATAGCAGGACAGACACTTTAGGAAAATCATTCTGATGGCTGAGCAAGGGATGAACTGGAGTGGGGAGAATCTTCAGGTGGCAGACCCACGAGTAGGCTATTATAGTAATTTAGGTGTGATGTGGTAGGGGCCTGTACTGGAGTGGTGGCAGTATTAGAGAAGAGAAAGGGGGTAGGGAGGAGCATCTTTGAAAGATGTTGAAAGACAAATTCCTTCTCTAGCATACCAAAAAATCCCATCTTTGTTTCAAGATATCTAATAAAGGCATATCCCCATTCAGCCCATTCTGCATTCAAAATGGTTCTTCTGATTCTAACACTAACAACACCCTTCCTCTTGAGCCAAGGGCATGTATTAGAACACACAGAGCTGTTTTTAAGCTGTTAGAACTTGGTAAAATTGTGCTGAGTCTACTATGATCTGCTGTAGGGGGAAAAGTCTTTCCTCAGGCATGGAAGGAGCTTAGTACAAATCCTGTTAATGTGGATGGCTTATGTGACTCTTTAGGCAGAAGTTTACTCACCTTTAGGATGAAGATACTGGTCTAGACTGTATCTATGGTTCCTCTCCCTTCTAGGTCTATGATCCTAAGGTTCTATGATCCTTTGCAATCCTATTCAATAAGTCCATGCACAAGAAAGGTCTCCTCAGCACATGTGTAACATACCACTAAATTGCAGAACTTAAAGGAACCGTAAAGTTCCTCTAATTCAATTCCTTTATTTTATATAAGAAGACAGTCTCAGAGGAAGGGGAATGACTTGTACAAGGTCACATAGCAAGTTTGTGGCAGACATAGAGTTAAAACATATACTTTGCTCATCAATCCAGTATATTTTCCCCATGCCATACTTCTTAAGAAAACTGAAGATTGAAAGCATTCATTTAAAATCTCCAAAATAATTTTACAAACTTTAGCTCATGTGCATGAAGATTTCATGCATTTTAATACAGACATTTGAGTGTGGTTTAATAGTCCAAATCTATCATTATCTTGATTAAACTTTTTATACATTTATCTCTGTTGCTTACATCATGATTGTGCAAGGTTAGCATATGCAAATTTTAGGTGGTTAGAAAATCACAATAGCTAGAAGGTTGGCTTTAGACACAGAAAAACTGTTCAGATCCCATCTCTTAACTGTCACAAATGTTTATTAGTGGTTGACCATGAGCAAATCACTTACCCTCTTTCAGTTTATTACCTACAAAATAGAGCTAATCTCCCTACTACCTACCTCACAGGGCTGGTTCAAAGTTCAAACAATATTTTGTAAATTTTCAAGCTCTATAAAAAGAGGAGTATATTTTTTTCAAAGAGAGACAGGATAACATTGTGTAATAGAGAACTTCTGGTTCAGATCGAGGAAGTTATGGGTTCAAATCTTGCCTCTATAAAATACTGGCAGTGTAGCCCCGGGCAAGTCACTTAACCTGTCATTGCCTACCAGCAATTCTCTAAGACTGAATTCTACAGTTTCTGTAGTTCTGCATTGTTCAAGGGTGCATCTTCTCTGGGTGTTCCTTGTACTATTGAAGTCACCTATGTGGTTTAAAAAAATATGTATTTATTATCTGTAGTAGGATGGAGATATATATATATATATGTATATATATATATATATATATATATACTTTCTTTTATTAGATATTGTAAACTATATAACCCATTTTCATTTTTCCTTCTCTGACAAAAAACTCAAAATCATATCCAATGCCTACCTATGCCATTTCATAAAATCATGGAATAGGAAAAGACCTTAGGTTCAGCCAATTCTGTCTCCTGCCTGAATATGAATCCACTCTACAATAATCCCGTCTAAAACTCATTCAGATTCAGTTTGAACATCTCTCCTCCTTAAATTCAAAGATCTTGAACAAAATGGCTTTTGAAGTATTTTTGTTGTCATTTAAATCTTTAATTATTCTCTATTATATAATATCAAATACAATAAAATGACCTCCAATCATTTTGGAAGTAAGATCATAGGATTGTAAATTTAGAGAGAGAAGGATCATTAGAGGGCATCTATCTAGTCTGTTCCTTTCATTTTCAAATTGAGTAAACAGGCCCACAGGAGTTAAATGACTTGCCTAAGGTCAAAGAAATAATAATTGGCAGAGCCAGGTTTAGTTTTTTTTTCTCTACCCCCCAAAAATATTATTCAAAAAAAACAACTGTTCAGGTAAGTATAGTTAAATTTCTTGATTTAGTAGGAGGAAAAATTTAAATATCAATTCAACTAAACAATGGTCCTTTACCACAACATGGCAATTTATTTTCAGATGAGGAGAGAACAGAAAGAGCATTAGCAATGAGGTGAAGTACGTGTGTGTGCGCATGCGTATTTACTTTTAGGTTGGTTTCATCACGTACATAGAAGCAAATGCTTAAGATACCATAGTCTGAAGGATAATAATCCATATGTACATACTTCCACAACTTAACATGAACTAAGAGATAAAGTAAGGTTTTCCTCTTTCCCCTTTTCCCATCATTTTATGGTGCATAAATAAAAAGGTCTTTAAAAATGATGGGTGGGAAATTTTTTTGTGGGAAATTTCAAAGACAGGGCTTTCTCATTTCTTTTCTTTTTTTCTTTCTTTTTTTTTTGTAGTTATAAAGGACTGATAGAATTATCTGTGGTAATGAGACTGCCTTTTTGGTGACATAATCCTGTGAATCAGGATGCAAGGATAAACTTAGACTAAAATATGAAATGATCACACAAAAATTTTAAGATAATCCTCAAAGTAGTATGCTTTTCAGCAACTAGACATGTCATTGAAATACTTTATTTTTTTCATTTTGTGCACAACTTTGCACATTATTTGACATTTAATGACTGCTATTCATCTTATTCTGAGGCATCAGGTGTACTCCTCTGCCTGAGGTGGGAATCCAAGGCTGACAGACAAATGGTGTGATGGATGGGACAAATCAGGGCTTCATATTCTTGGATCTATGTGGCTTCAAGCAAAACTTCCTATATGATTAGAGACATTTGTTTTGGTGAAATCAATTTTCCCCTCCACTTTTTTACGTACCTCTCTGTCAGGATTTAGAGTAAAGTCACTATCTTTAGTGTTTCTTTTTAGGAGCTGACAAGTTTCATGATATGACTGTTTTTTTTAATACACAGTGGCTCATTGTTACTTATACTTTGGATGATGTGTGTATTTACATTCAGAGAGTTTATTAAATATTGTGAAATGCATTTCTGTTTTAACTCTCAGCTAAACAACCAATATAATGCATTCTGTATCTCCTGTTAGAATATGTTAAGACATCTAAAGAGCTGTTGAGGAAGAAATATGAATATAAGCACATAAAATGATAACCCATCTGAACATATTTTGATATAATCAAAGCATTTTCTCAGTTATGAATGTTTTCCTTTTACAGAGTTAGCCTAGCACAGTTCTCTCCCAATATCATTCAATGAATGAACAGACAAATGAATGACTACATTTGGATGATGGGGCATTATATCCAGAACATAGGTAATAGATTGTATCTGTGTTCATATGAGATGGATTTGAAAAGAAGAAAGATAAAACTACAGTTATAAATGCATTGTCAAATTCATTTTTAAAAACAGCATTGGATCTACAAATTAATGTAAACTGAAAGCAGTTCTAGATTAACTGAAGGTAGACTGTACTAATTAAGCATGATTTCGCATAAAGCTTTTTCATGCCCTTTGTAACGTATAGGCAATCATAGGAAAATTATTTCATGTAAGAATGTGATTTTATTTTGTTATAATATCATAACTTTGCTTAACAGTACATACAAATATTGTATTTAGTAATATCATTGCTTGCCTTTCCATACAGACTCACTGGATCTAGTGTCCCTGATCTTATCGTGAGTATGAGCAATCAAATGTGGCTACACCTCCAGTCTGATGACAGCATCGGCTCCCCTGGTTTTAAAGCTGTTTACCAAGGTATGACTGTAGATTGATGGATTCATTCAAAAACAGCTTTCCTTTGAGGGTTATGTATTACATGTACTTGTACATTTTTGCATACATGTGTATATGCATAAGTTTATTCCTTATATTCCTCTATTTTAAATCTGGGCTGATTGGAGCAGGATGACAGGGCATTGGATAGATGGCTGGGCCTGGAGTCAGGAAGTCTTATCTCCCTGAGTTCAAATGAGGTTTCGGATACTTACTAGTTATATGACCCAGGGCAAATCTCTAACCCCTATTTGCCTCAGTTTTCTCATCTATGAAATGAATTGGAGAAGAAAATGGTAAACCACTGTAATATCTCTGCCAAGAAAGCCCAAAGTGGGATCATGAAGAGTCAGACATGAGTAAAAGTAACTGAACAAGAACATTCATGAATGATCAAGGACATTGAGGGTATTAATGAATGTGCCCTATAGATGGTGCTATTGTGAAGATTAATCAAGTGTTAAGTTAAACAACATATTTTGCTTTATTAGTAACCATTCTTTTGTTAAAATACTGATAACATAAGGTCATACTGGTCCACATCTCAAGACTAACAATATAATTCATATATGATTATGAGAATCAAACACATCTCAATGATGGTCAGAAATGGGTACAATAAGATAAGATAAACTGATTTTAAACAAAACATAAATAAATCCTATATCAAGCTCCAATTCAATTTCTTATAAACTCAAGGACAAATATAGACTTATGTAGCTTAACATAGCTTTTCTTTAAACAAAAAATAAATTTATATAAATTGAAAGGAGACATTCTTACTTAAATAATTGTCCATATTAGTCCTAACTCTTGAGTAATTTAGAAAAGAAAGTATAGAAATAGAAACATGTTGACAGAAATGTTATCGATTCTAAAATGTCAGTGAAGATTTTTGAGTAAAAAGAAACATGTAAATGTTTCAAGCTATGGTGAACAAGTTCTTATCAAAATCCCTGGTGCCAGTAAAGAACTTTGAATTGAAAGATTCCAATGGCCACAATAACACCAAAAATGGATATCAAGTACTAGTGTTTGAATAAGCTTTGTACTGTCTTCAGTGAGTTACAATGGAACAAGTAGGGAGTGAGGATGTAGAGGACAAACAAGGCTGGAAGAATTTTACACAAGTTTGATTCTAGTGTTTGCTATTTTTCTCATCCTGCCTACTCAGAGAGTTCTGCTTACCCTTTGTTGCTTTAATTTGAGGGAGAACACTTAATCAAGAAAGTGTGAATGTCTGTGAGGTTTGGTTTTTTTTTTTTGAGGTTTTAAGTGGTCTGTTCTTGTGGTTTTTGAGAACTAGAAAAAAAAGCATCATAGAAAAAATTATCTAAATGGGGATGTTATGTCTCACGTGTGTAACCTGTGCTTTTCATTCAGTCTTTCATTACCAAGAAGTTCTACTTGCAGTGGATATTTTCATGATACGCTAACAAAAGGAAAAGACATAGAGATAGGTCCTCCTTTTCATGAAGCATTTCAGTCAAGGTGATAAAACCATGGACAGACTTAAACAAACACAAAAATACCACTAATTCATGCCAATCCCAACAGAATGTAAGTGTCTTTAGGGTTGGCAAGTTGTATTTTTGTGGCACAGTGCTTGGCACATAAATAGTTAATAAATGTTGTTCAGTTTTCCTTAGAATTTAAGAACTCCAAATGCAAGTGTTACTTCTTACAAATTTCTCTCTTCTGCTTGATATAAAGTCATAAAAATAGTAAAAAAAAGATACTTAATTCTTCCATTTAAGTTTTGTTGTTTAGTCCATTCTTATCAGTCATGAGACAAAGGAATATATGTTCACTTTTAAATGTTTCTGTGCTACAGTAAAGACTTTCAGATATTTTTTTGGTATAGTGAAATATAGATTAATTTAGTCCTTTATGGTTTGTAAAGTATTCTTTATACATTATCTCATTTAATTTTCATAGTAATTCTGTGGGAGCATGTGCTATCATTATGCTTATTGACATAGATGAAGAAATTTAGGTTCACGAAGATGATGTGACATGACCAAGGTCATATTGCTTTTTAAATGTTTAAGCAAGATTTGAACTCAGAACTTCCTGGCTCCAGATTTAGCACTCTCTTTAGTATACTGTCACCTTTCAAAAACAACTCTAGGTAATGGCTTTGAACTCATGTAAGAATTTTTTTAAAAATAATACAAGTAGCAAGAACTTTTATGAGGAATGTGGAAAATTCTGGAAAGACATTTATGTAGTGATTTGAAACAGAAATAAACAAACAGGGAGAAGATTCTGAGAAGATGGCAGAGTAGGTCAAAAAGTTCTAAAATCTTAAGATTTTTCCCCCACAACAGAGGTTAAATAGCAACTCAGGGTGAATATGGAGTGCTAAAAGAAATAAGTGTAGAGGTAGAGCAGAGGTCCACCTGGGACAATTGAAGAAGAGCTGAAGAAAAATCCTAGGACAAGGTTGGTTCCCTGTGAGAAGTATCACCTCCAGATTAGGTTCTAGATCCCCTTAAACAACAAGCAGCAAGCCCCGAGGTTAGCCAAGTTGGGATGCTACCTCAGCCCCAGTCACATGAACTTTTAGCCCTAGGACATTGAGTGGACTTAGGTATTTGAGCCAGGGAATCTCTCCTAACCAGCCCCAGATGCCTGCAGAGACATGGGGGTGGGAGAGGGAGGCAGTGACAAGGAACCAGAAGACAATAAGTGAGTGCAGAAGTGGTGGGGTAGGGACACCACTGGCTAGGGGAACTTCCAGGAGATTGGCAGTCTTGGTTTAGGTTCCAGGCCAGAGGGGAGAACTAAAGGAGGATTTTGAGGCCAGAGACACCATCCCCTCCACAACCCAAGACAAGTGATGACTACAAAAACTAAACTATTACAAATTTAAAAAAAAAATTCAGTCAAAGGAGAAAGAATCCCACCACAGAGAGTTACTATGGGAATAGGGAAGACTGAGGTTCATATTCAGAGGAGGATACTGAAGCAAAGAAACCCTCTTCTACCCCAAAGAATAAGGTCAAATGGTCACCTACTCCAAAAGAATTCATAGAACTTTAAAAAGACTTTAAAAATCAAATGAGAGAGTTTGGTGGAAAACTAAAAAAAAAAAAATCCAAGAAAAACAAGATTATGAAAACAAGACCAATGATTTAGAAAAGGAGATCCAGAATCTTAATGAAGAAAATGACTCCTTGAAAATCAGAGTTGGTCATGGGGAAGCCAGTAAAATTATAAGAGATTAAGAAATAATAAAACAAAATATAAAGGATGAAAAAATAGAAGAGAATGTGAAACATCTCATAAGAAAAAGAAATGATCTGGAGAGCAGATCAAGAAGAAGAAACAAGAATAATCAGAGCACTGGAAAGCTATGATTAAAAAAAGGATCTTGATATAATGATATATGAAATAATTTAAGAAAATGTTCCTGAAGCATTAGAAGAAAGGAGGAAAGTAGAAATGGAAAAAATCCACAGGACCTCAGAGAGATCCTGTGAGGAATATTATTTGATTATAATCAAATTCTGCAGCCCCCAGATCAAGGATAAATTATTCTGAGCAACAGTAACAACAAAAAATGAAATTGCCGCAATGAGCGTCACACAGGAGCTAGCAGTGGTGACACTAAAAGACTGCAGGCCTTGGAACGCTACATATCAAAGAGAAAAAGGACTGGAGTTACAGCCGAAACTATCATACCCGACAAAGCTGAGCATAATCCTGAATGGAAAGAAAGGACCTTTTGTGAACTGTCAGATTTTAGGACTTTGTTTAAAAAAAACATAAATGTGAATTAATAAAAAATTTGAAGTACAAAAGCCAAAAGAAATATAAGGTACATACTGAAAACTAATTACAAGGGACTCAATAAGGACAGATTGTTTACCTTTTATGTATGTAAAATGTATGCCTAAGATTGTTATTAGTAATTGGAGTAGACCTGAGTATGATATGACTTTAAAATGTCAAACTGTATAGGAACAGCTAAAAAGAGTAATTATCTGATACTGATGAGATATGAGAGGAAGAACTTAGAGAAACTGGAGGCTGTTACTTCTGGAAATCTGCTTTCATCAGGAATGGGTTTAAGAGGGAACAATACACAAACATACGTATATGTGCATATATATGAGTCTGCTAAATTCAGAAAGCAATAAAATGCCAGGGGGATTGGGAGGGGAGGAGAGAATAAGAGAGGGAACTCTAGAGGGAAGGGTGAGAGAATAGGTTGAAGGAGGGGGGTATAAAAGGATGTATAGATTAATGGGAATGGGTGGATAAAGTAGGGGTCCTTGGAGGTGGGTTAGGTTAAGTAATAGGGCAAGAGAGAAGATAATGTAGAAGAGTTAGGAGGAATAGAAAATTACAGATAGAAATATAAAACCAAAGATCAGAAGTAGAATTTGTTAGGAAAAGTATATGTATATATATATACATTTGTATGTATATATGTATGCCTATATATGGATATATCTATATATGGATATACCCATGCTTAATTGTATTCTTCAAGGGAGGAAGAAAGAAGGGGGGGAAAGGACAAAGTTAAAACTGCACAGCAAAGAACAAAAGAAAACTTATAAGGAGGCAAGGACAAGATGGACAGCTCTCAATACGATGTGTAGCATTTATCACATAAGCATTCTTCACACTGAAATTTATTGAAAATTAAAAATTATTGCTGCAATATTTTGAACTGTCTCTTACATTTTATTATGCACATGACATGCTTTTTTTCTTATTTTGCATTTAGTTTGTTTCTTTTTCTTTTCTTATTGTGTATGTGTTTAAATAATTTTAAAAATGTTAGTAAAATAAATTTTAAAAAAATTTATTAACAATTTATTTAAAAAAACAAACACCAGAACCTGAAAAATGAAGTACATACTATGATTTTTGAGGATATGTAGATGAGAATGATTAGATAAAAATTCCAGTATTGATATAGAAGATAAACTGAGAAAGTGTTAGAATACTTTATAATTTGATATTAATTAAAATGAAGATAAGTAAAGTTTAGATTCTTGAACTTATGTTTAATGTTATATTGCAATAAAATATGTCAATAATTAGGTTTTGATAAACTCATTTTAATAGACTTGCTGATAGCATGCCCTTGGATTATTTTTTTTAATCATAACATTTGCATACACCGAGATGTGTTCTTAGAAACTTTTAACATTACAAATGAAAATCATTTATATAAAGGTTAGTTTTATTTCTCTTTAGTTGTCCTTATACTCAAGAGCATTTTTGTAGTGCCTCCTTTAATTAGATTATTTTTAAAGTATCACCCAGATGCAGTTTTAAGTTACTTTATCAAAATTCTTATGGTGAAATATCTTTTTGTTCCTCCAATTTGTTCTGTTTGCTGTTTCAATAAAAATTAATTACTGATAGTATTTATTTTTCTACATGGAGAGGTGGTTGGGTGTGATTGGAGAGCAAGCCCTATTAATCTAAGAAAAATGTTAAATCTCTGATGATATCTTTCACATAACATTTTATTTCAAACGTTTTCATAATTTTAGGTCATTTGAAGAATTAGAACAGGAAAATTATTTTTTCTTACCAAACTGTGCCGATATATATTTTTCAGTTTTCAACATTCATTTTTATAAGATTTGGAGTTCCAAATTTTTCCTCCTCCCTTTCTTCTTTTTCCGCTCCCCCAAAAATAAGATGGCAAGCAACCTGATATAGGTTATACATGTGCAATCACAGAAACATATTTCCACATTAATCTTGTTGTAAAATAAGAAACAGAACAAAAGAGAAAAGACACACACAAAGGGAAAATAATATACTTCAATCTGCATTCAGACTCCATAATTCTTTCTCCATTATGAAGAATTGCTTTGAATCTTCATATTGCTGAGAAGAGCTGTCAGTTGTAGTTGATTGCCACACAGTGTTATGGTTACTGTGTACAATATTCTCCTGGTTGTGCTCACTTCAGTTTGCATCAGTTCATGTAAGTCTTTCCAGGTTTTTATGAAGGTCACCTGCTCATCATGTCTTATAGCACAATAGCATTCTATTGCAATCATATACTTCAACGTGTTCAGTCATTTCCCAACTGATGGGCATTATCTCAGTTTCCAACTCCTTTCCACTACAAGAAGGACTACTATGAATATTTTTGTACACGTAGGTCCTTTTCCTTTTTTATGATCTCTTTGGGATACAGACCTAACAGTGGAATTGTTGCATCAAAGAGTATGCACATTTTGATTGCCCTTTGGCATATGAACAGCAAAATTATTAAGATGAGCCTGGGAATATTATCAGTTGATGTGAAGCAGTACAAACTGATGAGTGTTCCCTGCACCTGATTCTATTTGGAAGCAAGATGTTCCAAATTAAAATAACTCCTTTTTGGAAGAGAATAGTCATTGAAAAAGTACAATCAAGATTAAAAGAGTTTATGAATACTTTAGCCCTTTTGCTCTGAACTTAACAATTATTTCTATGATTTCAGTGTATATGGATTAAGCTTATTTTCTGTGGAATAAACTGTTAGGTGCTGATCTCAGGATCTATTTTTTTAGAGTGAGAGCTTGCTTTTACCACCATTTCAGTAAAGAAAAATTTTCCCCATTCCCAGTAAACTAATCAGTACCTTGTGTATAATACCTGTATCAGAAGCATTTAGATTCTTGGGATCAGTCTTTTTTACTTGTGGTACAAGATTAGATTTTAATACATTATGCCAATCTCAGAAGTAGAGATCTAAGGATTTGGAAGAAGACTAAGTGCCTAAAATATCCTATTTGTTAAGAAGTATAACTTGAAAAAGTAGCAAAACTTAAATCATCTCTTCAGAACCATGAAAGGGTATTTGAAAATGTGAATCTCTCCATCTCATTCTCTCCCTGTTACTATCTCTGTATCTTTCTCTCTATCTCTGTTTGTCTCTTTCTTCCTGCCTCCTCTTTCATTTTGAACATTGTGATAGCCAATAAACTGTTCTGTTTCATTAATCCTCTTACCTTTCAGAGTTCTACATTATTTAATTGATTAAAATAAGGTTCAGAGATAATAGGGACTGCTTCCTTTGCCAAGATGGCAGAGAAAAGAAGGACATCCCTGGAGCCTCCCTAATTCCCTTCCAAACAACCTTGAATAACACCTGACAATCAGTCTAATATTGTGGAAGTAAATTACCAGCACAGAAGGAAAGGTCTGTCTCATTGGGGTGGAGACAGAGCCCAGTAAACAAGCTATGATGATAGCCCACACTCCAGGGGGCATGTAAGGAGGCAAATTAAAACAGCTCTGAGGTACCACCTCACACCTATCAGATTGCCTAATAGGCAAAAAAAAGGAAATGATGGATGTAGGACTTAATTAATGAATTAATTGTGCATATACATACCCATATACATATGTATGTATGCATGTGTGTGTGTGTTTCAAAGATGTAGAAGCACCATGTATAGAAACACTACTGGTATTTGAATTGAAAAGATCCTCATTAGGACCTTGACTCTACCACTTACTTGTTACATCATCTTGTGTGAATAACTTAACCTTTTATCAGAACTCAGTGAATTAATGAATATGTAAATAATTTTTTTACAAAAAAGCTCCACAAAACAGCATAGATTTGTATTGTGGTAAGCTAACCATTACAGTATTTATGTATAATACTAAGATTGCTGTAAAAGCAATTATAATAATAATGCTTTATGATAAAGCAGACTTAAATTATGTTTTTGAGTTACTCATATGAACTCTTTATGGGAAACACATTTAAGTAGCCTCAGTTTCTCTTTAAAATATTCTTCATAATTTTGCAATCTCAGTTTACCTTAGGTGTCTATGTGTGCAAACATGCTCTAACATGTCTTTATGTAACCCCATTACAAAAATCATCACCATTAGATGTAATTAACACTGTTTTAGCAGTCTGAGTGAAAGCAATAACTTTAGTTGTCATGGAAACATGGATCACTTTCCATCTCTATGGCCCTAACTCAAGGTTGAGGTGTCCTGGCAAGAGTCCCTGTATTAATTTTGTTTTGTCAAAGACTCATGTTCTAAAGCTAAAAAGATAATTTAAATAGAGAAGGAAGTTTACAAAGGAGAAGATATTAAAGAGTACAGTAAAATATGATATCTAAAAAATAGATTATTACTATAAATTAGCATTTTAATACATCCTATCCCAATTAACTACAGGAGGGAAATAGTGAATAATTGAGTATTAATTCAGATGATTGCTGTAACTTGGTTTAAAATAATGATTAGTAAATGAAATGTATACATCAGAAAGTCAAAATAATTTGATAGTGGACTATATTCGAATTTGTAAGTCAATAAGCATCTATTAAGTCTCTGCTCTGTGCCAGACATCTTGATAAGCATGAGAAATAAAAAGGCAAAAGATAGCTCCTGATCTCAGGGAGCTTACAGTGTAGCGACAATTCATTCTCATGTGGAGATATTGTTTAACATTGAAATAATAATAATGATAGCATCATTATAGTGCTTTAAGGTTTGCAAAATCTTTGCATATGTTGAATCATTTGATGCTTATTATGAGTAAAATCAGAATAATTTCTATGAAAATAATGGCTTAATATCAACTCGGAAGGAGGACTCAAGTGCAATATCCCAGAGAGGTTTTCTTGCCTCTGTGTTGTTTAACTCTTTTTGAAAAAAAAAGCAATCAATATCCTGGATTAAGGGATAGAAAGCATCCTTATCACATTTGCAGATGACGCAAATCTAGAAGGTAGAACTACATGCTAAATGAAAAACTGAAAAACCTCACTGAATCTAATGAAATGAAATATAATAGGGATAAATATAAAGCCTTACATTTGGTTTCATTAAATGAATTTAACACATTCAATATGAGTAAGATATGTTTATACAGAAGTTTATCTGAAAGAGATCTTGGGGTATTAATAAACTACAGATTCAATATCAATCATTGACATGATTTGTGAGCCAAAAAAGTTAATACAACCTTAGTACCTATTAAAAAGAAAGATCTAAACCTTAAATACTCTTAACTACTCTGACCATCACTGAAACATATTCCATTTTAGACATAATAATTTAGAAAGGACATTGATAAGAAAAAAAGGATGGCAATCAGAATGGTGGGGTGCCTTCACTTTATGCTATTGAATAATGAGTTGGCAGCAATATGGATATTTAGATTTTAGAAGATTCAGGGAGATATGATTATTATGGTATCATAATAGTAGGTAGATCATGTGGAGGAAAGAACAAATTTATTCTACTTTGTCACAGAGCTCCAATATAGGAAAACTGGGTGGAAGTTGCACAGAAGCAAATTTAGACTTGAGATCAGGAAAAAAATTCCTAACAATTAGAGCTAAGTGGAATAGACTGTCCCAGTGGACGTTGCACTCTACATTGTGACTCCTGCACTTGACAATACAGCCAAAGTGGCTCCCTCTCCACTTCTAAGACATTGCACTCATTTCCCATTTCCATGTTTTATATTGGTTTTTCACTATGGCAGGAATACATTTCTTCCTATCCCTGGCTCATGAAGTCCTTTTCTTCCTTTAAGAAATTCAGGTACCATATTCTGCATAAAGCATTTGCTGATCCCCAATCAGTATCTTCTCTTCTGAGAAGAAGATACTTATGTTGTCAGTTCTATATAATTTATATTTACTAACTTTATATTTATGTCATATGCATTTTATATGGACTTAACTCCTTCATTAGAATGTGAGTTCATTGAAAGGAGAGAGTTTTTTCATTCTTGATATTTTCATCTCAACACAGTTCCTGACACATAGTGCTTACTTAATAAATCTTGATTGATGCATTAATAAATTGAGAGATTGACTGAAGCAATAAAGTCACCCTTATTCCACATATATAAAAAAGCTAGGTGACCACTGGACAGGTGTGTTGTTTTAAGGATTCTTTGGGGGAAGTATGAGTTGGAGTGAGCTCAAATCGTTGGCAGCTTTGAAATTCTGTGAATTTCAGTTTATATGCTATCAAATCTTGCAGATGATAAAATACCAAAGTTCTATGAAGAGAAAGAGCTTATTAAAATCCTCAACACTGAAAGATGGATGGATGGATGGATAGATAGATGGATGGATCGAGAGAGAGAGAGAGAAGTAGATCTACATAAGTGATATGTAGATAGGCAGAAGGAAAAATGTTGGAAAGTATGGGAAAATGTGTTTCAGAACTAAGAGACGAAAGATCACAGCCTAGAGGATTACTCAATAACCTCATATTTGTATAGCATCCTTACTATCTTAAGGAAGAAATTGCAAAGACCTATATTTGGTAAGCACTGAAAGAAAGATTCCTCAAGGGTCATTTGCCTGCATCTTTACAAATATGATGAGACTATCACTGGGACACTTTTCAGAATGATGTTTACAGTCAGGTAGAGTAAAGGTTGTTAGAAGTTTGGGTATAGTGAAGGAACAAAATCAAGATAAAATGATACTGCATGTAGTTGTAATAGCTCCAACCTCCTAATTGCTGATGATTTTATAATGGGAAAGATATTGAGGAAAAATCATTTACTTTGATTATTACTATTTCCTATACAAGTTTACGTATGTAAAGCAACTGTCACAACAGAGGCCAGAAGTCAGCATAAAACAATAAAATCAAACTCTTAGCCTCTTTGTGAAATGGAAATGCATCTTGCAAAGCCAACACTTTTAAAATATAAACGCATTTTTAAAATATTATTGAAAAGGATGCAAAACCAGGAATATAATCATCTCATTTTGACTATTGTACCAAAAGAATGGAGGAGTGCAATTGCCTATTATGACATTAATCGACTTTCTTCTCTTCTTCCTCTCATATTTTCTTATGTGTATATTTATCTATCTCTTTATTTTGTAAAGGAGGCAGTAAGCCTGACCAAATAGATGTCCATTATAATAACTGTTTGAGAGAGTTTTAAAAGCACTCTATTTAAGTGATATAAGGAGTAGAAAATTGAATCATCTAAAAAAGTAGAAATAGTTAGAAAAGTTAGGCAAAGAGAAATGCTAAAGTTTCCAGATCGAATTTTTCTACAAGGACAAAATGAGTAAGTAAGCCCAGAAGAAAGTTATATGATATCTATTTATGAAGTTGTTGACTGTAAAAATTGTTAGGCACTGGAATGTTTAAAGACTTAAGAGTAAAGATTGATGATTTAGAGCTAGTCCTACCTGGAGGCACACAGAACAGGTCAGGATATTACCCTGCAATGCAGGGCATGGAGAAATAACTATGGGTTTCCCCTGGGTTTCACTGAAAAGAAAACTGGCATTCATTGAAAGAGATTCCATGGAAAGATACTATTAAAATACACACACACACACACACACACACACACACACACACACACACACACACACACACACACACACACACACACACACCCTAGAATCCTTTGGGTTATTAGTTTCAAAGTTTGAGTTATTTTGCCACAATATCTCAAACCCTCTTTTAACAAGTACCTTTCTGTAAAGCAAGTTATGGAGAAATAATAGTGTAAGATGTAACTAAACATTAAGAAAATTCCTCAGGCAAACTCATATTTCTATAGAACTACTTTGCCAAGCTTCCTAGCAGAAGACATTAATACAACCTTTAAGTAGACTAAGTGCATAAACAAAATGGTTTAGTAAGTTTGTTGCTGCTGTTGTTTTAATGGGATTCAGGGGAACATAACTTTATGCCTCATTCAACTAGGTTGTTTATTACATATACCTTAGCGTTTGTAATATGCCAGTGAGTTTGTTACTTTCATTACAGGATTTTAGCAATCAAAAACCTTAAATTTGACCAAGATTTTCCTAAACAAGTAGGATAAAATAGAATGGAAAAAAAACAACTGTATACCAACTTTGAGCTAAGCATTTTGTTAGAGCCTTCTGTAATGAAATGTAGAATGAAATGTACAACGTTACAGAGAACACTTGTGGCATGACAACTAACAGCTAGTATACAGAAGTAACTAGACTATGATGGCACAGATACCACCTCAGTGTTGCACTAGCACCAAAGAAATGTTAAAAGTCCTAGAAGAAAGCCTTTGGTATGTCAGGGTGGCTCATCAACGGAAGAAATTCTGTGGAAGATATGGTTGAGTCACTAAAGATGGGAGAGAAGGGATAAGATCCATTTTTGGAGTACTGGGAGAGAATTCATCTTATAAAGGAATGGAGCCATTGAAAATTTGAAGTAGAATTATTGTTCCTTCTTGCAAAGTTATATGTTCTCCTTAAGCACTGCCTTCCACGGAGGATCACATTCCTGATTCTCCCCTATAATTGCTAGTATAATCCTTGCCTAAAATACTTTCTACTTATTGAAAACTTAAAATATGTGTGTATATATATATACATACATATAAATATACTGCAAGTAAACTGCATCAAAATAATTTGTTCTGCATGAAAAAGAGAGAGAGAGAGAGAAGCAGGGGGGGGAGAGAGAGGTGATCAAAATACATAGCAATGATTGCAATAATTGATATAAAGGTAGTTATAAATACATTGATTTGAGTCACCATCAACAATTATATCAAGTACCTTCTAAAGCACATGGTCATCAGTTACAGTTCTTGTCTATTTCAAATTTTGTGTATGTGTGAATGTTTGCAGATAAATTTGTATGTGCATGTATGTATGTATATATATGTATATGTATATATATATACACACCCATGCATGCACACACATTTGCATACATGATACCAGCAGCATGTATGTATATATTCATAAGAAATTCAAAATAAATTTTTTATGTGTGTGCAGAATAAATTCATATATATGCATTACACTAGCAGCATTTGTGTATATATACATGCATATAAAATAACTCTCCTTACACAATGAAATTTCCTTGAAAAGAGAGGTTGTCTATTCTTGTTTTAGCACCTAGCAAAGTACAGGGCATTTGGTAGGAACTTAATAAATGTTTAATGATTGGTTGATTCTGTATAGAAATTGCAATATTATTATAATGCATTCAGATATAGTTTAGTTATCCCATAGGACAAGGAATTGATGATTTTACTAGAAGGATTTTTTAATAGGGAAGTTAGGGTGGTTTGTTTTTTCTCATGAAAATTGTAAAACTTGCCCAGAATAGGTAATTTTACCTTGCCTGAAGTACTCATGGTGTTCAATTGTCTTTATCAGGGAATTGTGCTGACAAAGATGCTTCAGGAATATATGCTTTATTTAATAGTATTTAACTCAAATTAATACAAACCAAAAAATTCAAATAAGCCAACACTAGCTGGTGTTAGAGTCAAAACAATAATTTTATGTTGATTTGTTTTATATGCCAGAACAAATTGCATTAGGGATGCTTAAAGTCATTGAGAAACTTGCTTCAGTGGAAATGTGACATACCTTTCACATCATTTGCTGCAGTCTTAGTTGTTTTTTTTTTTCTGAGTCAACTTTCATAAGTGCATGATAAAAATGGTCTAGTCTTAATAATTTGAAATAAGCCATTATTCAATATTTAAATTTGTCAGCGTGTGTGAGCAATGAGAGCAGGTGGTGAAGCTCCAGAGAGTATTAAATTCTGATGTGGAAATTTGACATTTAAATTCTAGGCTTAGTGGTCCATTATCTTGAGCTACATCCTACACTCTCATCTTAACATTTATCCTTACAAACCCAGCTTCAACCTGAGAGTAAACTGAAATAAAATAAAGTGGAGATTATGTGGAGGTTAAGTTGGATTGCTGAAACCATTGTAAACTTGACAAGGAGCATTTTCCCCTCTTAATCTTATAGGAAGAGACTAATTTACAAGATTCGTTCTTATGTCTAAAAGGGTTGTTAATAATGCTGCAGAATGGTCAAAAAAACTCATGGAATAATTCTAATTAGAAATATGTGATTTCTAGAGACTGATTTGAATTGTTTGAGTGGAAAGTTTAGGTATATGTTCTTAGGAGACATCTCTAATTAGTGTTTTTGTTTTTCATAGTTATACCCAGAATCACCTATTATTCTACCACTGAGTGGTTATTTGATCATAATAGCTATATTTTTTTCAGGTGAGGAAACTGAAACCAAATCACAGTCTTTCTTGTTCACCTGTAACTCTCAGAATCCTTAGCTCCTTTCAAGACTAAATATTCTTGTTAAATGATTTCCATATGAAATTGGATAAACTGAGAAATTTCCTCATTTTTCTATGAGAGGTTACATAGTATAATATTATTTCTTGTAAAACTATATGTTACTGTGTATCATCAATTTTTTAATTTGTGAAACAGTGAAGTGCTGAGGTGGAGGGGAACCAGGATGCAGATAGACAGTAAAGAATCTTTGTAATCAAAACAATGTTTTGGTACAATTAGATACCATAGATCAGGATATGGAAAAGGTCCAAAATCTAGCCATTTATTTGCATCCAAGAGTGAAACAGGCAACAAATGAATATAGTGTCAGATTTGGAGGTTAGAAGACTTAAGTTTGGATTTTGTCTCACACACTTGTTAGCTATGAGTCCTAGACATTTCAAACAATTCTCCAGGATTTATCTACTTAGTCATTGAAAAGTGCAAGTAACTATTGATGAGAGAAATGCATATCAAAACAACTCCTTCGTACCATATCATACCTATCAGATTGGCTAGCATGACAAAACAGGGAAATTATAAATACTGGAGAAGATGTGGGAAAATTGTAACACTAGTTCATTGCTGGCAGAGCTGTGAACTGATCCAACCTTTCTAGAGAGCAATTTGTGACTGCCCAAAGGGCTATAAAAGTATGCATAGCCTTTGATACAGCAATACCACTTCTAGTGCTGTATCCCAAAGAGATCCTAAAAATGGGTAAAAAATCCACATATACAAAAATATTTATGGCATAACCAGGAGAACATTATACATAGTCACAGCAACATTGTGCAATGACCAACTTTGATAGACTTAGCTCTTTGAAGTAATGCAGGGATCTAAAACAACTCCAAAGGACTCATGATGGAAAATACCATCCACATCCACAGAAAGAAATATGGAGTTTCAAAGCAGATCAAAGCACACTGTTCACTCTTTTTTTAGTGTATTTTTTTTTCTTTCTCATGGTTCCTTCCATTCATTGTAATTCTTCTATACAACATGACAAATATGGAAATGTTTGATAAGAATGTATATGTAGAGCCTATATTGGATTGCATGCTCTTTTGGGAAGAGAAAAGGGGAGAAAAGCAGGGAAAATTCGAAACTTATGGAAGTGAGTGTTGAAAACTAAAAATAAATAAATTTCTTTCTTTCTTTTTTTAAAGTGCAAGCAGTCAGAATATCATGCAATGAGCTTGTTCCTCAGACAAGTTTTGGTTGAGTCACGGATCGTTTATGTAATCTTATTCATGCAGAGATGAGACACAAGGATAAGTCATTAATGAGTCAATAGTCTGATGCTGAATTATAAAGGAACATATTGAAATTTACTAGCGATCTATCTTGCAGGCATTTAAAATTTGTGATTTTTATTATTGATGTGGTTTTATAAAAGCATAAGGGCATATGTATCAAATTTGAAGATGGCACAAAGTTGAGAGGGATAGATGATAGGTTGGATGACAGAGTAAGGAACTCAAAAGATCATGAGAGAGTACATTGAATAATATTAACTGTGTTAAATACATGTGATTAATCCTACAGTTGGTGTCAAGTGGAAAAAAAAGTTCAAATATACAAGAGGGTAGCAAGATAGCCAGAGAGTATGCTACACAAGAATAGAAAGTCTGTGATTTTAGTGTGCCAAAATCTTAATTTGAATAAACAATTTGATATAATAATTAATAACAATAGCTAGCATTTATGCATATTTTAGGTTTTGTGAAGTGTTGTTCAAATATCTTGTTTTATCCTCACAAGAATCCTTGAAGGTAGGTGTTATTATCCCCATTTTACAGACAAAGAAACTGAGGCAGACAGGCCAAGTAACTTGCCTAGAGTCACACAGCTAGTAAGTGTCTAAAGCAAGATCTGAATTCAAATCTTCCTTTCCTCAAGTCCAACAGTCTATCCACTGCTCCACTTAACAGCCTCTATAATATTACATGATTATGGTTACTCCCCAAAGCCAATGCATTCCTAGGAGTAATTTGAAACACAGAAAAATAAATTCATGGCACTACTGTATTTTATCCTGAGTAAAAGACATTTGTAGTATTTTGACAGGGCTCTGGCAAATGAGTCCTTGCTTTCAAATCATTTCCCTCACTCTGAAATTAAACTTCTATTTGGTTCCTGACTCTCCTGTCTCCAGCCTGCTTTGTTTGGCTCCAACCATCCACAGTCTGTTTCATCCAGTTGCCAGGTTGTATTAACTTACAACTCCATCCCTAGAGGAGGTGGGAGGCACTTTAACTTCCATCCATCCCAGTTGTTTCTCCCTAATTACATCACAAAGGTTACTTGATACAAGAATATGGTTGAAATTATTAATGAGTATCTTATAGTTATTTCTTAAAATTCCTTTTATTCTGTTCTGTGCCAATTGGCTAGAATTATTCTTTTAATTTCCCTTATTTCCAAGAAAACAACAAGCATTGTGAATATGAGATCCATATTTAAAACTGGTAGCTCTTCTCCCTTGATAGACCATGTTTTCCTTCATGAAAAGACAAGAATGAAATTGAATTGTTCACTGTTTCTTTTTCATTGGCTTTATTCTTTCCATGCTTAATTAAAGAAAATCATTGTTATCATATACTGCGAAATAGAAAGATAAAAGACCATAGTAGAAATAAGGGGAAGGGCATCTACATAAATGTTCTTTTCCCTAAAAGGTTAGGCATGATTGTGTGCATTTTGAATTCAGTTGCATATTTTCCCAGAATTTCCACTAAGTTGTATCACTTCTCTAAAATTCTTCAGAACACTACACCAGAAGGAATTACAAAAGTGATGCTCTTTTACAAAGTTCTTTCTATAGTACCATCCTTGAAATCTTACATTTTTTATACCATGTAATTTGTAAGTCTTAAAGTATCAGGGATATCAAAATACCTTGAGTGTCATGGGAGACTATAAAAATTTGAATAGTTCTTTTCCACTTCAGTGACATATTTGACAGTAACTTTCCCACACTCTTAGAACTAGGCTTTTGCTTTTTGATTATTTTCAAAATGATCTATTATATTCACTTGGTTTCTTTCATGCCTTTCTTTTTTTCTTCGTTTTTTAATTTTAAATACTAACAGAAAATATACAAACAATAGAGAAAAGAAAAAGAAATTAAAAACTGAAATATTAGAAGTTAAATACAAAATAAGAAAGAAATAAAAGCATGTCATGTGCACAGCAGAATGTAAGAGAGGATTTGAAATATGTAGCAATAAAGTTACCTTTCAAGAAAACCTATATAATAAATATTACACATTATGTAGAAAGTTGTCCATCTTTCCTTTACTTTTTGTAAGTTTCTTTTGCTCTCTGTGGTGCATTTTTTACTTTGGTCTTTTGTCCCCTTACTCACCCACTCTCAGAAGGCTCCAAAATGCATATATATTGATAGACAGACAGATGATAGATAGTAGACAGATAGATATAGATATTGATATATACATATGTACACATGAATACATATATATAGACATATATAGACATATACTTTCCCTAACAAATTCTACCCCTGATCTTTTTATGTTTGTATCTCTTATTTTCTATCCCTCCTGACTCCTCTTCTTTACTTCTATCTGCTATCTGCCCTCCTACTGCTTAAACTAACCCCCTGCCCCACCTCAGGATCCCTCCTTTATCTTCCCATTCCCATAAATCTGAACACCCTTCTAGATCCCCCTTTGACCTATTCCCTTGCCCTCCCTTCTAGATATCCTTCCCTTAATCTCTCCCCACTCCATATTCCCTTAGTGTTTTATTTATTTCTGAATTTAGAAGGTTTTATACTCTTCTAGATATATATGTATTGTTCGCTCTTGAACTCAACCCCTATGAAAGTAAGTTTCCAGAGCTTTCAGCCCTTCTTCCCCATCTAATTCCTCTGTGTCAATTCTTCCTCTCCCACCTCATTCATGCCTTTCTTTTTGAGAAAATACTTTGCTGATACCAGGAACAGACATATTTCTTAGATTGTAATTACATATGGAGATTGTCTTCACAAATTAAGTTGAATACTAAAGAAAGAATTCATAGAGTTTTATCTAGCTTTATTTGTAAATGCTTGTTTTAATCACTGAAATTGATCAGTTGAAGTAACAGTATTCAACAGATAATTGTTAAACTCTACTTTGTGGAGACATTCCTGTAATATTTAATTTTAAGGACCCATTGTGTTAGAAGGGTTTGTGAAAGAGCGTATTGTAATCTATAATGTCTCATTATGTTTCTAATATTTGTTCTTTCTCAAATCACTTATTATTATAGTGTACTAGGTTTTATGTGCTTATGTTCTCATTTACTTTGTTAGTTTTCCTAATTAATGAATCCCCTTCACCATTAATTTTCAGTATCTCTAGTTCTTTCATTGTTTCTATTATTCTTTTGATGACTCCTAATTTCTTTTTCCCAGTAATGTGAAGTGCCCCAAACAAGAACAGGAGCTTAGGCAATGTTATAATTGCTTAAAGAAGTTTTGACCAAGCTGAAAATTTGCTCTTATTTTGTCAGTAAAATATGTTTGTTGCTATCCTTCATTCTCAGAGGACCAAAATGGCATCTGTATGCTAGAGTCAAGTTACAGTGTGTCTGACGGTGACTGGTTCCTTAGCCATTTCCAGTCATCCTGATGAATATCTGGTCACTGGATCCAGATGGCTCAGGAGAAGAAAGTGAGGTTGGTGACATTGCACAGCCCTCCTTCATTCAAATCAAAGTGACCTGCAAGTCATATCATCATCCTGATGTCATGGTCTTCTTCAAAAAAAAAGGATGAGCACAAGTTGGGCAGGTGAATTGTTTCTTTGTGGCTGCTTGCAATATTTTCTCCTTGAACTGGGAGCTCTGGAATTTGGCTACAATATTCCTAGGAGTTTTCCTTCTGGGACCTCTTTCAGGAGGTAATCAGTGGATTCTTTCAATGTCTATTTTACCCTCTGGATCTAGAATATCAGGCAGTTTTCCTTAATAATTTCGTAAAAGATGAAGTCTAGGCTCTTTTTTTGATCATGGCTTTCAGGTAGTACCATAATTTTTAAATTATTTCTCCTGAATCTATTTTCCAGGACAGTTGGTTTTCTGATGAGATGTTTCACATTGTCTACTATTTTTTTTCATTCTTTTGGCTTTGTTTTATAATTTCTGGATCTTTCATAAAGTCATTAGCTTCCATCTGCTCCATTCTAATCTTTAAGGAATTATTTTCTTCAGTGAACTTTTGGATCTTCTTTTCCATCTGACCAGTTCTGCTTTTTAGGTTATTCTTCTCCTCATTGGTTTTTTGGATCTCTTTTGCCACTGGTGTTAGTCTATTTTTAAGATGTTATTTTCTTCAGCATTTTATTTTTGGTTCTCCTTTAGCAAGCAGTTCACTCATTTTTCATGATTTTCTTGCATCCTCTCATCTCTTTTCTCAATTTTTGTTCTACTTTTACTTGATTCTCAAAATCCTTTTTGAGTTTTTTCATGGCCTGAGACCACTTTATATTTTTCTTGGAGGCTTTGGATGTATTAATTTCGACTTTGTTGTCGTCTTTTCTTTGCATATTTTGGTCTTCCTTGTCATCACAGTAAGATTCTATAGTCTGATTCTTTTTCCAGTTTTTACTCTTTTCCCCAGCCATTTACTTGAACTTTGAGCTCTTTGTCAAGGTAGTTCTTTACCTCCAGTGGGATTAGAGGGAAGGGTACCGTCTGCCCCTTGATCCCCATATTATCTATATGCCTAGAGCTCCAGAAACAGCTACTATCTCTGCCCCTGCTGCTGTGCAGGATTCTCCACCCCCTCTGCTGTCCTGGGGCTGGACAACTCTGCTCTCTCACACGGGTCCCACAGGTTTTTTCACTGACCTTCCAATTTGTCCTCAGTGTTTTGGGGTCATGAAGTCTGGAAACAGCCATGGGTACCAGAAATTCAATCCCCCGAATCCTCCTCAGGTCCTGTCTGTACCAGGGTGGCTCATGCTGCACTGCTCCCATCCCATTGAGATATATACTTCCCATAGACTTTCTAGACTGTCTTCAGCTAAAGATTTGCTTCACTTCATCATTCTATGAGTTCTGCAGCTCCAGAATTTGTTTAGAGTCATTTTTTACAGGTATTTGCTGGTTTTAGGGGAAGAGTCTGGCAAGTCCTTTTACTCCACCATCTTGGTTCCAGCCTTCTAATGTATATTTTTTTAACTAAATGATTTTGACCGTTTGATCAACATCAAATGGAGAAGGAGAGGGGAAAAAAATAAACTGGTTCTGTGAAAATATCCCTTTTCTCCATTTGGGGCATGCTCATTCAACTTTTATCTTTATATTCTAGTAAGTTATTTTGTTCTCACTGTTGAACAACAACAAAAGCTAGAATAAATCCCTCACTACCTTGTTTTATTGGATAATTTCAATGTTTTTGTTTCATCATTGTAAAAGCAAGGACAATTTTACAACTTTTTTCTGTTTAGCTGTTACATGTAGGGCATGCTCTGTTTCTTAGTAGAGATAAATTATTACAAAAAAATTGATCCTAGATATTTCCTCTTCAAGTTAACCATCTTGTTGTTTAAAAAAACTTCATTTTTAAAATTCAAAAATGAAATAGATTGTCCTGTGACAGTCATAGAGAGGGGTGATCTCTCTTCCATTGCTGTAAGATTCTTGCCAGAGTCCTATGCTGATACTTCACCTGGGATATGGTCATATTGGGTTGGAATATTGCTTTAGTGATGGAAATCGTGAGCTGGTTTTCATTTAAGATCTTTTACTGTCTGGTTCCTTATGATCGATATAGGCTTATTTAATAGTGATCATATTTAGAAACTACATATCCCAAACAAACCAGACTGATAGTCATTTCCAAATCTGTGTTTTCCCTATCCCTATCCCACTTATATGCCTTTGCCTAAACGTTTGTTCATTCCTAGAATGGTAACCTGTCTCATCTACTCCTTTTTATTCTTTTACATCACAACTCATTTACTAGCCACTGTGTAAAGCATTCCCTGACATGTGTTCTTCCTTGTTAGTATTGTTATTTTCTGCAATTTTCTTCTGCTATCCTTGTCAGTATTCACACTGTATTCCAAGTGAAATGCAAGCTCCCTAGTACAGGAACTCTCATTCGTCTTCTTTTCTCTGTCTTCTAGCATTTGTGCCTTGTACATGGAAAGCATTCATGAAACACATGGGGGAAAAGAATTCTAAATATTGTATTAACAACCAGAGGACACGATTGCCCTGTAACCTGACCTTGTTCATTGATGAAAGTCAGAGGTTTGCAATCCCACATTTAACCCAGTGGTTATGGTTTCCTCCTCAATTCCAAAAGCTTCTCAGGAGAAATATCAAGTTCTCTGTGACTCTCAAAGAGCAGGCTACTTCTGTCTCCTAGTGTCCTATTCAATTACACCTCTTTAGATTCTTTCACTTTGACTTTATGTGTTAAGACCCATGTCTCATGAGCTGAAGCACAGAAATAGCTCCTGTTACATTGTGAATTCTGCATATTAACAGATGGATACTATATACATTGTTTTAAACAAATGACATGGACAGTTCTGTCACAATGTTTAAATGGCGTTCAACTATTTAATGAATTTTTAGAAGTAAAAATCATCCACGTTTTGTCTGCTTGTAAGTATTGATGTATTGTTGCCTGGTGTATTAGAAAGAACCTAAACCTTCAGAGTCAGGGATGTAGACTTGAATTTGCCATTTCTTAGCTGTTCACCATTGGGCAAAACATTTAACCTTTCTCATTCTTAGTTCTTCATATGCTAAATGATGGTAATAGAGCTCACATACATCATACAATAACTCGGAGTTTCTTAACATAATGCCTAACATTTCACTATTGCTGTGGCGATGAATTAGTCCAGTCATTTCAAAAGGTATAGAGGGAATGAAATTTGAATTTAAAAAATCACATCCAGATATCCCATTGCAAAATGTGTCAAGGAAGTCAAAGTCTAAAAGAAGGGTACCATCTATACCAATACATTCAAAACAAAGAAATGGGAATAAAATTAGATACTCATAGACTAGGAGATGCATAAAATAATTAGGGCATATGAATGCTGTGGAATATTACAAAATTATGAGACTGCAAATATGAGGAATTCAGAGAAACCTAGGAAGACTTGTTTGAGCTAAAGCAGAGTAAATTAAGCAAAACCAGGAAGGGAAAAGTATAGACAATAGCTACAATTTAAATGGCAAAATTAAATAAAGCCAAATACTATATGTTATAGTCACCAAGTTCGTACCCCCAAGAGCACATGAAAAATGTACATACCTCCTTTTATTACAACATTAGACTACTTTAGAAGTGGGATAATGGATAGAGAGGTGGAAAAGAAACTACACCCTGACTCAGGAGTTTGCATTTTAACACCTGCCTCAGGGTCTTCCTTAATGTTTTACCCTGGGCAAACTTCAAATTTTGATGTTGATATCAAGTTATTTCAGTCATGCTCAACTCTCTGTGAATCCATTTGGATTTTCCTGGCAAGGATACTGAAATAGTTTGCCATTTCCTTCTCCAGTTCATTTGACAGATGAGGTACTGAGGCAAACAGGGATAAGTGACTTGCCCAGAGTCACACAGCTAGTAAGTATTTGAGGCCAGATTTGAACTCAGATTCTCCTGAAACTAGAGCAGGAGCTCTATTCACTATGCCACTTCTCTGCCCCATAATTTACTGAGCTGTAAAATGAAGGTAATGATACCTCACAGAATTGTTGTGCAAATCAAAAAAGAAAGTATATGCAAAAATAGTAACCTTACATGTTATGTGAATATTAGCTATTGTTGCACATATTCTGTTGCATGTAATAAATGTATTGGCTGATTTGGGTGAACTCTTTTTTTATCTTTATTGCAAGGAAACAAACTATGTTTTTCACATGGTGCCAGGAGGCATATTCAGAAGTGAATGTGTCATTAAAAACTAAAGGCAATACTTAAATACATATGGATGAATATCGTATGTGTATATGTGTGTGTATGTGTGTGTAATGGTTCAAAGCTATATGTAGGCACTGATATTTCCTAACTTTTGTATGTCATATATAGCAATCATTAGTTCTGTAGACATCCCTGGGCCAGAGCTTTAGTTTGATAAAACTTTCAGATGACTGGCTATATCACTATCTCAGTAGGTAAAGAAAAGTAATCTTGTAATCCCACAGGCTGCATAATTTCCCAAGTAAGCATTTCTCACTTGCTGGCAAGTTATTTCTGTATCTGCCAAGTTCCAGCAGTGCTCTGGTGAGTACATCCACTTTTCTAGGTCTTGTTTTTTTTTTTCTTCTTAAGGCTTAGGTTATTTTCTTTCTTGCAGTCAATTCCATTCCAAAAAAAAGTTTTTGGAAATTAGTTCTTAGTCAATTTCTAGTTCACTGTTATCTTCCAAACTGTTCACTTTCTTTTTTAAAAAATGTAATTATCAATACACCTCTGAGACCATACTTTGTAACTTTCCATTACTTTTCATTCTCCCATTGGTGTGCTCAGTACAAGCAGTCATTTCATTGTTCCCCCCACATGCAATCTTCTTTAGAAGCAAAGTGACAGATCTAAATTTTATGCTCTTTCTTTTTCTATAACATACCAAGTTGAATTATACTTTTTCATTTTAAGGATATATTCCCTCAATTGCCATTGCAATTGCTTTTTTTATGTCCTTCCTCAAAATTTTTTCTTTGCCTTATTAACATGATTTTATTCTCACTTGTGTTTTATTCAACTACATCAGAAACATTTGTTTTTCATCAACATATTATCTCCATATTCCAAGCCTCATTTACAACTTGATTATAGTACTAGCATAATAACTGATCCCCCCATTTCTAGTTTCTTTTCTCTCCTACTTTTTCAACAGACTAAACCTTCCAAAATATCCCTTTAAATAAGGTCATCACTGTGTTAAATATAAATTTGTATACATAAATACATATAGCTTAAGATGATATAGCTATACATGTGGATATAGGTATAGATGATATAGATATAGATGCAGATGTCTGGCCACATTGTAATCATTTAAAGTTACTTCTCACTCCTCAAGTGGACACTTCTCTAATCAAGCTATTCTCCATATGGCTCTCTCTTCTTAGCTTAACACAATGCTTAACAATAGTAGGCACTAATAGATGATTGTTTCCTTCATTTTCCTCCCTTTCTCCCTCTTTTTTCTTCCATCTTTCATTCCCTCCACTAATCCTTCCTTCCTTCCTTCCTTCCTTCCTTCCTTCCTTCCTTCCTTCCTTCCTTCCTTCCTTCCTTCCTTCCTTCCTTCCTTCCTTCCTTCTTTCCACCTTCCCTCCCTTGTCCCATTGCTACATGTTTCTTAACACCTTTGTACTCTTTCTCTAACCTAGAATGTGCCATTCCTTTCTTGTTTCCACCACCTTTATATTTGCATCTAAATCTTAAACTTCCTTTTGTAATGGCTGTATTTTGAAGACAAAGCCATAGAATTAATACTGAAACATGCTAGATCAAAACATCGCATTTAGTCGAAATACACTTTATCCAGAAGAGTGGTTTCATTTACTAAAGGAACACTTATAAATATATACTAAATGCAAGGATGTGTATGTGTGTGTGTGTAATACATGCATATAAATATATATATATATACATATATATTTAGAGAGAGAGAGAGAGAGAGAGAGAGAGAGAGAGAGAGAGAGAGAGAATAAGAATTCAGCTAGGTTGCACAGTGGGTAAAGTTTTGGACTTTGAAGAAAGAAAACCTGATTTTAAATCTTGTAAACTGTAAAATTTACATCTGTAAAATGAAGGTAGCAATAGGTTCTAGCTAGCATGATGATTTTGAGGATTAAAGGAAATAACATATATGTGGTGCTTTGCAAAGCTTAGCTATATTCTTATATAAATAAGACATGCTCAGTTCCATCAAGACACTTGCATTATAATAAGAAGATTCAGTTAAATTTAAGAAATATTTCTTAAGCATGTACCATGTGCAAAATACTCTGTTAAATCCTGGGAATACAGAGTTAAAAAATTAAATGGTACCACCTACAAGGAGCTTTTGTTCACATAGAGGAATTCAGTGTGTGACTAAGTAAATACAAAATATGTACAGATTGATTTCAAGAGAAACAGAGTGACAACAACTGGGAAACATTTGTAAAGCATGTAAACGAAACTGAGCCTTGAAGAAACCTAAAATAAGCATCCAATAATGACAGTACAAGAATAAATACAATAAATATCCATGAGAGAAATGCGTTTCTTAAAGGATTTGGATAAGAAATCAATCAAATCCAGTCAGTAGATGGGATGCGAACAAAAAGAATGAATAGAAAGTTGTTGGGTTTTTTTGGGGGGGAAATGTTTGTATTTTATTTTTTCCACATGTAAAGACAGTTTTAATATTCATTTTTAAAAAGCAATTGAGTTCCAATTTCTCCCTTTTCCCTCCTTGAGAAGACAGCTATTTCAATATAGGTTATACATGAGCAGTCTTGCAAAACATATTTCGATACTATGTTGCAAAAGAAAATAGTTCCCCCCACAAAATAAGAAAAATAATTTTGAAAAATTATGTTTTGATCTGCATTTAGATTCTATCACTTCTTTTTTTTGGAAGTGGATAGCATTTTTCAACATAAGTCTTTTGGAATTGTGTTGGTGAGAATAGCTAAGCTAAGTCATTCATATTTGATCATCATACCATATTGCTATGGTTATTGTTGCTTTTTTTCCATGGTTCATTTGTTGCAGTCAGATTTGATCTTCATGACTCCTCTTAGATTTTTTCTTGGCAAAGACACTGGAGTAGTTTACCATTTCCTTCTCCAACATTCTGATTCTGCTCACTTCACTGTGTATTAGTTCATATAAGTCTTCCTAGTATTTTTCTGAAGCCATCCTGCTGTTCATTTCTTATAGCAAAATAATATTATATCCCAATGATATTCTACAACTTGTTCAGCCAGAATGAATAGGATTTAAATAGATGAAGATTTTGGAAGTGAAAGATAAGGACAAGTGTGTTCTGTGTATCATGGATGAGGACCAGTAACTTGCCCACTGTGGCTGGATCATAGATTCCGGGAAAAAGAGAAAAGTATAAGATTGGAAAGGCATTGTGAAGAATTTTAAATTCTAAACAGAGAACTTTATATTTTATCCTGGACATCTGTATTAGCAAGGACCCAGACATACACAGGAGTACCTGCTGTACAGGTTCTTAGATCTGCTTTTCTAAAAGGAAAGCAACTTTTAAAGAGTCAATAATCTACTTTAGTCAACTACATATATCATTCACTTAGTTCAAGGGAAAGAGTCAGCACCCTGAACTTCAAGGAAAATACAAACAGTGTAATAAAGACCAATAGAAGGGGCTTCCAACTGTCTCACCAAAAGCAATACATACATAGTTACCAGAGAGAGAAGCACCAACACCTGCATTTTCAAAGCCTTAGGGGCTTCTTAGTGGCTGCCCAGAGTCTAGTCTGGCCAAACAAATACTTCCAATGAGTAAACCCCAAAGTAAAACCTCACCTCAGTATGTATGTGTGTATGTATGCATGTATATGTATGTATGTATATTATGTATATGTATATATGTATACGTATATATGTATATACGTATACATATATATGTGTGTGTATATATACGTATATATGTATACGTGTATATGTATACATGTATATATGTATACATATACACACGTATACACACACACACACACACACACACTTAATCAGAGTTGGAGGGCAGGACCCTCTGACCTAATGCCTCAATTGAAATTAACAAAGGGTATTGAGGTCCATTAATGGGCAGGGAGATATTTAACTCTTCCCCTCCCCCACCAGTAATCTTAAATTACCATTACAACATTATAATAAAAGTTTCTTGAAAGGGATGGGGATAGATTGACTTTTAGGAAAATAATTTTGGCAGCTGATTGAAGGATTTCATGTCTTTTATAGTAAGACTTGAAAACAAGAGGCCATTTAGATCATATTTTTAATAGTTCAAAAAAGAGTCAATGAAAGTGTAAACAAGGGAATGTTCTAGTTTTAGATGATAGAAAAGGGCATGTACAAGGAATATTATAAAATTAGAAATAAAGACTTAGCAACAGATTATATGTGGGTGATGGTAAGTAAAGACAAGGATAATAGCAGATTTACCCACCTAAATGACTGAGAGGATGCTGATTCCCTCAACTGTAATAACAAATTTAGGAAGAGGTGAGGGTTTGTGGGAAAAGATAAGTTGTATCTTGGACATGGTGAGTTTTAGATACCTATAAGCTATCCAATCCAAAGACAGTAATGTAGTGTTAATGTAGTTCAGGGTGGGGGGGAAGACTAGGGATATAAATCTGATAATCATTCACAGAGGTTATAATTGAACCCATGAAATTTGGTGAGATCACCAACTGGTACAATATAGAAGAAAAAGGGAATAGGATAGTGCTTTGGAGACATAATGGTTAGCAAGAGTGAAATAAATGGAGAACCTATGGAAAAGACTGAGAATAAACAGTCAAACATGGAGTAGAACCAAGAGAAAATACTGGCAAAAGAAAGAAAAAAGGAAGGAAGGAAGGAAGGAAGGAAGGAAGGAAGGAAGGAAGGAAGGAAGGAAGGAAGGAAGGAAGGAAGGAAGGAAGGAAGGAAGGAAGGAAGGAAGGAATTTTCAAAAAGAGAGTATAATCAATAGTATCAAATGCTTCAGAGAGATGAAGAAGGATGAGGATTGATTAAAAAGTCATTACATTTTACAAATAAGAGATCAATGAAGTAGAAGTAACATAGATATAGGTGTTACAGATAGTGTGAAATCCTTTTTAAAGTATCTCTTTCTCACACATTACAATTAATAACCTTTTGGTTGGTCACCTTTAAGTCTCTCTAGTCCATCCTCCACTCAGCTGGCAAATTAATATTTCTGAAGCATACATTTAACCATATCACACCATGGATAGAGTATAATAGCTCCTTATTATCTTCCAGATTAAATATGAAATCCTCTATTTGGCTTTTAAAGTTCGTTATAACCTAGCAGGAATGGGGCAACCTTGTCCCTCTATGTCTTCAAGTATGACCTTTTGACTACATCCAAACCGCAAAACAAATTGTTTTTATTAAGGGGATTTGTTTTGTGAAATTCGGATTCAATCAGGGGATTTGTTCTGTGAAGTTTGTATTTAGGCAAAAGGCCACACATGAGGACCTAGAGGGTCATTGGTGACCTCAAGGCTGCAGATTTCCAACGCTTGTACCTAGTTGATCTCATTATATCCAGATTCTCCCCTTTCTAATCCACATACCTGCCTCCAAAGATAAAATCTTCTGTTTGGCATTTCAAACACTTCATACCTGTTGATTCAATTACTTTCCACTGTCTCTTCCCCATGACCGTAATATTCTTCCTCCTCATCTTTGCCTCTTGGCTTCCCTTTCTTCTTTCAAGGGTCAACTCAAACCTTACCTTCTGCAAGAGCCACCCCATGTCAAAGAAATTACTTCCTATTTGCATTCATCATGGTATGAAAGTTGACTCCCACATTAGAAAATGAGATCTTTGAATGTTTTTGTCATCTCTTTATCTTCAGCAGTGTTTAGGGAGCCTGGAACATGGTAAGCACTTAGTAAATGCTTACTGACCAACTGATTTATTCACTGCCCTCTTTGCCTTTAGAATAAAATGCTAATTCTTTGGCCCAACATTTGAAACCCTTCATGACATAGTTCCATACTTCTCAGGTTTTATATTATTCTCCTTCATTTAGTCTTCATTTTACTCAAACTCAGCTTCAGAACCATTTCTCAAACTCAGTATTACAGTTTCTCTCTATATACCATTGCAAAAACAGATTCATAGACCTGGCCAGTCCCTCAGAAACCTTATTTTCTTCAAAACTCATCTCACATACCCTCTTCTTTATGAAGCCTTTTCTTCTATCTTCCCACCTCCTTGAATCTCCACCATTTGTTAGAGATCTCTCCTTCAGATCACATTATACTTTCTTCATATGATTGTGATAACTCACCAAGAGTATGTAAACGCTTTGAGAGGAGGGACTTTTGCATATCTGACTTTGGTCTCGAGGGCTCTTGAAATGTCCTGCACAAGGAAACTGTTAAATGTTTGATGAATTTGATAGAGGATCTAACCGGTATGTTGAGTTACTTTGATTCCGTTACTCATTTGATATTTCATTGAAACTGAGACACAACATTTGCTATATATCCTATTCTTCCTCTTTGGCTTTTTCAAATAACCTGGACAAAAATATCCTTGATACTTTATGTCACTTTTTACTTACAAGTCATGGTTAGAAATATGCTATGCTACTGGTACATACACACACAGCAATGGCTACTATAATACCTCCTATCAACTTATCATTAAGTACATATTAACTTCCTTTTAAAACAACCATACTATCAAAAACTCACATTCATATAGTCCCTCTACATTTTCCAAGTACTTTAAGTCAAGTCAAATCAATAAACACATAATAGCCCTGTGAAGGAATTGCTTTTATTATTTCTATTTTATAGATGAAAAAACTGAGATCAAGAGAAGTTAGCCAAGGACCATATAGCTAGTAATTGTCTGAGCCAAAATTCAAGACTGCAGGTCTGTGACTCTATCCACTGTGCTACCGAACTACCAGGATATGTGATACTAAATGCCAGGATTTCTTTCCATTGTTTTGTTAGTACCTGCATTTGTTATGTGTTATCTTGCCTGCCAGTCATTTGGAAACTTTGAAATATTATCCAAATTAATCAAATTTAATTTCCTTTAATCTTACAGAAACAATTTTAATTTGTACTATATTAAAAATGCTTTCACTCCATAGGTTAAGTATAGATTTAATGTGAGATATATCAACATCTTTTCCTTGTATAGAAACTGTTACATTTCTGTCTTCTCTGTCACTTAGGTAGTGAAGATGGAGTTCCTGATTGGAGTTAGAACACCTGAGTTAAAATCTTGCCTCAGACAGATAATCTTTGTAACCTTTGGCAAATCATTAAACCTTCCTCAACTTCATTTTCCTTATTTGTAAAATCAATAGTTGCGAGGATCAAATGAAATAAAATGGAAATCACTTTACAAGTCTTAAAGTGCTATGGAAATTTTTGCTCTCATCACACACACGCACACACACACACACACACACACACACACACACACACACACTTTAGAACTCTCCTGGTACTCCTCCTACCTATCTGACCATTCCTCTTTCTCCGTTGCTGAATCCTCTTCTAGATCATGCCTTCTGACCACATGTGTCCCTCAGAGGTCTATCCTGAACCCACTTCTCATTTCCCTTTATACTTATTGATAGGGACATCTCATTAGCTCCCATGGTCTATTCCATCCCAAACTCTGCTGGCCTCTAATCTTGCTTCTAGAACTGCTTTTCAGATGTCTTTGAAGTGGATATCATGTAGACATCATAAATTCAATATGTCCCAAACTGAATTCATTATCTTTCCCCCAAACCTTCCCCCCACCACCTTCTTTATTATTATAGAGGACAGCACCATCCTCCCAGTCCATTAGGGTCACAACCAAAGTGTCGTCCTGGAATCCTCACACTACATTTAACTCATTCCTCATATCCAATCTCTTGCCAAGGCCAGTCTTCTCTCCTTTGTCACTGACATTACTCTTCTGAAGGCTCTCATCATTTCACATATCTAACACCATGCTGCTGGTTCTGCCTGCTTCAAGACTCTCCGCATAGCAATCCATCCTCCATTGAACCACCAAAGTGATTTTCCTAAAGTACAGGTGTGATCATGTCACCTACCTACTCAATAAATTCCAGTGGTTCTCTATTGCTTCTAGGATCAAATGTAAAGTACTTTATTTGACATTCAAAACCCTTCATAAATCTAGCTCCCTCCTACCTTTCCAGTCTTCTTCCATCTTACTCTCCATTATATATTCTTCAATCTTGTGACACTAGCCCCGTGGCTGTTCTATAAACAATATGCTCCATCTCTTGACTCTGGAAATTTTCTATGACTGTTTCCATACCTAGAAAGCACTTGGAGTGCTGACCTGCCTGACTTCCTTGAAATTCCAACTAAACTCCTACCTTCTAGAGGATGCCTTCTCCAACTTCTCTTAATTTTAGTGCATTTCTTCCTTTAATTATTCCCATTTATCCTGTATCTAACTTGTTTCAAACATATTTGTTTGCATATTGTCTCCCTTGTTAAGTTGCAAGCTCCCTGGGAAGAGGGGTTGTGTTTTGTCTCTTTTTGTATCCCCAGTTCTTAGCACGGCGCTTGCACATAGTAGGTGTTTAATAAATATTTGATTGTTTGAAAGAAGTTCATGAGTTCCATTTTTTCCTTTATTTTCCCAAAGAATAATTGAATGAATTTTAGCTTAAGTTCACAAATGATAGTCTGTACTGAATTCTTCTTTAGGCAATGTAAGATTTTACAGTTTATTTGAGGAACCACTTTACAACAAACCCAACTTTTATCCACAGATAAGAATTCCATAGCTGTGACCAACAGTAATGGAACCAGCTTGAAATGCTGAGAGCTATTCCATCATTTGTGGTACTTATCTCATCTTTGTAAATGATGGGATAAAAGGAGGATACATTATAACAAGGGAACAACAGATAGGATTTTTATGAGTTTTTCCCTTGAAGAATATTACAATAAATTCATACAATAGCATTTGATTTTTGAGACAATCTCAACAACCCCCTCCCCAGCTAGGAGGATCAAGCAAAGAAAATGAGTTTGCCCTTCTTTCTTTGAAGCCTTTTGATGCATGACAACCAGTCTACTGATAAGAATCAAGACTTACACTTTAAATGAGCAGTAAGCTGATTTTTTTGGCTGCCTCCTCAGGCATTCTCAATGAGAGTCTTTTCTATTGTTTCTTTTTCACATGCACAGCATTTCAATAATAGCTGATATTTATACTGTACTTTGCAATTACAAAGTTCTTGCCTATGTTTCCTAAGTTGGACTAAAATATATGTGTCAAATGACTTGAATAAGATCATTCAGTCATGTATGAACTAAACATGTATGAACCAAAAATTTGACCCAGATCTTTTTTGTCTTAGAGTAAATTACATCCTTCTTTTAAAGAAGGCAATTATTAGAAGGGTATATTAAATAATGATTTATAAATTACATCCTTCTTTTAAAGAAGGAAATTATTAGAAGGGTATACTAAATAATGATTTATATACCCCGACTTCTCCCCAGCATAATCACCTAAAACATAAACTATTCACAGTTTGATGAAAGATAAAGGACTTATAGTGGTTTGACATGACTGAGCATGTAAAGATGTGATATTTTATTTATGTTGTTAAATGTATCAGATGTCATAAAGTATGTTATTGACCAGAAAACTGTGATGATATTAATATTAGCAATAACAATAACAATTTTAATCTATAGATATATGCATACAAGGATATAGGTGTGTACATACATACCCCTATATACATATAGTCCCAAAAGTCTTAGTGCAATTTAAAGCTTTTTAGATTTAATATACAACAAAATTTTTTTGAATACTCTATATATAGAAGCACATATACACATGCACATACACATCTGTGTGTATATGTGTATTTATGTAATCCCTTCTAGAGATTAAAAAGGATCCCTTTAAATAAACATACTCTTCTTAGGCTGAGCTGGGCTGAACTATGATTAACAGTCATTTCCCCATTATACACACAATAGAGATAGCACTTTGCTCTGACAGTTTGTTCCTCACTGTTTACAGAAAGGATCACTGTTGGTGACTCTGCTTTGTAGACAAGCATTGGCAGTGTGCCTTTGGTCCCATTGCATACCATAGCTCCAGATTGCTGCACGATAGACTATCCCATCTGCTCTTCCTGTCTAATATTGCTCAGTGGTCTGCAGACCAGACCACTGAAAATAGCCTTGACTGAATCCCTAAAAATTCAGATTTTCCCTCCTTTGCCTGTGGCTGCATACCTATTTTAGGTACTTTAGATCACCGTACCAAACTGTTTGGAAATAATCCTGTATTTAAATGGTCTTTTTGTTGATTTTCAACTTTATAATAAATGTTTAAAAGCAAATTCAGTTGACCAGTTATTCTACTATCTAGCCCTCAAGTACTTTCAAGCCCAATGAGGTAAATTTTAATAAACATTGCTTTAATAGCTGACTGGCTCTGCCAACCATTTTATCATGGGCAGTAACAATAGTGGTTGCGATGGTGTTGGTAGTAGTAGAGGTAATAGTAGGAACAGGAGCTAGCATTTACAGAGTGATTTAAGATTGAAAAGGTGTTTTACTTTCTTATCTACTTTGAACCTCACAACAAACCCTAAAAGGTGGTTGCTATCCTCATCTTCTTAATTAGGAAGCTGCAATAGGGAGAATCTAAATGATTTGCTCAGGGTCATGTCAGAGATTAGATATAAACTCAAATCTTCCTGACTCGAAGTCCATTGAGCCACTATACCACCTTGTTTCTTCTAAATAAACACATCATTTATGACTTGAAGGAAACTTAGAAATCATGTGCTCCAACCTCCTGATTTTACATACGAAGAAACTGAGATCCAGAGTTGAAATGATTTTTCCAAGGTCACTAAGCTGAAATTCAACATCATACCTTATTCCAAATGTATCACTCTTTCTATTACACGATGACCAAGTCCTTGGTTTTCTTTCTGCTTCTTCTTTGTTGGTAGATTGATATAACATTTGATGGAGGACATGCTAAATATTTAACTACATATGATTCTTCCCAAATTTAACCATTCAAACTTGTCCAGATATTTCTTTCACATGTTTCAATTCTTTTAAACAAGTATTTTAAAGATCCTACAATATGAATGGATCATTGCACAATTATCCTATTTCCCCTTCACATACTCTATATCCAGGCCAAAATGAATCACTCCGTCTGTCAAGCATATGCTATGATTTCCTCCTTTTCCCTTTGCTGATACTATTTTCTATGTTCTCGATGTATTCCATCCCTCATTTCTATCTGCTGATTCCCTGCTATCCATTAAGAAAATGTATCTGAAATGCAACCTCCTCAATGAAATTTTCCACTCCCCCAACCCCAAATTGGAAAAGGAGCTGAAAAGTATATAGGCAAGTAGATGGTGTGGGAAATAGAAGGTCGGACTCTGGGTCAGTAAGATATGAATTCAAAACAAACATTTACCACAGGTGTGATTCTTTGCAAATCACTTCACTTGTCTCAGAATCAGTCCTCTCATTTGTTAACAGAATAATAATGCCCATCATCTGAGAGTGTTGTTTTAATGATCAAATAAGATAATGAATGTAAAGCACTTTGAAAACTACTATGTAAATGGTAGCTCATATTTGGGGCATTATTCCCACATCTGGGCTCAAAAGACTTTGTATTTCTTTTATTCATTTCGCATGTTCTGATTTGTGTCATAGTTAATCACGTACATAACTTTTCTCTTTCTATCACTTGTAAGTTCCTTGAGAGCAGTGAATATGTCTTATTCATCTTTATATTTCTGACAATGCATAGCAAAATGTGCGTCATAACATGAGAGCTTAACAAAGGCTTTTGAATGAAGGACTATAGAAAGAAATCTGGAATTCCTTAGGCATGTTATCATTTCATGGCAACGTGCCAGTTCTGCAAATTGGCACATGAAAATTTGTGTGTCTTCTCTCTCGTATAGTACAAGGACTCAGAGTTATTGGTGAGCATCCAGAAAATATTATTTGCTCATAGCTTCACTCATATTTAGTTTGTTAAAATGAAGACTTGTGGTTATTGTGAAAAACTATGTAAAAGTAACTTTGTCCTTTTGAAGAATCGATAGCAGATATTCTTAGATTTTAGCCTAGCTAGTACAGAATGCTATTTACTTTTATGTAGCAACTATTTAATGAAGCAATATTGAATCAACTAGTGCGTGTGTCTGCATGTGTGTATATATGCATATATATATAGTAATTGCTTTGAAGACTTCGAGTGGAAAATATAAAACCACCTTAACTCTTATTTTTGTAATTAAGTACATGAACATCTGATGGAAGTTAAATAAATTTTTGCATTGACCTTGAAATCCAAATGGTGTTTTTATCTGTTTAAACATATCCTAAAGGTGCAATGTTCTGATTATGGAAGAAAGAAAGCAACATCAATAGAAAGACCCTGAAGTGTATTGATTTTGATTTTCTTTAAGTAAAGTTTGACCTCAAAAACCTGCCAGGGCCTTCTTCTGTAGCTCAGTAGTAATAGCCATAGATAGTTACAGAATGGAACTTAGATTTCAGTTCTATCATCAAAGATTCACCATGAGCATGACACTATAGACAGCCATCTACTGTGGATGATAAGTGAACAGAAGAATTATTCAAGAAAGCAGGAAAAACCATCAGAACATAAAGGCATGACCTAAATAACATCCCTTACAAATGTGAAATAGAAGTGATGAATAGATTTAAGGGAAGAGATATGGTAAATAGAGTGTGTGAAGAGCTACGGATAAAGTTTCCCAATATTATGTATGAGGCAGCAGCAGCAGCAACAGCAAAAAAAAAACAGTATTCCATAGAAAAAGACCACTAAGAAAGCAAAATGTCTGTCTGATGAGACTTTACATTCATTATTTGTCCTTTGCTCTTGAAAAGGATCATGACATCAGAAAGATGATATCATGACTTGAACTGGATTTAAGTGAAGGAGGACTGTGCAAAGTCACTAGCCTCATTCTTTTCTCTGGAGTCATTTGGATATAGTAGCTTATAGATCAGAAAGACTGGAGTTGACCCCAGATATAGTGGGAGATGGTGGTCTTTTTTCTTTTTAATCTTTTTTTAAGGCTAGATATGAATGAGTTTTTTATTTATTTATCTATTTAAATTTATTTACTTATTTTAGTTTTCAATATTCATTTACCACAAGATTTTGAGTTCCAAATATTCTCCCCATTTTCCCCTCCCCCACCCCAAGACAATATGCATTTAGATTACCCCTTTCCCCAATCTGCCTCCTTTCTATCATACCTCTCCATTCCCTTATGCCCATCTCTTCCATTTTCTTGTAGGACAAGAGAGATTTCTATATCCTATTATCTCTATGGCTTATTTTCCATTTGCATGTAAAAGCAATCTTTAACATTCATTTTTAAAACTTTGAGTTCCACCTTCTCTCCTTTCCTCCCTCCCCATCCATCCCCACTGAGACAATTCAATATAGGTTATATATGTGTAGCTATGCAAAAGACTTCCATGAAAGTCATGTTGTGAAAGACTATATTTCCCCCCATTTATACTATTCTCTCTTTTGACCTTGTCCCTCCTCAAAAGTGTTTATGTCTAATTACCCCTTCCTCCCATTTTCCCTCACTTCTATCATCCCCCCACACTCCACTGATCCCCTTATCCCCTACTTTCCTGTAGTGTAAGATAGATTTTCATACTAAATTGAGTGTGAATGTTACTCCCTCCTTAAGCCAAATGTGATGAGAGTAAGCTTCACTTTTTCAATTTCACCTCCCTCCTTTTCCCCTCCATTGAAAAAGCTTTTTCTTGCCTCTTTTATGACAGATAATTTGCCCCATTTGATTTCTCCCTTTCTCCTCCCAAATATTCCTCTCTCATCCCTTAATTTTATTTTTGACATCATCCCTTCCTATTCAACTCATCTCCAAATACTCAAATACTGAGAAAATTTCAAGAACTATAAATGTTATCTTTTCATGTAAGAATATGTACAGTTCAACTTTAGTCAGTCCTTTATGATTTCTCTTTCCTGTTTACCTTTGCATGCTTCTCTTCATTATTCTGTTTGAAAGTAATTTTTTTCTTCTGAAGTATTATATTTAGTTTTGCTGAGTAGGTGATTCTTGGTTTTAATCCTAGCTCCTTTGACTGCAGTAACATTTCAAACCCTGTGATCCCTTAATGTAGATGCTAGACCTTGGGTTATCCTGGTTGTATTTCCACAATACTCAAATTATTTCTTTCTAGCTTCTTGCAATATTTTCTCCTTGGTCTGAGAACTTTGGAATTTGAGTAGAATGCTCCTAAGAGTTTCTCTTTTTGGATCTCTTTCAGGAGATGATCAGTGGAATGTTTCCATATTTTTTTACCCTCTAGTTCAAGAATATAAGGGCAGTTTTCCTTGATAATTTCATTAAAGATGATGTCTAGGCTCTTTTTTTGGTTATGACTTTCATGTAGTTCCATAATTTTAAAATTGTCTCTTCTGAATCTATTTTCCTTGTCAGTTGTTTTTCCAATGAGATATTTCACAGTCTGCTATTTTTTCATCTCTTTTGTTTTGTTTTATAATTTCTTGATTTTTCATAAAGTTATTAGCTTCCATCTGCTCCACTATAATCTTTAAGGAATTATTTTCTTCAGTGAGCATTTGGATCTCCATCTGACCAGTTTTGATTTTTAGGGTATTCTTTTCCTCATTGACTATTTAGATCTCTTTTGCCATTTGGGTTAGTCTATTTTTTTTAAGTATTATTTTCTTCAGTATTTTTTGGGTCTCCTTTAGTAAGCAGTTCACTCATTTTTCATGATTTTCTTGCATCACTCTCATTTTTCTTCCCAATTTGTGCTCTACTTCTCTTACTTGATTTTCAAAATCCTTTTTAAGCTCTTCCATGACCTGAGATCAAATCATATTTTTCTTAGAGAGTTTGGATGGAGGATCTTTGAATTTATTTTTTTTTTTCTGTTTGCATGTTTTTGTCTTCCTTGTGACTAAAGTAAGATTCTACAGTCTGATTCTTTTTCCAGTTTTTGTTCATTTCCCCAGCTATTTTCTTGACTTTTGAGTTCTTTGTCAAGGTAGTTCTCTGCTTCCAGTGGGAGTGGGGTGGTGTACTGTCAGCTGCTCCACCCTGCCCACCCCCTGGATAGCTTTGATCCATGGAATAATGAAGAGTCAAACATGACTAAAAGAAACAACAATATATTATCTGTCCCACTCCCAAAACCCCCTTTCCAAATCTTTCCATCCCTCCTTAAATTTCCTATACCTTCCCACCTCCCACCATCTCCACACAGTACTTGCCATTTACTTAAACCTGCTTCTTTACTCTTCTATCTCCCAATAGATTTTTTCCCCCTCAGCTACCTCTTCCACAATTCCTGTGAAACTTTAAAAATAACTGAGGAAAGAAAGAATGTGAAAGGGAAGGGGAACAGAAAAGATATACTCAACTGAATGCAGAATTCCGGAGAATAGCAAGGAGAGATAAGAAAGTTTTCTTAAATGAGCAATGCAGAGAAATAAAATAAAACAAAGAACTGGAAATACAAGAGGTCTCCTTAAGAAAATTAGAGATATCAAGAAAATTTTTCATGCAAAAATGGTCATGATAAAAGATAAAAATGATAGGGCCTTAACAGAAGCAGAGAAGATTAAGAGGAAGCAATAAGAATATACAAAATAACTATACAAGAAAGATCTTAACATCATGGATAACCAACATAATATAATTACTGATTTAGAACCAGACATCCTAGAGAATGAAGTAAAGTGAAACTTTGGAAGCATTGCTAACAATAAGATTACAGGACGTAATGGAATTCCACCTGAGTTATTTAAATTCCTAAATGGAGATGCTTTGAAAGTATTACACTTGATGCCAACAAATTTGGAAAATACAACAGTAGCCACTAGATTGGAAAAGATTCATTTACATCCCAGTCCTAAAAAAGGACAATGCCAAGGAATGTTCAAATTATTGAATGACTGTACTCATTTTACACACCATCAAGGTTATGAATAAGAATATTCACATTAGGTGTTAGCAGTATACATATGGAGAATTATTGGAAGGGCAGACTGGTTTTCAAAGAAGCAGAGGAACCAAAGACCAAATTGTCAACATTCACTGGATTGTGGAGAAAGCTAGGGCATTCCAGGAAAAAAAAATCCACTTCTACTACATTGAATACACTAAAACTTCTGACTCTTCAGATCACAGCAAATGTCCAAGTTCTCAAAGAGATATCTTACTTGTATGCTAAGGAATGTGTATGCAGGCAAAGAGCCAAAAATTTTAACTGACTGTGCAATAGTGTAACAACTGATTGGTTTATGATCAGAAAAGGAGTAGAAAGGTTCAAAGCTATATATTGTCAACTATATGCATATATATATGAATATATGTATGTATATGTGTACACATATGTTTGTGTATGCATGTGTATTTATATAGTTGTATAGTTTATAGATGTGTGTGTATATATATACTTATATGTATGTGTAGATGCATGTATATATATATATATATATATGTATATCACTCATTATTCAGACAATACCACTCTGATGGCAGAAAATGAAGAAGAATTAAGAAGCCTTTTGATAGGGTGAAAGAAAAGAGCATAAAAACTGACTTTAACCTTTTTTTTCAATTCAACAAGCTTTTATTAAAAGTGCCCACTCTAATAAGGTAAAAAAGGACCTTTGAGGCCATTAAATCCAACCCCCTCATTCTTAAAGATGGGGAAACTGAGACTTGGAGCCAACAAAAGATCTGCCCAAGGACACATAATGTGTTAATTATAGATCTGGAATTGCATTTAAGATTTCAACTGCCTTGCTGCCAGTCTGTAATTCACTAGAAAACTAGAAGACTCATGTAAAGTATAAAGGAAATACTAAATGGTGTGGCAAGGACTGTCTTTAACCTTAAAAAAAACTTTTAAAATCTTGGTGACTACTCTCATCATTTCCTGGCAAATAAAGGCAGAAGAAATGGAAGCAGTGGCAGATTTTATATTCTTGTGCTCAAGGATCACTGCAGAGGGTGACTGCAGTTATGAAATTAAAAGATGCTTGCTCCTTGGAAGAAAAACTATGGAAAATCTGGACAATACACTAAAAATCAAAGACATCACTCTGATAGCAAAGTTCCTTCTAGTCAAAACTGCGGTTTTTTTCTAGTATTAATGTATAACTTTGAGAGTTGAACTATAAGGAAAACAGAGCACCACAGAATCAAAAAATTTAAATTTTGTGCTGGAGAAGTCTTTTTAGAGTCCCTTAGATAGCAAGAGGATCAAATCAGTCAATACTTTAAAAAACTGAGTCATATTAGTCACTGGAAGGTCAAATGTAGAAGCTGAAGCTTAAGTACTTTAGCCACACAATAAGAAGATGGTACTTGTCAGAAAAGACCCTGATTTGTGGGAAAAGATTGAAGGCAAAAAGAGTAGGGAACAGCAGAGTTTGAAATTAACAGATTGTGCTATGGAAACAATGAACATGAACTTGGATAGCCTTTGAGAGTTAGTGGAAAATAAAACAGCCTGGTGTGCTGTGGTTCATGGGGGCATGAAGTGTAGGACATGACTGGAGAAAAACCACAATCCAGTATATGACACTTAAAAAAGTAGTTTGTGGCCCTTCCATGAGTCCTATGACTCTGAGACATCAAAAAGAATGATGGTTTAATCAGCTAGAATTAAGATTTGGAAATCAGAACATAGAGAAACTTAAGGTTTGGAAATGGAAGTGGTGGGAGATATAATGTGTAGGACAGTCAATGACAATCAAGAAGAGACACCCTGTCTTCCACTTGTCTTCCCATCTATGTCCAGATTAAGAAGTTAAATGCTGCTTGGGAATTACAATATGATTCACTGAGGAACCTGTCCCAGGCCCAAAAGTGGATAATGGGAATATAAAGTTAGAACTGGAAGGAACTCCTAGGACTTTTAATTTAACATATTTTTTCAGATGAAGAAATAGCACCAGAGAGATAATATAATTTACCTAAGGTCATACAGGTGGAATCAGAGGTTGTATTTAGATCTAAATCATGGGACTCCATAGCCACTTCTATTTCCACAAAGCAATAACTACTTGTGGGCCTTTGAAATGGAAAGAATCATGGAGAGTCCACTCACTTACTTTATAGATAAGGTCCAGAGAAGTGGCTATTTGCCTAAATTCACACAGGTAATAAAAGCCACAAAGCCAAAAATGCAAACCAGTCTTCTGACTCCAAATCTAGCTCTGTAACTCCCTTTCCACTTCTCTTCTTAGAAGCAAACATTTAGAAGAGTTCACCACCAGAGGCTTTTTTGCTCAAAGTTACTGGAACAAATTCTAAAACCTAAGAGATGTACTGCCTTTTGGAACTCTAAGATGTGGACAATAAGTAGCAGAGTGTAGTTTTAAACTTAGATCCTATGGTTCCAGAGGCAGAGGTCCTTCTCCTGTACGTTTATTCACTCATGTATTCATTCAATAATATTTAGCAAATGCCTATCATACACTAAGAACCCTTCTGTATATTTAGGCAATAGGAAGATGAGAAAGACATTCCTTCCTCCACCAATCATTCATTCTTCCATTCATCCAACATTTATTAAGTCACTACTGGCAATATACTAGATGTTGGGAGTGTCTGTGCTCTCAAAGTGAGTGTACTCTATTAGAAAAGCAGAAAAACATATTCAGGGAATGAAGGGAGAGACATATAAAGGCAAAAGAAAGATATAGGCAAAGTTCTGTGAGAATCAAGAAGAAGATAAGATTGTCATATTTACTGGAGGGCATCAGGAAAATTTTCACAGTGGAAGTGGTCTTTAAATTGGTCTTTAAGAAAGGGAGAAAATTCAACAGAAAATGATTAAGAGAATACCATTCTATAAGGGAAAGTCTCATGAATAGCTAAACTACAAAAAAATAAATAGAGCATGAAGATGCTTTAGATAAATACATAATATAAAGTTATCTGAGTTCAGAGGAAGAAGAGATCATTTCCATCTGGGAGTTTCAGGGGAAGTTTCACAAAACAGCTGACCTGTGAGTTAGGACTTGAAAAAATGGTAATATTTTCCATGAAGAATTGTGTGACCAGTCAGAGAAAGGAAAGCACAGATATCAAGACATGATGGCTATCATTTTCCTTTGGTGGCTGCTAAGAATATCAACATATCATTGAATATATTGTGAATAAAAGAATGATCTTGACTCCTTGAGTTTCCCATTAATGTTCTATCATTCTATGATTATGTGGGAATCATTCTCTCTCTGCACTTAAGAACATACAGAAACAAGGAAAAGTTTTATGCAAAAGCAAGGATTCTCATTGAAAGCAGTATTGCACAAATCTCACTTATTAGTTCAAGACAAGCTTCCAGATGCTATGTATTCACTGAAATGATCTTCACCCTCATCTCTCTGTGCTCAATAATTACATCTCAATTTATTGACTCATACTTCCACAATAGGACTATAATCTTTAAACTATTCAATATTACAATAGTCTTTTAATAGGTTGCAGTACTTTCTATAGAATTGATAAGAATTATTTTTGACCAGGAAGTGCTAGTTTTTTTAATCAGTTGTGTCCTTATCTTTTTTGTTGTTGCAGGTACAAATGATTTATGATTTTATTATACTTGCTTTCCTCAACTATTTCTTGTAAATGTATGTTCCACAATTCCCAGACTTGTTCCTTTACTCATCTACCTCTTTCTTTAATATTTATATTCTACAAGGTTATTCCTAGTCTTCTTACAGAGATGTTATATTGACTTTGTTTATCTTCTAGAACACAGATTCACAAGTTAAGAGAATTGAAAGAAATTCAGTTATCTAATTCAACCTTTACTAGGAGAGAAATTCCCTCATGTGCAAGTGGTCCTTCCACCTTCTGTTTAAGGCTTCTGATGAAGGAAAAGTCACTACCAACTTAAAATGGACCTCTCTACTTTTAGGCAGCTCTTAATGTTAAGATATGTTTCTTTACATTGAACTTAAATCTCCTTTTGTTTTTTAGAACTTCCACTCATTAACCCAAATTGTCCCCCTGAGGGTAAGCAAAGTAAATATATGTCCTCTTATACCTGATAACCCTTCTGTCACTTCCCCATTCTTTTTTCTCCAAGCTTAAGATTCCTTGAACTGATCATTTGAAGGTAGAGACACATACTATTATTGTGATTGTTTGTCCATGCACTTTCTAAAATATGATACCCTAAGTGAAAATAATATTCTGGATATTGTCAGACTAAAATCTATGTATCATATCCCTAGTCCTGTATGACTCACATGAAGACGATCACTTTCACTTCTTCTAAAAGAGATGAAGAAGAAATCATTCATATGCTTTTATAGTATAATTTTAATAATCTGAAGTTTAGGTGTTAAAAATGACTATAAATCAAACTACCAAAGTATCACTTTATGTAGAAAAAAATAAAATACAAGAATCTTAAAGGAATTAATGAAAAAATGAAAGGGAATTTATTGCATTATGAAAACTCAAACAATAAGATAGATAGATAGATAGATAGATAGATAGATAGATAGATAGATAGATAGATAGATAGATAGCAGTAATCCTTGAATCATTTTGGTAATGGTTAAGAAATAGAGAAGTGGAATAGTGGAACTCAAGGTACGCAAGATACAGTAGGAAATTAAATATACTACCTTAGTGTTTGATAAACCCAAATATCTCCGCGATTGGGATAAAACTTATTGGGAAAACTGGAGGACAGTTTGGAAAAAACTAGGTATAGATCAACATCTCACACATACATCAAGATAAGCACCAAATACACCTGTAACATAGACATTATGGGTGACATCATAAAAAAAAAAATTAGAGGAACAAAGAAAAAAATTGCCTTATACTTGTTTCCTGACTTGTAGTCTCTTCCATCTCGTCAATCTATCCACCACCAAACAAGAGACAGAAAATATCATAGAAGTAAAAAAGGATAACGTTCATTACAAAAAAATTTAAAAAGCATTTCTACAAACATATACATATATACATCTATATCTTTAATGTTAATTATATTAATGAGAGTTAAAGACCTTCCCCACCCATTGATGAGCCGACCCCTTAAGGGCAGTTTGATTAAGGAAGATTTGTCTTGTAGGAAGGCACACACCTTTTGTTAATTTCCAATGAAGCGCTGGTTCCCTTGACTGTGATACCTTCTGACTCTGAGAAGTGTATCTACACTCTGAGGTGAGGTTTTGTTTTGGGGCTTACTCATTGGAAGTGTTTGTTTGGCCAGAAAAGACTCTGGGTTGCCACTAAGGAGACGCCCGCCCCAGCTTTGTTGGTGCATCTCTCTCTGGTAACTATGTACATCTGTAATGATCTGTAATGTATGTATTGCTTATGGTCAGACAGTTGGAAGCCCTGTTGTTCTTTATTTCTCTGTATTTTCTCTGAATTTCAAGGTGCTGACTTTCCCCCCTAAACAAAGTGAATGACATATGTACTTGATTAAAGTAGATTGTTGACCCCTTAAAAGTTACTTTCCTTTTACAAAACAGATCTAAGAATCTGTACAGCAGGCCTTCCTGTGTATGCTGGGGTGCTTGCTATCAAAATATCTGATATTATGAAGCATCATTGTGGCAGTCTTAGTGCTTTTCCAGTCATACTTCCATACTCCTATTCCCATTTCTTTCAGCAGAAGACCTAAATTTATATTGAGTATAGGATTAATATTTGTATTCTAACATGACTTTTCTCACACTTTTACACTGTTGTTTCTCACCTCCCCCTTACAATTTTCTCAGACTTATATATTGCTGTCACTGTAAGTGATTCATAAAACTTTGATTAAAATATATCATAGCCATCATTTCTCATTTTCCCCTCCTCTTTTAGTATCTTTTTTAGACCTTTTGCCACTTTCTATCTAACTCAGAAAACAATTCTTCCCATAATTTGGTATTTCTTATTTTCTAACCCTCTTTAATTAATATGTATCCCTACCATAAAAATGCCATCCATCATTTTTGAATCATCTGTCATTTACCACAATACCAAATACCTATAAAATCAGCTTTGAAGTCTGTAAATACTTGACCCAAAACATGAGTTAAATTTAGTTTTTGTATTTTTATGAAAATTCCAATGGAATGCTTTGATTTTATATGAGGAATTCCAAAATCCAAGTGGTAGCCATGAATCATGAAATACATAGAAAATGTTTTGTGGGAGCTGGAGGAGGGTGCATGAACTATTTCAGTAATTATTAATGGGGATATCAAGAGAGAAACTGATCATTTGCCAGTTCTGAGTACTTCAATTTTTTTAATGGTTTAAGATATTTTTTTAATGATATCAGAGAGAAGCCTTTGAGAAAACAAAATTAAAGACTAATTCACATGATGTTGATTTCAAATATACAGTTCACAAAAGTATATTTAAAACCATCACAATGAAATTTGATTTTTAAAGAGAAAACTTACTGCATTTTTCTTGTGGGGGGACAAAATGATAGCACTAAAATCTTGTGAAAAATTACTTATCATATACTTTGAGAAAGGAGCTCTAAAATATGTAAAACTATTAAAATTTTTGTTTCGAAAGTCAAGAGTCTGCTTTTCCCTTCTTGGTGTTATATATGAGATTTAGGTGTTCTATTGTGCCCTGTATCTTTGTGGTTAAAGTCTGTGTTGTCATTTATTCATCTTTTCTCTGGTTCCAACTAAGTATTAATACTTTTCATCTTTTCCCACAGTAAAAGAAAAGAAAAAATGAGGGCATAGTCATGTTCTCCAAGTATTATATATAGTATTTGTTTGAGGAGGTACAGATATATAAAAAAAAATGTATTTTTTAATAAAGATGTTCAAAGAGTTAGAATAAGATTTGTTGCCAATGTTTAAAGTGGCTCCTTGATCAAATGTGGGTTGAACACTGATTCTGTGGTCCCTTCTGGTTCTCAACTTCTTTTAATCTGTGAAGTTCACTTGTGAGTCAGTTATAACCAAGATGAAAAACATATGCATTTTATTCTCACTTGGAACAGGGTGTGGAGAGGAGTTTAAAAAAAAAAAACCAATATATATAATAAGCTTTGAGATAACATTGATTTCAACAACTTGAGATGATAGAAACTTTTTCACTCAAAAGTATCATTTTTTATCTGCTGATATGAAGAAAAATGTAATTATCTTCTGCAATTTCTACTGCTCATGATTCTTTCCCAGCAAAATTGCATACTAAAAACAATTTTCCTCTCTATTTTCTTTTTTCTCAATGTTCTGTAAAATAATCATTCTAATATGACATTTGTGCGTGTGTGTGTGTGTGTTGCTAATATCCTATGGTCCTTGGATAAATATTTCATGAAGAACAAGATTTTTGTTCTTCCCTCAACATTTAACTAAGGGCCAGTATGCATTTCTATCTTGGAAATCCTAACCATTAGAGATATTCAGGAGCAGATGAAATCTATGAATACAAACTTCATCTGTAAAGTTTCCTTTCAAAGCCATCTTACCTTTCTTATAAATCTGAATTTCCTTTGAATGATCTCAGCCCATGGTTTATTTAACTTTATTAGCTCCCTAAACAACCCCATAGACATTATTCATCATATTTTACATATTGTTTTATAAAGTCTACTTTAGTTTCCATCTTAAGTAATGGAAGAATGATTTCTATCACTGTAATATAATGAAATCCAGGTCTAAGGAGAGATCTGTGTTAACAAAGGAAAATGTTAGGTCTTTTAGTTTCTTATCCAGTGCCCTTACCTTAATCCTCCATTGAATATGACTTTATTTTACTATAAAGTTTCTTCCAACTTCCCTACTCTCTTAGTTTACTTCTTTCTGAGGACATTCTCCAGCTGTGTGATTTACCAGGACAGTCAAAACAGATGCTAATTTCACACTTTGACAGCAATTGATTTGACATAAGGGCTCCTCCACCTGTTACAGAGCTCACATGTCCTCCAGAACAGCTTCTCAGTACTGGTTTCTTGTTTCCTTAGAAAATTTGAAGAAAAACAGTTCATTATTAACCACACTTTATCTTTTCATTTCCATGGATTTTGAGAATGCTACAATTTAAAGAGCTAATGAAATTAACAGACACATAATACAAATTCTTTTTTTTTCTGGTTAAAATCATCCCCCTACCCCAAACCAAAATACATTAATTGTTTTAAAATCTACTGTAGGTCCTATTCTTATAACTCACTGTGTCTGAGAGGTACCCATAGTACACATAGGTTATGTTATCAGGGCATTTGCTCTGGTTATTTTGACTGAGCTAGAAAGGCTTTTAGTATTGGCTCTGTGACAGTCTATATGTCTTTTGGGTGAACACTAGGATACTGAAATTCAAGAGCTCATCAATCACCAGGCTGGCTGCAGGGCAATTAATTTTTCCACCAGAGCAATTTTTGAAGACCATATACTGAGGCACAGAGAGACTGTCATCTCCATTAATAGAGGAACAGTTGTCACTGAAGAAAACACACACACACACACACACACCTCTCCTTGAGGTATCATAGTAAGTTAGGCAGCAATTATTGGTAGACCTGCGTAATAGATGTTTTCACATTGAGACACTTTTGGTATCTTTTTATTAAGCACAACTGATAGACACCTTGTGATGTACAATTCCACCATTTTGCAGATGAGCAAATTAAAACCAAGAGAAGGGAAGTGATTTGGACAAGGTCATACAACTGGTAGGTAACCTAGCCAGGACACAAACCAGAGCTTCTAATGTCAAGTCCAACATTATTTCTTCTATAACATACTACTTCTCTTTATACTATAATGTTATGGGATACCTTGTTTTCCCTGAATTTTATTAAATTTTTTATTGTATGGGTATTTTGTAAGATTTTTCTCAAATAAACCTTATAAGTATATCATTGTTATTATTACTAATAATATTAATTTTAACCTGTGGCCCAGAAACGTAATCATACTATGGGATTCAGTATTGAGGCTTCTCAGAAATTAACGGGTCCCCTCCCAGGCTTCAGATCCTAGAAACATCTGAAATTGGTTCATTCTAACTTTCTTTTAGATATCTTTTGTTTTCTTGCAAACATTCATTTACTCTAAACATTTAGGAGTAGAAAATATTTTTTGAAAGATATGTAAAGAACAAAAAAAAAAATGAACTTAAATATGTCTGTCAAGCGAGTTAATAGCTGTAGCCTGACTTTTGAAGTGTCTTTTCTTTCTTATCCCATCCCTCTATGGATTTAATCACAATCTCTGCTGTGTTTGTGCTTTGTTCTCCAAGAGGATCATGGCATCAAGATGATGACATGACTTGCAGTTGAATTTGATTTGAGTGAGGCAGGGCTGGCCAAGGACACCAGCCTCACTTTCTTCTCCTGAGCCATCTGGGTCCAGTGACCTGATACTCATCAGGAAGGCTGGAGATGGCCCAGGATGCAATGTGAGACCCTAGCCCTTTTAGGCTAAGGTCTTATAGCATTCTCAATTGAGTGAGATACACCCATTCAATGAATAGCCTTCTTTAAGTAGTTGCTCAAGAGATGGCCCCTTTAATTAAAAAAAAAAAAATCAAACTAGGAGGAAAAGACCCTCAGGGTTCCTGGGTAAAAGAGAAACAATTACTCTTTAGTATTTAAATTCAGGCTGTGCTAGATGCGTGAGGACTTGTCTTCCAGTCTATGAGCTCCAGAATGAATTGGGTTCATTCATTCACTCTGAAGTGAGATAAACCCATTCAGTGCATAGGCTTTTTTAAGTAGTTACTCAAGGGATAGCCCTTTTAATAACCAAAAAAAAAAAAAAAAAAAATCAAACTGGGAGGGGAAGACCCTCAGGGTTCCTGGGTAAAAGAGAAACAATTACTATTGAGTAATTACATTCACTCCATGCTAGGTGAGTGGGGACTTGTTGTCCATGAGCTCCAGAATGAATTAGGTTTAAGGTTTGATCTTTGATCAAGAAATGTAGACAGTAAACCCAAAGGAAAAAGAAAGGCAGCTTTCGGCCATGGAGTTCACCTTACCCAGGGCAGAACACCAGAGGACAGGAATGGAGAGGAGAGGGGAGGAGAGGCGAGGAGCTGCTATTCACTCATACTGTCTTTGTCTTGCTTTCTGTATCATGACATGACTTGCAGTTGACTTTGATTTGAGTGGAGGGCTACGCAAGGTCACCAACCTCACTTTCTTCTATCTGCAAAACGATAATTATAGGTGCTCAGCCCTCTAATCGAGAGACTTTCAGTCTCTTCCCTCTCATCAGTCTATCACACAGGTGCTGAAATAATCTCTTCAAAACATAATCTTGATCATGCTATCTGCTCAAGATATCTTAGTGACTGTAGTGATGGAGGATGTATGTGTAGGTATAAAGAGGCACACAGAGGCAATCATACATAAATTCCTCATCTTGGCATTTAAAAGCCCTTTATAATCTGTCTCCAGACTATCTCTCTAGGTGTTTTGCATAGTATCTTCCTACACAAACTACAATCCAGCCTATTTGGTTTTGGCATCTTCTACCTCTACACCATTTAGAAAGGCACTCCCCTGTGTCTTTAATGTACTCTTCCTCAAGTCTCCTTTAGGATTTTGAGTTTTCCAGTAAGGTTGAGATCATATGGTATCATTTATTGACAGGTTTTGTTAGAGCCCTATACCTCCTTAAATTGTAATGTTTGTACTTCTCTGTTTTCATGTCATGTTCTTCTAGTAGAGCAGCTACTTCCCTTGATATTTCCCTAAATCACGCTTACTTACCGGTTGATGAGGACCTTAGATCCTCACCATTATTAAAAAATATTAGAACTGTCAGTGATCTTATTTTAATTTAGCTTTCCAGATGTGATCATAGCCTAAGAGAAAGAACTTATAAAAAAAATGTGGTGCTAAAATGTTGAAGAAATGAGAGATAATATAGTGAATAACATTTTTAATTGATGTTCTTAATGTATTTTTGAAAAATTATTCTTTGTGGGTACAATGTTATCTAATTTTCACTGAGACTTAGTCTCTTAAAATAAGCATGTCTGTGAATATTCAAACTACAGTTAAAATAATGCCAAACTATATCTCTAATATATTTGATTGGACCAAAAGTACGACTGAACCATCTCCTTCTAGCCCTTTTATAAGCTTGAGAACTTAAATTGCTTTCCTATCTGCTGTTTCTATAATTCATCCTTCATAACTCTGCTCAGTATTTCCTTTTCCCCTCTCAGTTACTTTGATGTAAAGAGCCCTGAACTAGATATCATGACATTTGGCTTCTAGTCCCCGCCTTTCAGCCCCCATCCCCACTCCCATAGTCCTACCTGTGACAAAGAATGACACAACCAACCTGAAAGCAGATCAGGGACAAATATATCACTCCTCATTCTTCTGCCCATTCCCAGAGCTGTCTCAATGCTGTGATACCTCTCTTCCTGGATGAAATATGGCAAGAGAGCCTGGGAGAGATGCTCTTTCCAAAGGACAATTTGTATAAACCAGGTAAAATCAGAATAGATTTACAGTGATTCCTTAGGACCTTCAGGAGCATAGTTACGTGTTTGATATTGAAATTCTTTATAACCTGGCCCTTTCTTACCTTTTGAGTCTTCTTATTCTTGGCTCCTCTCCGTGTACTCTACAATATAATTAAACTGCTCCACTTCTTTTCCTTGCACATGACACCCCATGTCCCCTCTTTAATAATATTACCAAACAATATTCTTGTGGATTTCAGAGGCCTAAGGAGGATCAGTGACCTGCCAAATGGTTGTTTAGATGTTTCTTGACTCCTTGGGTCCCACACTTGGATTGGGATATTCCTGTTGAATTGGATATACATTTATATCCACATCTAGAGTTTTGTACTATCCATCTATTTATAAACAGATAAAAGTAGATACAGCTATACATATGGACAGTTATAACTATGGATATGGAAGTAGATCTATTCATTGGTGGCCTCCAGTAATTTAGAATGATCTAATGAGTCATTTCACTGCTTGTTGAAATATTCCTATAGCTTCTTGCCCCTGTGAGGCCAAAAGACTTGATTGGTCCATACTATGCCAAATATGGCACAATGCCAGAGCTCTTTAACTTAGTAGTTGTATTCCTCCCACAAATTCATTCAGAGAACTAAATGCAGTCTTTCAGGCTGCAAAATCAAGGCATTATATGAGCAGGTAAAAGTTATGGATCTTTATCTTTTGCTTTAGTAAATAGGGGATCAAACTCCTCACACCCCAATCAATTTTTATGCTGATCCCTCTCTTGGTCATAGTTGAGGCTGTCACAGTAACTTCAGTCTCTGTCATTTTGATTTCTGGTGGTCTATTTCTGTGTAGAGTTAAAAATGAAATCCTGAATTCCTGCAGTGCTTATAAATAATTTGATAACTCCTAAGTTGAGCTTGAAAAATGAGGTTCTCCTTGTCTTTAAGTGACAAGAAAAAGATGAGTAGCTGTAACAATTCACTTCTGTGGTAACATGTACCATTTATTACTAGAATCTGATATTTTCCAGTGGACATTAAGGACATAAAACAGAAAAAAAAAAAAAAAGAAAACATGCTATTTCTGAATCATTTCAGCTGTTGCACACACCTTAAAGCTGGTTATTTTTGTTTTTAGTCAAACAAGTCACATCTGTGTGAGAAGCAAATGTAATATTTTACTTGAACAAAAGAATTTCCCTGGAACACCGTAATTAACTCTGATTATACATAATTGTAACAAGCATAGGCCATACTCTTAGCAATTTTCTATTTTCCAGGGTTATGCTATTGATCTGTATAGACAATGAAATATTCACTAGAGGCTCTACTTCCCTTTACTTCCTATAAATTGCTCTGATTATACTATGTCCATATGATTTTTAAAATAATGCAGAAAGCATATAAGCCTAGCCAACTCCACAGGATTCTCCTTAGTAAGAGAATTCTCTGTCATTATCACCGAGGGAAAGGATTGGTTGGTTGCCATTGGCACTCCAAAATCCTAAAAGAACAATCCAGATTCTTTATGATGAAAGGGAATAGATGGTTTTGAGGGGTTTTAAGTCAAAGTCCACTAAAATGATCATGAATAATCTGAATCAGAGAAGGTGTTGACAATTTTTTAATGGACACTGCCTTTACTAATTTTTCCATCACCCCTAAAGAAGAAACATTAGATTATTGGCACTTTTTCATTTAATAACTACCAGCAACACAATAGTGCTTTTGTATTTCTAGGACACATTCTTTCCACATATTATTTTATGCTTTTTTCTCTCTTTATATCCCATTTTAAGAATAAGTCAATATAGATGATGACTAAAGTAACAAATGAGAAGAGAGAAAAAAACAGAAACATGTTAAGTACAAATGTTTCTATGGGATAAGTTAAAGCTTTGGGAAGAGGTTAAATAACTCAGAAATGGAAAAAAAAAAGCTGTGTGCCATTTTTGGATAAGAAGATTTGCTTTAATTTACTTTAATTCTCTCATATTCTAAGATGCTTTTTGTAAAGTTTTCCAACTTCAGTGTCCTTAGTGAATGACATTAGAGATCATGTACATTCTTGTACATATTCATTTCTGGATATGAGCTTTTATATATACTTTTTACTGTTGAAAAATTGTATGGATAGACTCATTTATGTGAATTTTTAAAATTTTAATTAGTTTCTCTGTTTCTGATAAACAAAATGAAAACTGGGGCAAGTACTCTAATAGAGTCTTAGAAGAACAAACCAACTGTGCACAAGTATAGGATTTGCATTTTTATTGTATTATTTTTATTGCAATGGACAGATTAAATAATTTCAAGAAAAAAGGAACTTCTTTAAAACTGAATGAACTTTACATTGAGCACTTCATTCTTTAGCACCAGTAGAAGACTCATTGATTCACCTTATGAAATCTTCATTTATGGTGAAGTCATGTCTCTTGTAATCAAGGAGGGAAAGATGCAAGCATTTACTAAATAGAGTGCCTACTTTCAGCTATTATCTCACTCGATTCTCACAGCAACCATGGGAGGTAGACACTATTTACTTTCCCTCAAAACCACATTTAAAAGCAAGTCAAAACAGACAGTGGACAGTAAAGTACCTGAGAAATTGAAGCAACATAAAGATTAAATGTCTTACCTAGGGTCACATAACTCATATCCAAGGTCATATTTGAACTCGGATTTCCTAACTCTAGACCCAGTGCACTACATGCTGTAGCACTTATCTTGTTCAAGCAAAGGAGGTTGCATTATAACCAGAATAGAATTGGTGTAACAGAAAATTGATGAAAAAGTGGAACTATTCCTAATTGTTTTACATTGGTGAATAATCCCAGGAGAAGAGGAGAGATTATTGCAGGAATAATCCTAAATTGAGTTTTTGATATTATTACTTATATTTGCTGTCAGCATGGATTTTTGTATTTGTATTTACCGAATATTCACTTGGGGCTACTTCTCTAACTTACTTTGTACACATGGGTTATTATATTTTACAATGCAAAAAAAATTAACCAAAAACAATAGTAAATACCCACTGACCATAACTCTTCAACCCGAGAACCCTCAAAGTACTGGATGGGGGAGGAATGGTAGAGAAGGGGTTCCTACTCACCAGGGATGTGTGGGTTTGAGGGTTGGCCAAAAATCAACTCGCTGAACTGTGAGCAATCTGACATTTTAGGAATTTAGTCATTTAATGTTCTTGAGTATTTATTTGAACAAAATATTAACTATCCTTACAATGTGTAGTTAATAAAAGAAAAAAAAAAGAAAGAATTAGACCTCTTCCCTCTAGCAGTTCAAATTTATTTGAAAAAAGAGAGCAGATTAACACTTGAAACTTAGGAAAGCTGCCATACTGTGGAGATACTACTAACTAACCTTGGAAATCTTCTCAGCTAATCATTCTGCAAACCTGCATATACTGTTCCTCTAATCTAGTTCACTTATGTTCCAATTATGATAAAGAGAATTATGATAAAAACCATCAACCTGGACAGAATTTCTTCTTTCTGACTGCTTTAGCACTATGTTGATTTACTTATTGTTTCCCTAACAAGAGAGAATTGAGAATTTTTCATCAAGTAACCATTTCTGGTGACCTGGAAGGTGGTTTCTAGTGTGTTAACAGGGCACTGCCAAGATTCAATATAATATTTTTATCATTGAATGGAAGATGGCATAGACAGTGTGCTTGTCAGAGGTCATAAAACAAAAGCAGTGTTTTTGAATGTTAAATACAAAGCTTATATAGTGATTGATGGACATTGCGTGTTAGGACAGATAGTTTACTTCCTCCTTCATATTGCATAGCACAAAAGAAATTTGGAATATCAGCTTTAGAAAGAAACATAGAATACTATATTGCAAGCTGAAAGTAATCCAATCCAATCCTGTTAATTTACAGATGAGGAAAATGAGACCTAGAGGGAAAATGGCTTGCTAAACATCACATAAGTAACAGACCAAATGTCTAAACTGAGGTCCCCAACTTGAAACCCAGAATCCTTTCCCCTACATAAGATTTCCTCTCCCTTCTATTTCAAACCTTTTTATTAACAAACAAAGAAACCGTAAAAAAGAGGAAAATCAATTGGCCAGGGTCATACAAATCTGGGTTGGGGTTGGAACATCTGTGTGCAAGTAAATGTTTTACAACCAACTTTAAAAATCATAATAATATGCCTCAGACTCTTTTGAGTTTAATTTGCATCGGTAACATTTTCTCCATCTCTTTCTTAAGTCTAATTGCGCGACAAACAATAAATCAAGGAATGATTAGTAGGTAGCATATGCCAATTTCTGTTGGGTAAATGTTCGCACTGAAAATTTACTAATTTGCAATTGACAGCTAGTTTAAGATACCTCCAGCAGATGCTCCATGCATATTTCTTTTTTCAAATATTTTATACTATTATAATGAATGGATGAATGAAACACTTATTGTTTCCTATGTGTATAGAAAAAGAAAGTAAGGCAGTCCCTGTTCTTAGGGAGCTCACATTCTAAAGTGTTACATAGCACATATTTAATTGCAAGTTGGTTAGAAAATTCACATGATCCTTATGGTGGAACAGAAAGCAGATGTTGTTGCTTCATTGTAACATCATTTCCATAGGTAAAATGATATCCATTTCTAATGCAAGGTTCAGTAGCAATTGCTTTCTTTTCTGAGTCTTCAGCAACTGTGTCTGTAGCACCTTCATAAGCAGTTGCCACATGGCATCTCTTCAGGCGCTGTTTCCTAGGAAGATGGTGGAGGGCACTGAGATGAAATCATTCTAATTCCCAAGGCTCTTGGGTTCAGAATTCTGGTCTGTCTCCATTAATATGTGAGGGGAGAGAGTGATGAAGGTGGGAGTGGTACTTGTAATTTTACTTGCTTGACATATACTTCTTTTCTTTCCCTCATGGTGTCTTGGTGCTTTAGCTAGGCTGATTTGCCTATCCTGCGTGTGGCAATTGATTGGCAGTTAGTGGAGATAGTCTACCACATTCACAGATACAACCCATCGTAAAATGCTCTCTGGTTATTTTGCAAGGCAGATGCTCAAAGTTTAGAGAATATATTTTGAAAAGAGCTTGAAATATTGCTTTGGAGTTTTATAAATTTAAAAGTAATTTGTAGAAAATTTTAAGGCAGGAGGAATATCTGGGTTATCTGTACAAAAAATGAATTGAAGCTTTTTGAAAGGGTTCATTGCTATGATGGTTTGTGAGCATCAGAAGTAATGATGAAGATAATTTTTACTTGCATTTTGGTTTTAATCTAAAGCTTTAAAGGCAAAAGCACATACAGAAGTAAAAAAAAATCAAATAATGTTCTCCTTGAAAGGACTGGGAAGAATATAGCTTGCTAATAAAATGGTAATGAATATATACATACATACAGATGCATATACACAAACATATATACATGTGTATGTAAATATATATGTATGTATAAATATACTTGATGTACATATATGTATGTGTATTTATGTATATGTATATGTGTGTTTATACATACACACATACATATATATATACATAATTTAGAGATGAACTTCCATTTTCAGCATTTTACTACTTTCTTGAATATCTCTTTTTTTATGCATAACTGACTAAAGTAAGTGTCAAGAATAAATCATGTTTTAAATCAACTGATTTGCTTTCTCAGTGAGTCATCTTATATGTATCCAACAAGTTAAAATAATGGAGCAAAGTTCCAAATCTTATATTCACCTTGGCTAACAAGATCAAATGAATAGAATTGTTTTTGACTACCCTATATAGCATCACCGAATGATAAATGTTTTAGAGTTAGAAGGAATCTTAGGGATCATTTATGTATACATATCTATACAGTATATAGAGTACTGGGCTTAGTCATGAAGACCCGAGTTCAAATCTTGAACATGTAATCTCTGTCTCATTGTAGACAAGTTACAATTTCTCTTGCCTTTAGTTTCCTTAACTGAAAAACAGAAACAATAACAGCAACTCCTCACAAATTTTTTGTGAGGATTAAATGAGATAAAATTTGTAAAAACACAGTGCCTGAAGAAACAACAGCAAAAGATTTCTCTGTAAATGCCTACTTTATTTCCTTTCACCATATTTATTAAATTATTTTGCTGCCAACTGATTCAAACAGCGAAGTAAAACTTCCTGTATGGAAACTCCCTCTACTGATGTGGATGGGCAACTTACCCATAACTTATAATATTGGAAACTGACCTGGGGCCCTGTAGGGATAAGTGAGTATTTTCAGGATCACACAACTGATATTTGTCATTGGCAAGACTTAAACTTGGGTATTCTCAATTTCATGTAATAGATATATTATACATATTATTCTTATATCATATTTCTACTGGGCCCATACTCAAAGTCATTTTATACTGGTCAGACTTTCCAGAGTTTATGCTTCCTTAGCATAGCTTTCTAGAATCCAAGGTCAACTCTATTCCATTTTGATGTAAGAAAAGAATGTTTTAGTATAGTACAAGCACAAAGACAAGTTGTTTAGATATAGATGTTTTTCTTAACTTTTTCTTTGTTACAAGAATGGGTTCTATTGAAGAGTGGTTATTAGGAACTTATAGTGATTGTTAAAGCATCAATAAAAGTGTTTATAAATGAAATCTATGTTGCATTAATTGATTTTGGCTCCAAGGAAGGCTTGGGACCATTAAAGCACTCTACAATTTCCCAAATGTAATTCATTTCTCTCTCTTGTTTCTGTTTAATTTTCAACTTATTCCATTGACTCATTAATATCTGACTAAGCTATGTATCCAAATGGATGTTTTTTTTTCCATCCACTTAAATATCAAAGCCTGGATCATAGACATTTTTCATCCAGTTAGATTTCTAGTGTGGAGAGTTAGATCATGTGCTTCTGAGTGATTTTATAATTCATTTAGGTAGCTTGGTTAATGTATACATTTTTCCTTATATTAAAAGAATGCTTTTAGAAAAATTGTGCCTCCCCCAAATATTTTACCTCATTAGTGATATATACAACAGTAAAAATGAGGCATTTTAGTGAAAAAAATAATAAATGAAAGCATTCAATCATAAGCTTGCATGGAACTTCTTTAGACAATTAAATTAGAACATTACCAGTATTTTCCTTTTTAATTAATAAATTTGTGATGTTCATTGACTAAAAAAAATAGATATTAGTTGGACTAGAGTCTTCTTGATTCAGCATGTATAGAATGTTGAAAAATAGTATTCTTTTAAGAAAGAAGTAAAAGGTGATAGCACTCAGGCTTCATCAAACTTAAGTTGATGCTTCAGTTAATCAACACTTTGTGTGCAAAATGAACTTTCTGCAAACTGAATGTCTGATTACAATGTAAATGTTACAATTTCTTAAATAGATTTTTCAAATACAATTTTATTTCTTTTGTTCATGTGTTTTATTTACTTTACTAATGTCTCATTCTACTTAAAACCTAGATGTTTCTACCACAACATAAAAGAAATTAGAATGCTCCGTGAACTACAAAAACGTAAAAAAGTATGCATATAGCCTATACATATTTAGCTTTATATATATTTATATATATATATAACTATATATATTTATTATATTTATATATATATTTATATATATTACTATATATAGTAATTATATATAATACATATAATATATAAATTACTATATTTATATATATATATATATATATAATGATATATATTTAGCTTTAAAGAAAATGAAAGCTTTCAGGACACAAATCAATCACTTTCAACCTGACCACTTGTTTTTCAAAGCTGGTTGAGGTTCATAAAACATCACAAAGTTGATGCACATTTGCAATAAAGGGAATCATATAGAAAGAGCATTTCATTTAAAAAATCATTTTGGAGAGGCTTGCTAATTATACTTCTTCAAGCTTCTTTGAACCTCAGTTTTATCAACTATAATATGGGGATAACACTGTAAGAAATTTTAATTAACACAAGATTGGTATGAGAAAAAAGTGAGATGGTGGCTGCTTAGCGGGTATGTTATACTGTATGGCCTATAGCAGGGGTGGGGAACCTGAGGCCTAGAAGCCACATGTGGCCATCTAGATTCTCAGGTGCCACCCTTTGACTGAATCCAAACTTCACAATTTTTCGTGAACACTGCCAATTCTTTGTGTGAAGTTTGGATTCAGTCAAAGGGTAGCACTTGAGGGTCTCGAAGGCCACATGAGGCCTCTTTTAGTCATGAGTTACTGTTAATATAAATCATATTTTTTTGAAAAAAATAAATTGTTTTAGAAGAGGATACCATCAGTGCTTTTCTTCCATTCGTTACTATAATCTATTAAAGATAATTTTTTTTCTAAAACTAATAGATAAAGTTTTTAATAGTCAATTATGATGACTAAGACTGACTAGCTGGCATTAGCAAGGAAGGTTTCTCCCCTTGTACTTGACTGTACATATCTTCATAATTTAAAGAATCAATGAAGTTTCAAGGGCAGAAATCAAGTTTATCAAAATGTCAAAATTGGTCAAGAGGTGAAATTTGCCAATCAGCTGATGTTCATCAGCTTTTCAATTTGGGGGAACTTGGAGTATTTATCCTGTAAAAGAGAAATGTTAGTGATAGTCTAGAGATGCCACAAGAGCAACTTTTAAGGGCTGTCTTGTAGAAGCAACCTTGAATATATTATTCTTGAAAACCTAAATGCAGTGCATAGAAGTTATGGAGAGGAAGACAGGTTCAATGTAAGAAAACATTTTGTAACAATTGGAGTTCTTCAAGGGGAGGCTGGATGACCATTTGTGTAATGCATACCTTTACAACTTGTAAACTTCTTTTAGCTGCAGATAGGTTAAACTAGAGACAGACCGAAGATGGTTGTTTGCCACAGATCACATGACAAACAGGAGAGTGCACAGTGGCAACCCTACATTTTTCATAGGCTCTTGAAATCCTTTGACAGGCCGCAAGCAGCTGGACTGTATATTGTTCAGGCCTGGTATAATGTATTGGAGATTTCTGTTTAAGTACTGCTTGGATGATGGTCTCTGAGGTCCCTTCCTGCTCTGAGATTCTGTAATAGCACACATAGCATAGTTTATGTAGTCCTTGATCCAGTTAGCTTCATTGGCTATAGAAGGATGATAATGAGACTAAAGCTGTGGGTTCAGTTCCCAAACATGCCATTCAAATCCATACAGTGGAAAAATCTTGCTTGGGTAACTACAAACTACATTAGTAATTCTTCTAACATTTCACAAATGAATGCCATTATACTTAGAGGGAACCAAATGAAAACCTAGGTTTGCTCAGCACAGCTACTTGTGGGAAAACTGCAGAGAACACTCTGCTGATTCAGTGGTATGATGTGATCTCTGGGTACGATGTTTACACAGGAAGTGTATCATGTTGTCTTAAAAGGAAAACCTAGCCATACGCTTTGGAGATCTTAAAAAATGTGGACCATGATTTCTTCCATGCAGATACTCTCCAATATAGATCCTAAACCTTTTATATATGGGTTGATGGCTTTGTAAAGTACTTGTAATTGAAAAATTCATCACCCAGGAGAATAGAATAAGACATACATTTTCATATCTGGCCCATGATTTCATTATGCTTATTTGGAGAGCGGAGAGTTATCTAAGTAGTGAGGGGATGGTCATAATGAGATGAGGGGGCTGAGGGAAAGGAGAAGAAAGGGAGAATAAAACAGAGAATGGAAGAGGGAGAAGAAAAAGAAAGAAAAGAACATTATTACAAAAAGAATAAAAGTAAACCAAAGGAATTTCACAAGGGTACACACAAGTATGGTGGTATTGAAACATCATCTTATTAAATTTAACATATGCTATTAAAAAAACACAAGCTTTATGTAATAGAAATACACTGTCTCATATGCAGAAGCAAATTTCAGTTTTTAAAATCTCTACCCTCTGATCATTCTGATACTGAGTCTGTCTGAAATTAGTCATGTTGGTTCTTGGATGACAGGCATATAGTCAAATCACTTAGTCCCTACACTCTTGAAGATCTTCCCAACTTGGGATTCATTGTCATAGACTTTGATTCAATTCAATTCAGTAAAAATGTATTAAGTTCCTACTATGTACTAGACACTGTGCCAAGTGCTGGGGATACAAATAAAAAAAATAAACAGTCCCTTCCCACAAAGTGCTAACGATCTAGAGGGAGAAGACAAGACACAAAAGAAAGCTGGAAAACACTTTAGGTGGGGAGTAAGGAGACACCACCATTTGGTGAAGTTCAAACCAAGGAAAGGTCTAGAAGGAAAGTGGAGAGTTAGAGAATCCAGATCTAACCCTCTGTAAAAGAACATTTTGGAAGGGGTTTAGTTTTCCTCCAGTCTTTTCAAAGATTAGAAGGGCTGGGAGAGTGAGAAGGTTTGAAGTATCCAAATTGGAATCAATAGCCTGATGATAAGACATCAGGTGATAAGCTTTTCCTGGGTGGAGTATTACCAGTACTTGCCTCCATGCTACAATGGGTTATCAGAACAAGATTTAGTGGTAGATTATTTCTGTATTCATTCATTTCCAATGGATGAAACATTTCACAATTCTTCAACTCTGTTATCATGCTTTCAGAAGTTTAAAACTGCTACAGCATTTGCCTATTTTAGAGAATTGGAGAATTTATTCATTTTAAAACATGTACATCATATTATCTCTTGGGATGGAAGTGGTGAAGAGATGCTTAAAATAAATACAATTTTCCTTTGTTTCAAGTTCTAATTCCTAGTACACAATTCAACAGAACTACCTTTGATTCAATAGTGCTTTAGGAAGGTGATTGTAATTATGGTCTCCTGAGTATTATAATACATTTAAAATTGTTTGCATGTTATTTTGCATGTTGGTTGTTTACATTGTAAGTGGAGCTGTGAATGGCTTATTAACATTTTCACTATTTTTGATGAAGGTACATATGCAATTATACATTAAAGAGACCACTTAAGCTACTGAACTATGAAAGTGCTTATTATTCCCTATTCTACCACCTAAATCTCTCCAATACACTGTTTTCCATAAAGCAAATATCAAGTCCATCCTGAATGCAAATTCAAAGGAGCTTAGTTATTGAATTCTTGCTTCAAAGACTTCAGATTGCAAAGTTAGTCCCAGAACCAGACCTGATGAACAGAATTCCAGTAATATTTTAGGGACTTTCAAATTAAGACTGCATAAAATGTTATTGTGGGTAAAGGCAGTATGGACAAATGACTTGATGACTAGATTTTGAGTCAGAAAGATCTGAGTTCAAATGCTACCATCTGTACTTAATGGCTGTGTGACCATGGGCATTCCACCTACCTCTCTGAATTTCAGTTTTCTTTTAAGGAAAATGGAAATACTATCTGCAGTACCAACTTCATAGGGCTATTTTGAAACTCAAATTTTGACCACCTATATAAAATACTTTGCAAATATTAAAAATGCTATAGAAATATCTTATTGCTGCCCAAAGGAGAGGTTTTCTCTTTATGTATCTTAAATTTATTTTCCCTTCTAAAGTATAAAAAGGGCCTGAATATTAAATGGCCCAAAAATGAGGAAACATACATTTTCCCCCATAAGAGAAAAAATAACAGCTATTTAAAACTAGACACCCTGAGTTTTATGGATGTTGTAAGGTACAATTTTGGAAGAATTCAGAAGCTTTGACTAGACAGTTAGCCTAGCATGAGAGTACATAGCCTGTGGGAAGCTTGTATATTCACCTTGTAATGTATGTTGTCAGAAAACAGGTGATGCCGTAGGACTACACTGACCTTGTATATGATTGAACGAGCATTAACATGTCTGCTCTAAACCAACATGAGTCAGTTGACAGATTTTCTGTCCCCCACATTTGAAAAAGAGCAGTAGTTAGACAAATCCAGGTTACCTGTCAGACAATAATGATTGTTTATATTTACACAGGAATTGGGAACACTGCAAACAGCTTTTCTTCTATTGCATTGCTTCAAAATTAAACAATTGAGACATTTCTGAATTCACTTACTTTTGCAAATATGAATATTTAAAAACTCTCAAATATTCCTAATATTTTAATAATTTAACTCAATGTTTATTAACTATCTAAAATGTTCAGGTCAACGTACTATGTAACCCTTAGTTTCCTCTTTTGTAAAATGAGCTTGAGAAGGAAATGGCAAATCATTTCTAGTATCTTTGCCAAGAGAAACCCAAATGGGATGACAAACAGGCAGGCACAACTGAAACATCTTAACAATAACAAATATTAGATTACACATCTACTATGTGTAATCTAATAATACTATCAGACTACACGTCCTTATTAGAATTTAAACTCTTTGCAAGTAGAGCTTAATTCTTTGTGCTTATATATCTCCAGTAGCTAGCATATAGTAGGTGCATATTATATACTTGTTGACTGATGGATTAAATGAAAGTTTGTCATGTAGAAGAGGAATTAGACTCATATGTCTAGCCCCATAGAGCAGAACTAGCAGCAATGAGGGGAGGTTGCAGAGCTCTATATTTAGGTTCTATATAAGAAAATACCCCATTAACAATCAGAACCATCCAGAACTGGGAGGGGGAGTGTGCTTCAGGTAATAGTCAGTTTCCTCTCCCTTCCTAGAGGTCTCAAAACAAAATTTGGTTGACCACTTGCAAGGGAAGTCCCAGACAAAGATTCTGGGTCATAGGAGCAAAATCAAGAGAACTTTGTACACAACAACAAACACAGTGTGTGAGGAATTTTTCTGGTAGACTTAGTCCTTCATATCAAAGCAAGGACCTAAAAAATCCCCAATGGACTTTTGAGACAAAATGCCTTCCAGATCCAGAGAAAGAACTATGGAATTGGATCTCGGAATAAAGCAGACTATTTACTTCTGTATTATGTTTTGTTTTGTTTTATGGTTTCTCCCATTCATTTGAATTCTTCTATTCAACATGACTAAGGCAAAAATGTATTTAATATAAGATTGGTATGCCATCTCTGGGAGGGACTGGGGAGGGAGTAGGGAAAGATAGGGAGGGTGGAGAAAAAAATCTAAGATATATGGAAGTGATTGCAGAACAATGAAAACAAATAAAATAATTTAAAAATATATGAAAAAAGATTCTAGGACATTTACCTAATTTCTACCTTAATTAAAAGCAATGAGTAGTTGTAGTGTAAATGTGCAGGGAGGGTATAAAGATATCTATAAGATAGGCAGGTTGAGCAGGATTGGATGAGTGGTAATTGGAATAGCTGGAGGGGATGTTCACATTTAGGATCCATTTGCATATAGAAAATATAGTATAATTGAGAGCTTGTTTCTGCTGTAACAGAGAAGATATTCCCAAGTGATGTAGTGTCTCTCAAATGGTTCTCACAGTTGGTGTTGCTTCTAATGTAGTTTAGTGACATTTGAACATCAAAAAATGTCTAATAGCAAACATGAAAGATTATTATAAATAACAATATGGATTAATGTCTGAGTTCCTGATTTCTAAAGTGACAAAAGAGGCAACATGATGACTTAATTGAAAGAAAGTTGGTACTAGATCTATATGCCAAAGAAATCAAAGAAAGATGTATACATATATAAATATTTATAGTAGCTCTTTTGAATTTTAGGGCTGGGAGTGGGGAGTATTAGTGCTGTTGACCTTGTTTCCAGTCCCTCAGGTTTGTATCCTAGGAGTTATCCTTGACTTCTCACTATCTCCCAACCCCTTTATCCAATTTGTTGCCAAGGTCTATCTATTTCATCTCTACAACATCTCCTCTGATATTCCCACCACTCTAGTTCAGGGCCTTATCATAACATTCTTGGAATTTTCTAATGGCCTCCTGGTGGATCTGCCTGCCTCAGGTCTCTCCCCAGTCCAATCCATGCTGCATTTAGCCACCAAATTGATTTTTTGCCCCAAAAGCACAGATCATGTTGCCATAACCACCCTCCCATCCCAAACTCCAGCGACTCCCTGTTGCCTCCAGGAACAAACACAAAATTCTTTGTTTCTCATTCAGAGCCCTTCATAACCTAGTCACCTCCTATCTTTCCAGCCTGTTTATAGCTTACTCCTCAACATGTATTCCTCGGTCCTCACACTGTCTTCCTGGTTGTTCCACAAACGACACCCTTCATTTCTTGGCTCCAGTCATTTCCTCTAGCTATCCTCAATTCCAGGAAACTCTTCTTTATTAGATTCACTTGCTGATTTCCCAGGTTTTCTTTAAATCTCAGTTAAAATCACATCTTTTACTGGAAGCTTTCTTACACCTCTTTAAATTCCAGTGCTTTCCTTCTTTTAGTTTTTTTGTATTCATTCTGTATATAACTTGCTTAGTATATATTTGTTTGCATATTGTCTTCCCTTTTAGCATGTAAGCTCCTTGAGGACATGTACTGTCTCCTGCATTTTTTAGTATCCCTAAGTACCGTGCCTCCTGGCACGGTACTTAATAAATACTTATTACTTAATTATGTATGTGTTATATATAATAATTATAATAATTACTTAATAAATGTTTACTGATTCATTGTTAACATTTTCAAAGTCATGTCTCTATCCACACCTACTTGCCTTGGAAAGTGATCATATTCTTTTACTTTGTCCAATATAAAAACATGAAATAGTGAGGGGCACTGTATTCATGGCTGCCAACCATGTGCTTCAAAGTTTTTATCGAGATCTCATGAGTTCTTATAGTCATTTTGTTTTCGGGTAAGGCAAAACTACTCCTTCCCTTTCTTCCAACCACTCCTCCATGAACCTAAGAGAAATAATCTAGCTACTTTACATACATCTAAGCAGGTAAAACATTTTTCTGTATTCTAGGAAAGTCATAATTTGTCATTTCTTAAAAATTTCTGAGCAAAAGAAAATAAATATAGAAACAGCACATGTGCCATCAAATTAGAAAGAATATATGAATTCCAAGAGGCAGAGGTGAGGGAAAAGTATATTTCAGGATGGAGGCAACTTATACAAAGGCAATCAGATAAGAGATGTACAGTTTGATGGAAGAGTTCAAAGACTACTTTGGCTAGAATGAAGAGTTGGCAAAGGAGTACAATATGAAATAATAATAAGTAGAATTTATATAATGCTTAAAGTTTGCAAAGAGCTTTAAAAATAATATCTTATTTTATCCCAGCTACCCTGAGAGATGGGTATTATTACTATCCTTCTTTTACACATGAGAAAACTTTGGCAGACAGAGGTTAAATGACTTGCTCAGTTGCACAAGTTCTAAGTATCTGAGACCAGATTTAAATCAGGTTGTCCTTAGTCCAAGTCCAGTCCTTACTCAGTAGTAAGGAAAATACCCACTGTAACATCTAGCTAACTCTTCATATAAGTGTCTTGAAAAGTCCCAAATGTTATGAATTTAAATCTAATCTTTGCCCTTTAGAAATCATTTGACCACCATAAAATCATTTTTCCTCTCTGACCCTCAATTTGCTTATCTATAAATGATAATGCAGATGTGGCTAGGTGGCATAGTGGATAGGGTAACAGGTCTGGAGTCAGAAAGACTCATCTTCCTGAGTTCAAAGGTGGCTTCAGAAACTTGCTGTATGACCCTAATCACTTAACCCTCTTTGCCTCACTTTCCTCAGCTGTAAAATGAGCTGGAGAAGAAAATAGCAAACTACTCCAATATCTTTACCAAATCAACCTAAAATAGGATCATGAAGAGTTAGACATGAATGAAAAAAACTACCGAATGACCAAATGATAATACTCATACCTACTTCACAAGTATGTTGTGAGATATTAACAAAATAGTTATGTAAAGTACTTCACAAACTTCAGAATATAAATAAATATAATAAATATAAATAGATATAAATATCCACTTTGTGTAATAACAGTAATTGTTGTAAGCTGAATTGTCAATAACAATGTTAACTTGATCATGACCCTGATGTCTACAAGATTATGGATTGTAAACTCATAAAAAAATAGATGTCAATCAAGAAACATCCTTTGAAGGTATCTATGTATAGGAATATTACTGCAAAATTCAGCAATGCAGAGGGCTCCTCATTTAGACAAAGGAATAGTTTTTGAAAGGGAATACATGGAGAAATCTGACCTTAACCTAACAAAAGGGGATGAGTATTTTCCTCTACCCTCTGGCTCATTATAATCCTCTATTGGAGTAAAATCCCAGGGAAAATATTTTAATCGAAACTAAGCATTGGGTCATGAATAGAGTCTCCCTAAAATGAATTAATATGATCTCATAAAAATGTTACTACATATGCAAAGTTGGAGATGTCCTGTTTAGAGCAGCTATTTATTTTCTCCACAAAAGAAATGCTTAAAATATACAATATTTAAAATCATGTATAATACAATTAGGTTTCAGTATAATATAGAATTTTCTAGTTAAAACTAGATCTTTTCTATTTTCTCCTCCCTCCTGGACAGGACAAAGATAAATCCTTTCTCAGTCATTTCTATCTCCTCCCTGAGAGTGATGATCTAGGGAATAATCTTTTACTCAACTATATTCCTACTCCCCTTTGGTCCTGGATAATTATTTAGCCATATTTAATTACAACAGCTAGTTTGCTTTTAAACTACAGACAACATGATGGCTTTCAAGTTTTCCTGGTCCCCTTTTCTGCTGCTTTATAGAGTTTATATCAATAATCAATAAATATTTATTAAATACCTACCATATTCTGGGCACTATTCTAAGCACTTCAGATAATAAAAGAGATAAAAGAGACAGCCTGCCCTCCATGGGCTTAGAAACTAATGGACTATAATACAATATCTGATAAACCATTAGTAATACAATAAAAATAGCAATATAAAAGGTATATAAGTTTATGTAAAGTACACTTTCGGTTTTAAGCAGACTGTATGACAGTATTTTTCTTTACTCAGTGCCTGGCATATAGTTGTTGACTTGATCTAAGAGTCAACAATCACTTATAAAGTGCTTATTATGTGTCAAATACTGTGCTAGACCCTGGGAACAAAAAATACAAATAGTTATAAAGACAGTCCTTACCTTCAAGGAGCTCAAATTCTACTGGGGGATATAACATAAAAAAAAAAAGTTGACAAATAGGAGGAATGGTGGAGAGAAGAGTATACACTTTGAGGACATGATAGAGAAATTTCAGACTACCTAGAGAAAATGAGACATGTATGCCTTAAGTGCCCTCCTTAAATAGATGTTCTAGGGGGAGCCATCCATTCATCAAGAGGGTACTTCAAATGTGACTGGCAGAGGGAGGGGGAGTAGGGAAAAAAACAGACCTGGTACAGGAACTTCCTTCAATCCCTGAAGAGATGGATGGAACCAGTAAGTAGCTTCAGCTGGTCTTCTGTTCTAAGCTGTCTAGCCAGTAGCTTTCCTTGACCGTTTTTCATCTCAGTTTGTCCTTTACAAATGGTACATTCAATACTTCATGAACTCTCAGGTCTGACTCAAGTCTACCTTGCACTTCAAAAATTACGATAGTCCTAAACGATTCTCAGGGCTACGAGGGAATACCTTTCCTTCTGATCTACAAATCTCAGTATGCCATTTTCAACGCTATTACACATGCATTAACAAATATTTAAGATGTGAAATATTATTCCTATTATTTTCTCCTGGAAGTAAAGAAGATTGGAGGCTTGTAGGATTGCTCAACAGATGTATCTCTTTTGACTAACTCTTCACTGCCTGAACAACAACTAAAATGGCATAGAGTATCTAATATACATGGCTTATTTTCCTGGTAGGGCTTATCTTGTCTTCCATGTCATTGCCTCCATCAGAAGCAGAAACATACATCTCAGGAGTGTTGTCTGGTAACTTGTGCTCAAGGAAGGAGGCATAAATCAAAAAGGGAGCTAAGGTCTTGAGATCCAGTCTCTGGCTCACCTACAAAGCATGTATATTCATTGTAATTTACAAGTCACCACCATAGTTACTGTTAGGGAGAGAAGAGAAAAATACCCTCTTTTTGTACCCCCATCAGAAAGTCCAAGGAAGATCTTTCAGAATTCCAAGCAAAAAGAGAGGAAGAATAGGAACAGAAGTTGTTTCTCTCTTTCAGAAGAGTGGTCTTTTTTGCTTCTGTGTTGCTAGTCATCTCTAACATTGCCTCAATGTTAATTTTTTGGGGGGAGGAATTTGACCAGGAACCTCTGATCATGTATGTTCTTAGTCAAAGAGTCCAAGGCTAAAGCCTTGAACATGAAGAAATGCCCCAGCCAGCAGATCAGACTGAATGGAATTACCAGCAGATTATCCCTTTGTTATCCTCCATTGCATTTATAATAGTTAGGTATAATTTTCACCTATATTTACAAGTTTCTCTTTGTTATTTGCTCCTCAAAATCATTAGTAACTTCCTGTTGTCCCTAGGAAAGCATACAAAATACTCTACTATTTGGCTCTCAACTACTTTTCTGAATTAACTTCAGTTTATTCCCCTAAATTCATTTCATGTTCTTGCCAAAATCCTACTAATAACTCTCCACAATTAGCTGAACATATACTATTTCTTTGCTTTTTCAGGGACAGTACCTTATGTCATGAATTGTACTTCCCCATCATCTTGGTATCCCTATTATCTTTCAAGGTTAATTTCTGATGTTGCTTTATGTAAGGAGATAGCTCAGATCCTCCTCACTTCTAATAGACTTTCTCTCCTCAAAGTGTCTTTTGTCTGTTTACCTATGTGTATGTAATATTTCTCTCCCACGCTCAACCCAACCCCCACTAGAATATAAGGTTGTGACAGTCACTTTGGTTATTTTTCTTGTTCTTGTATCACTAGCACCAAGCACAGTGTCTGAGATGCAATAAATATTTTAAAATGTTTGTTGAACTGAATTTATTTATAATCACATTTTAATGAGTGGAATTTTGCTTCTCTATTATATTTTGATCTGAAGAAAATAAATATATTCACTTTGTTTTTGAGTTTTAATATTAATCACAGAGTGGATAAGCTTCTTTGTGTGTGGCTTGTGATCTCTAAAACGTGTAAAAATATTTACATTTTAGTATTAGCAAAATGAATATGCATGCAAAAATATGCTAAATGTGGATGAATTTATCAATTTTAACTTGCTTTGGAATTTGGAATATAGCCATTCATAACCCTTTTTTAAAGAACAAACAAAGCAAATTGTGTAACAACTTTTTCCCTGAAGTTTTAAATTGTGCTTAATTTTCTCTCTGCCTAGCTTAATTGAAGATGTTAGCTTCCTAATGAATTGCATATTCTTTAAAAACTTCTTACATAAATGCATCTTCAAGTACTAAAGTTGAATCAATTTCCTACTCTCAAAAATATGCTAAGAAATATTCAGAGATTGCAGATACTTCATCTTATTTTTGTACATCTTGTTTTCAGAAATTGATAAAGGAGGATGTGGTGATCCTGGAATTCCATCGTATGGGAAAAGAACTGGCAACAGTTTCCTTCATGGAGATACTCTTACTTTTGAATGTCAGGCAGCTTTTGAACTAGTGGGAGAGAGAGTTATCACATGTCAACAGAATAACCAGTGGTCTGGCAACAAACCCAGCTGTGTTTGTAAGTATTGGTCTTTGAAACTGACTTTGCTCATTCTCTTCAACTTCCTTTATACAAGTTTCACCTCCACCCTGCTTCCTCTTTCCCCTCTACTACCAGCAAAGTATCATTACAGGGGTTGTGTGTGTTTGTCCTTCATTGCCACTTAGCTGTGTGACCTTGGACAAGACTTTTAACCTTAACATGCTTCTGTTTCCCTATATAGAAAGTGAGGTTTCTGTACTACATGACCTCTGACATTCTTTCTAGCTCCAAATCCATAATTTGAAGAATCATCAGTAAGGGTTCTTTTAAAATTTATTTTCCTGATTTCTAAACCTAGTTAAAACAAAATAATAATTTTAATGTAAATATATATTGAATTAAAAAGTACATTATGGTCCTGCTCCAAACAGAAAATATTCCAGCTTGTCAGGCAGTATGTTATAGACAATTAGATCTTAGAATCAGAAAAACTGGTGTTCAAATCTGGCTCTTGCTAGCTTCCGTTCATACTTTAATCCTTACTAACATGGGTGTATCATTTAACTTAGCAATGACCCTTCAAAACTCGCTAAGACTTTTAAGTTATAAAAGAGGTTCCACACTGACAAGACCCTTCACTGATGAAATAACAGTTTTTGATTTTTGGAGTGTTGTAGTAATAACTGTTAAATGATTCTGATCATGTGAATACCAGCCATAACCATTTTGAGGATGTCTTTAAAATATATAACTCAGTGCTGTTCAACATTGAGATCTCTAACAGTGAATAATTGGTAAGATGAGTTTCAATAATAAAATTAATGTTCAAGGAAAAAACTGATTTTTGCTAAGAAAAAATAGGTAGCATGATATACTAGAAAGATCACTGGATTTGGAAACAGACAGGTTGGGTTTGGTTCACTGCTACCTGTATTAATAATACCTAGCATTTATTTAGTGTTTTAAGGTTTGCAAAGCACTTTGCAATCATTTTATCCTGACAATAACTCTAGGAGGTAAGTATTAGGAACAGTAGAGGAAACTGAGGCAGACCCAGGTGAAATGACTTGCCCAAGGTCAAACAACCTTTAAATATTTAAGGCTAGATTTGAACCCAGGCTTTTATGCCTCCAGATCTAGCCTTCCATAGCTGCTTCACCTATGTGATCTTAGTCTAGTCATTTTCACCTTCCATATTTCAATCTCCTTCTTTCAGAGGAGTTTGAAGGCATCGTGATATAGTGGCAGGCGTGAAATCAAGAAGACCTAAATTCAAATCTGGCCTCAGACACTAGCTGTGTGACTCTGGACAAGTCACTCAACCCTGACTGCCTCAGTTTCCTCATCTGTAAAATTAACTGGAAAAGGAAATGGCAAAAGACTCTGGTACATTTGCCAAGAAAAACCCAAATGGGGTCAAGAAGTATAGAATCTCCAAGATAGTGGGTTTTAACCTGTTTTGTCATGAACTTCTTTGATAATCAGGTGAAGCCTATGAGTCCCTTCTCAGAAAAAAACAAAATATTTTTAAATACATGAAATGAAATACATAGATAAATAGTATTCCAAAGAAAATTAATTATACTGAAATACAGTTATAAAAATATATTTTTAATATGCAATTTATTTATTTTTCAGTTTCCAACATTCACTTTCACAAGTGGAATTCAAAATTTTCTCCCCACCCCAGGACAGGATGCACCCTATCCGCCTCTTCTTGTCATCTGCCCTCTCTTCTATTACTATTCCCTTCTTCATCCCCCTTCACTCTGTTTTCCTGTAGGGCAAAATAGATTTCTATACCCCATTGCCTATACATATTATTTACCAGTTTCAAGCAAAAACAATTTTTAATATTCATTGAAGCTTTGAGTTCCATATTCTCTTCCTCCCTCCTCATCCACCCTCATTGAGAAAGCAAGCAATTCAATATAGGTCACACATTTGTAGCCGTGCAAAGCCCTTCCATAATAGTTATGTTGTAAAAGACTAACCACATTTCCCTCTGTCCTATGTTGCCCTCCATTTATTCCATTCTCTCCTCTGACTGTCCTCCCACAATAGTGTTTGCTTATGATTATTCCTTTCTCCAATTTGCTGTCCCTTCTATTATCTTCCCTCTCCTATCCCCTTCCCCTCTGTCTATGTATGCATGCATGCATGCATGCATGTATGTGTGTACCTATGTATGTATATAGACACATATACATACACATACATACACTCATGTACATATAATACACACATATAATATACACACCTATACACATATAATATACGCATACATATCCATACATACCTACATCTATCTATCTATTCCCCCTAACTATCCTAATACTGAAAAAGTTCTCATGAGTTACAAATATCATTTCCCATGTAGGAATGTAAACAGTTCAATTTTAATAAGTCCCTTATGGCTTCTCTTTATAGTTTACCTTTACATGTTTCTCTTGGGTCTTGTGTTTGAAAATCAAATTTTCTATTCAGATCTGGTCTTTTCAACACATATGCTTGGAAATCCCCTATTTAATTGAAATTCTATTTTTTTTTCCTGAAACAGTATACTCAGTTTTACTGGGTAGGGAATTCTTGATTTTAATCCTATCTCCTTTGACCTCTGCAATATCATATTACAAGACTTTGAATTCATTAACGTAGAAGCTGATAGATATTGTGTTATCCTGATTACATTTCCACAATACTTGAATTGTTTCTTTCTGGCTGTTTGTAATATTTTTCTCCTTGACCTGGGAATTCTGGAACTTGGCCACAATATTCCTATTAATTTTCCTTTTGGGGGTCTCTTTTAGGAGGAAATTAGTGAATTCTTTCCATTTTCATTTTACCTTTGGTTCTAGAATATCAGCATAGTTTTCCTTGATAATTTCTTGGAAGATGATGTCTAGGCTCTTTTTTGATGCTGGTTTTCAGGTAAACCAATAATTTTTAAATTCTCTCTCCTGTAACTATTTTCTAGGTCAGTTGTTTGTCCAATGAGATATTTCACATTGTCTTCTACTTTTTCATTCTTTTGGTTTTGTTTTATAATTTCTTGGTTTCATATAAAGTCATTAGCTTCCATCTGCTCTGGTCTAATTTTTAAAGAACTATTTTCTTCACTGAGCTTTTGGACCTCCTTTTCCATTTGTCCAGTTCTACTTTTTAAGGCATTCTTCTCTTCATTGGCTTTTTAAATCTCTTTTGCCATTTGGGTTACTTTATTTTTAAAAGTCTTATTTTCTTCAGTATTTTTGGACATCTCTTTTAGCAAGCTGTTGACTCATTTTCCATGATTTTCTTATGTTCCTTTCATTTTTCTTCCCAATTTTACCCCCAGCTCTCTTACTTGACCTTCAAAATCCTTGTTGAGCTCTTTCATGGCCTGAGACCACTGTATATTTTTTGGAGGCTTTGGATGTAGAAGCCTTGATAGTGTTGTCTTCCTCTGGTTGCATACTTTGTTCTTCCTCTGATTATAAGATTTGTTCTTTCTCATCTTAAAAGATGGAAGAAAATATCAATGGAAAAAATTTTTCATGAAGAGTATAGCCTTCTATAGTCTTTAATCTTATTTTTTCCCCTTTGGGGGCATTTTCTCCATCAATTACTTGACTTTCGAGTGCAGGGTATAGTACCCCAGGTTTCAGAGGTTTTGTGCAGCTGTTCTCTTCTATAAGTTCTCAGTGTCTCCTAAACGGTATAGTCAAGGGAGAAGTGTTTACTCCTCTCCTGGCCTGTCCTCTGGTCTATGAGCAACCACAAGCATTCTTTTCTTTCTTGGAACTGCGAGTAAGATTCCCTCCCCACAGCTGCCACCAACTCTGCCACACCAGGGCTCCTTCTCACCCCAGGACTGCCACTTAGGACTGAGAACCAGTTCACCCACTTAATTCCCCCAGGTTCTGTAGGGTGAGAGCTCCAGAAGGAACTTCTGATGCAGAAATGACTGCCACAGCCCTGGGACTGGGCCTGGGTATGGGGCCTGAACTCTCCTATTGCCCAGCAAAAGAGCTTTCTCATTGACCTTTGAAGCTGTCTTTGGCTTTTGTGCTGCCTGCGTTTCAGTGCCTGCTGCCTGCTCCACTTCTCATCTCCGTGGGCATGGCCCATGCTGGGCTCTGCTCAACTTCAAGCCTGGTGCAGTAGACCCTTCCTGTCAGTCTCACAAGCTGTCTTGGGCTGTTAATGTGTTTCACTCTGTCATTTTGAGGCTTCTACTATTCTAGAATTTGTTTAGAGTCATTTCTTAGAGGTATTTTAAGGGCTTTGGGGGACATCTCAAGCAGGTCTGTGCTTCTACTCTGTCATCTTGACTCTGCCCTCAAAATATATTTTAAAAAATAAATTCATGGTACTCAGGTTAAGAACCCCTTCTCTAAGATCTCTCCTAACTCAAAGCCCTGTGACAAAAGTATTCTAACAACTAAAAAGAATAAATTGAATTCCTATTTAAAGGCAGACAATAGTTTGGATGTTATTTTAAAACAAAATTATTAGTTAAAAATATAGTAATATGATAAGTATAGGCAATGAGGAGAAAAACTAAATGTTCTTCACTAAAATGATAATTTCTATTTAGAAAAAGAGAAATCCTGGAAAACTTTATTTTTCTGTCACAATGATTTTCTGTGAGTTTCTATTCCAAACATTCTATCATTCAATAAAATAATTTTCTAGTATTTTTATTGGGATTTCTTTCTTTTCTCTAATTTCCTCATTCTATTTCCCCCAGGGAGAAGTGGTCCATAGCTGTGATGCCATATTTTTATGGAATTCCTTCTGGGAAAACCTTTTTCTACTGATATAGATTGGTTGTTAATCTCTGTCATAGCCTTATAGATTTCAGTGACTTACATATGTCAGAGCTAGGACGTAACTTTCTAACTCAAAGAACAGATATCTTTCCACTCCACAATGCTGCCTCTACTAATCAGTATTAATTAGTATTCTCTATTTAAATACCTTAAAGAAAACCTTTTTTAAACAAAAATTAAATGGTATTTGTTCAAATATAGGGCATATTTCCCTATTCCTCTAAATATAACAAATAAAACCTAAATATTGGTTTGGGAAGAGCCAGATATGTAACTAGTACTTAAAAATTATCTATTTCTCACCTAAACATCCATAATTTCTTTTAGTGTATGCAGCTAACATGTAAATATAAAAAATGTATTTATACACTAACATATGTGTACATGCTGACATATAATGACATATAGCATCACCCTGGGCAAGTCACTTAACCTTTCATTTCTCTAGACAACTTTCTAAGACTATAAGTTTCTGTAAAGATGCCAGTCTACAATGATAAAATAACTTCCTCACCTGAGAGTGCCCTGCACTAATTGAAGTCTAATTTATAGACATATAAGCAAATCATCTATTACCTCCTTCAGTTCTTATTTAAAGAGATTGCATTTTATGCTGCCCTACAATGTCCTAGAATATAGTAGAAATACCTGTATTTAGACCAGTGCAGTAATAATTACTGTAGAAGAAAAGTACAGAAATATAAAGGATTGTTTTGAGCTAGTATCGAGTTTTATCAGTTCTCCCTGTGTGTACAAAATCAGCTTTTATGTGAAGTTACTTTAGTCTTCTAATGCCAAGATGTATATGCTTAGAAATTGTATTGATATTAGTTGTCAAAAACTATTTACTTGTGGTCCAGTCTACTCGGATTTCTTGATCTTAAGATAATTCATAGTTGCTATTATTGTGCAATGTAAGAAGACAATGAAAATGGATTATAGAAATTCATGAAAAGATAGACATTGTGTAGCTGGAAATTACCAAGTCCTAAAGTCATCACATTAAAACTAGGACCTCTGGATAATTGTACATTATCTTTTTCATTTCTTAGTGATCTGTTTCATGGAGGGGGGCAGGGTGGGTAGTATTTGAACAAATTAAGGCTTGAGAATGTTTTTTATTTATTCATGTTTGTTATTTTTTACAGTCTCCTGTTTCTTCAACTTCACTACCCCATCGGGTATTATTCTTTCACCAAACTATCCTGAGGAATATGGCAACAATATGAATTGTGTTTGGTTGATTATATCTGAGCCAGGGAGTAGAATTCATCTCATTTTTAATGACTTTGATGTGGAGCCTCAGTTTGACTTCCTTGCTGTCAAAGATGATGGGATGTCTGATGTATCAGTTCTTGGCACTTTTTCTGGAAATGAAGTACCTTCCCAATTGGCCAGCAGTGGTCACATTGTACGCTTGGAGTTTCAATCAGATCACTCTACAACAGGGAGAGGTTTCAATATCACTTACACTAGTAAGTACTTCAAAACAGGTAACTGCTCTGTATTCTTGTATGGTCAGCAGTCACTGAAGTTCTAGCATGGTATGTCAGGAGAAAGTAACAGTGCAACCATGGCTGCTTTACATTTCAGCATCATGCATTTAATATCTGTTTTGTGCAAGATACTATATTATGTACCAGAGGTGCAAAAATGAAAAAATTATACAGCTCTGAAGGAGCTTATAAAGGGTGATATGATATTAACACATATAAGTATGCTACAGGGTGGAATGCAATGGGGACAAAGAGGTACAAAATACTCAAGGAGAAAAAAAAATGAGAAGGGAAAATCATTTTCAAGTTGTGAGATTCAGGGGTGGCTTTATAGAGAAAATGTCTTCCGAGCTTGCCCGTGAAGGAAGAAAAAAAAATCACTTGGCATAGATGAAGAAGGAACATTTCTCAGACCTAGGAGATTGAACAAATGAACAATGGAAAAAGAAGACAGGGAAAAAAACTGGGAATAATGGTTAGCCAGTTTGACTGAATGGGTCAAATCACCTAGCATGGTACCTGGCAAAAAATATAGAGAAAGCAATTGAACTTAAAAAAAATTCATTCTTTCCAATTTATTCAGTGTTGAAATATATGTTGTAATTCTATGAAGATTATATACACATACACACATATACATCCATGTATGAGAAAGACTGTGTGTGTGTGTGTGTGTGTGTGTGTGTAATCTTCAGATCATGTACCTAGAGTATAGCACAATGAATTGAATATCCTCCTTGGAATTAGGAAGAAGCAGGTTAGGTCTTGATTCTGATACATGTTGGCTCTATGACCATGGGCAAGTCAATTAATTTCTCAGTATTCCAGGAAACTTTCCAAGACTTTATATTAAAGAAAGTTCCAAGTATATATGATGAGAAGTATTTTCAGACAAACGGCTCACTCTACTGATGAAATCATAAATCTCTACTAAAAATAAAAATTCATGTTTAACAATCAAAAAATCATTTTATTTTAAGATTTTTTTCAAAAGCTTAATTAAAATTATTTTTTCCCTTTCCACTTAGCATTTGGTCAGAATGAATGTCATGACCCTGGCATTCCTATAAATGGAAGGCGTTTTGGTGATCGATTTCTCTTAGGAAGTTCTGTTTCTTTCCATTGTGATGATGGTTTTGTCAAAACTCAAGGATCAGAGTCTATAACCTGCATCATGCAGGATGGAAATGTTGTTTGGAGCTCTACTGTTCCACGTTGTGAAGGTATATCTTTTCTTCTTTTTTATAGATTCAAGTTCCTGCCATTCTGAATTCCTTTGAAACAGGGAACACAGAGTATTAGTAAGAATGCTTCTCAACTGTTTTTAGCCAATGTTTTGAGTGTTTCTTAACACTACTAGTGGGTCCATCCAAAGACTTGATCCCCAAAACACAATATTTCTCTAGCCGCTTTCTTTTTAGTCTTCTGCTGTCACTGTCTATGTGCTGATGCTCCTGAAATGAGTAGAAAGTAATTTTAAAAGCAAGGTTTAAATTTGATCCAAATAAATAATTTTTTTAAACCTTCAGTTAGAAGGGTGTGCATCTCTAGAGCATAGATCACAAAGGTTCCTCCAGGAAGCTTTTGCTTCCCCATTTTACCCCCTGGGAATATTCTAAGGTATGATGGTTTTAATGTTATGGTCCTAATTGTGCTAACACTTAAGAAGTTCTTTGTTATATTTATAAAGAAAGCACTTACTTTGATGAAAAAAAATTACAGAATTGAGATGTTGTGTTGCTTCAATGTTCCAGTGTCATGAACGGAGATAACCTTTACATTATAAAAATCCGTGTTTTACCTTGTATATCAATGTGAACTCCAACATACAGGGTAAGGCCTGCTATCACAGGTTCTTACATCTGCATTTCTAAAAGGAAAGGCAACTTTTGTGGGATCTACAATCACTTTAATCATGCCTATATATCATTCACTTAGTTCAAGGGAAAAAGTCAACACCCTGAATTTCAGAGAAAATACAGAGAAATAAGATCAACAGACAGTGCTTCTAGCAGCCTGACCATAGGCAATACAGGCATCACAGGTCAACACAAAGATACAACTGTCTGACCTTGCATATATAGTTACCACAGAGAGAAGCACAAACATCTGGGTTTTCAAAACTGAGGGGCTGCTTAGAGGCTTCCCAGAGTCTCATCTGGCACACAAAACTTCTTCAAAAAATTAAGCCACAAAGTAAAACCTCACCTTTGGAGTATTTACACAATTTTTAGTCAGAAGGCAGGAACCAGTTCCTCATTAACAAAAGGTGTAGGCCTTACTACAGATCTCCCCTAATCAAATTCCTCTTAATGCACAGGCCCATTAATGGGTAGGGAAGATCTTTAATCTCATTAGCATTGCACCTTGAAAAGCCAGGTATTATAATTTTAGTGTCTTTAAATGCAGGAAAAGAATTAGGCATTTTCAAAATACAAATATTGCCTTTTTCAATGAGGCCATAGCCAAAGTACTTGTTTTCTTTGGTGTTCACAAATGGGTTTTTTATACTGATATTAATTATAATATAAAAGTAGGCTCAAAAGTTTCATTTTCTACACTTAGTATTAAATTTTTGAAAATCAACTTGATGTCTGAAAATTGTCCTGTCTCTCAGTATTTAAATAATGGGTCCCTTTCCTGGGTCCTGTGAATCTAAAATAAAATGTGTGAGTAAATAGATGGATAGAGAGAGTTAGAGAGATACATGGATAGACAGAGAGATGGATAGATAGATGGATAGATAAATAGATGATAGATAGATAGATAGATAGATAGATAGATAAATAGATAGATACAGAGAGACAGAGAGAGAGAAAGAGAGAGATGGACCGACAATTGTATTGTAATATACCTAGTTTTCTTTATAATCTTATAAATTTTATTTTATGCCATTAAAAGTATTATTTTGAGAAAAAGTCAGTAGATTTCACCAAACTACTGAAAGTGTTCATGACACAAAAAAGGATAAGACCATCTGCTTTAAATGATTGCAACTGTCTTCAAGAAATATAGGAGTTGGGAGGCTCTCCAGAGCTGACCTATGCAAAATTAAGATTGAACCAAATGTGAATTCAAACATCAATGTAGAAAGATCCCCAACGTTCATTAGTAATGGATGGCTCTGTCACAGTCTTTGCCTATGATACATTTATTTAGTCCAAGAAATTTCCTTCATCAAAGGGGGAGCTGGACATTTTTAAGCCAAATAAGAATACTAACAGACCTATTTATAGAGACTAAGATTTGCCAAGTGCTTTACATACATTATCTCCTTTAATCTTCATGAGAATTCTATGAGGTAAGTGCTATAGCTATTATTATCTGCTTTTTTACACTGCCTCAACTTTAAGGAGCTGGGAAAAGTGAATCTCTGGGTGCTGTGTGACTTTCCCTGGCTTGTAAAACCAACAAGTAGCTGAGTCAGAATTTAAGCCAAGATTTTCCCTATTCCTACTTGTGCTCCATCTATCAGATTGGACTGTCTTTATAAAGTATCATTTGACTTAAATGAAAGAAAACAGACAGAAACTGAAGATTAAAAGTGTTGTTTTAGAAATAAAACTTTCTGAATTAGAAAAAAAACTACCAGATATGTGCTTGAAAGTTCATTTTATTTCTAATGAAATATACATGTATTGCTTTCCATCATGAAATAATCTTCATTTTGAAAAACTCCCATAAAAGAATCCTTCTTTTGGGGACAGGTTTGAATTAAGTATCTGTTACTCTGTTATTTAATTTTTATCTACTTTTGTGGAATTCAGCTTTTGTGAAATATGAAAAAAAAAGATTTTTGTTTTCCAACTTTTAACAGCTATTATATAAATTATCTGACAAATTCTAATGTTCAGGAATTCTTTTAATGTAATGAAGAAAATCTATATCTAATATCTACATTTACAATGTAACATTCATGAAACAGTAAAATAATCCATAAGATTATAACCAATTGAGAACTATTTTAAAATACTTACTGCATAACCAGAATCATTTTACTTACAATAAAGGATACAAATACAAGAAACTTTATTGGCCATCAGGGAATATATAGCATAATTAAGGCAAACTTTCATTTTATTAAACTTTAGTAAATTAAACATTTACAGAAAGTGACATCTAATAGCTGTTTATATTTATTGATTATTATGGGTTTGTTACTCATTAAACTTAGCTTTTTTTTAATCCTCTTAAGTGAATTTTGTCCTTCTATGTACTTTCAGCACCATGTGGTGGACATTTGACCGCATCCAGCGGAGTTATTTTACCTCCAGGATGGCCAGGATATTATAAAGATTCCTTAAATTGTGAATGGGTCATTGAAGCAAAACCAGGACATTCCATCAAGATCACTTTTGATAGGTGAGCATTTTTTTTATTATTGTACCAAAATTACAAAAAAAGAGTGGTGAAATGTTATGGTTAATATGTAAGCTCTATAATCAAGAACATTTTGATTCACCTTCTCTAACCTTTTCTATTTATTTTAATTACATTGTGTTTTCCCTTGCCATGGCTATGTGTCTTTTGACAAAGCACTTGAAATCTTCCCTGATTCATAAAAAAACTTACCACTGGAATTCACATTTGTAACATTAAATGAAAACAAATTTTGTTTTTCTTTGTGTTTTGTTCTTATTGCAAATGGTACTTCAAATATTCTGTCCAGTTACTACACACAGGGAATAGTGAGTGTACAGAGAACTATTCTCTACTTTTTTTCAGTGCCTTTCTGCATTAGGTATTGATGATAAAGAAATATTTCCCCCTGATTTACATTTTAGCCCAACTCTGATTTGGAAGCTATGGAAATTCATGTACTTGCTGTTGGTATTCTAGGACATATGTTAATGAATTCCACTGTGTGTCCCAAAGGTTTGCAAAAACTCCATTACATCAGCTCAGGAAGTTCCTCTCTTTGGGATCTTGTTGCATACTGAAAAAACTGAAGACTAAAAGATAGCAGAATATTAGTGCTGCAAGTTATATTAAAGATCTCATTTTAAAGTTAGGGAACCTGATATCAAGATAGGTTCATGATTTGCCCAAGGACAAGACAAGTTTCAAGCAACAAAGAGGAATTGATTAGCTTAGAAATGGCCACATGCCCATGAATGATCATGGACATTATATTCCAAGGGAAAATTCCTATTGCCAAAACTAAAAACAGATAGTAAGGCTATGAAATCTGAGCTTTGATATTCCTCTTTCTATACCACTTTGAGAGGTTTTTTATTTTTTTCTGAAGAAATAGAAGTAATTTGCTTATGCATATTTAATGAAGGAAAATTTTAATTTATAAAGATGCATGAGGCTAGGAATATAGAATGTTGTATATACTGTCCAATAAGATTTCTGTGTTGATTGGTCCTATGTAATTTTTTTTTTCTTAAGAGATGTATCAGTGGGAGGGTTATAGTGATATAAAAACAAAAGACATCCATAAAACTTTTTGTTCCTAAAGATATTTAAGATTTTGGTTCTATCTTTCTGTCCATCTGGGTGTGTGTGATGTGTGTCTGTGTGTATGTTTATATATGTGTATGCGTATATGTATAATTTTACAATGTTGAGTTTTTCCTGGACTATATAATAGTTATTTTTTTTTTTACTAATTAGTTTATTCTTGAATTGATTTCCATAAAATACCATTGCAAGGTATAATATGACAATAATCAATAAAACTTTAGGTGTTTACTATGTGTCAGGCATTGTGCTTAGCGCTGGAGTTACGAATACAGATATAAAGAAATATATACTCTGCCATCAGGGAACTTACTATCTGGTAGGGGAAAATGTAAAAAGAAGCTTGAAAAGAGATATGCAGCAAAAAGTACCCAGGGAGGGGGCATAGTGGAGAAGTCCAAAGAAGTCCAATATAATGCAGCTGTTGGAAAACAGGGAAAAGACAATGTTGAGCACCTTTCTTAGATGGAGTTTTTGGAGATCATGACTCTGCCCTGTTCTGAGAACAAAGAATAAGGAGAGAGAGGGGGTTTGAGAGAGAGAGAGAGAGAGAGAGAGAGAGAGAGAGAGAGAGAGAGAGAGAGAGAGAGAGAAGAGAAAAAAGGAAGGGAGAGGGAAGGAGAAGAGAGGAGACAGGGACAAGAGGGGACAGAAGGGGAGGGGAGGGGAGAAAAGCCAGTCAGGTTCCCAAAAGCTCATCAAATTTAAACAACTGGTGAAAATCTTATGCTCATATTCTAACTCAACAATTAATTTATGCTGAATTTTCTATTACCTGTAATAACAGACACATTTATGTTTCTTCTATCTACTCTCTTTTTTCCCTAAGTATAGTGTTTTCCCCCTCCTACCTGAATCCTTTTCAAAGATACCCCTACCATGTGTCTGCCTTCAAAAGCAACATATGCAACATGCGCTCTGTTAATTGTCTCATTCAAAGAGACTTGCAGAAGGAAACGTTACATCACACATAAAGCCACATTGTGCTGTGGTTACAGGGAAACAAAATCAATGAACAAAGACGTAATTTCACTCAAACATTTTCACATTGTACATCAATTTCATAGAAGTGTATGTGTTAAGATGCCACACAAATGAAAAGTGTTCACCTTTTCTAGTTCTGAGCACTGTCCAGGGAATCCGCCAACTGAGCTGAGCAAAGTGTTTGAAATTCAGCCTTGGTCATACATAGCCTTCCCTAAAAAAGAGAGGGAAAACCTGAAAACATGAGAGTGAGAATAACCAGCAGAGATTTCATTTCACACTTAGTCATCCCTCAAGAACTAGAACTCAGCAACCTAAGAATCACAGTATCTTTAGAGAAAATATTAAAGACAAAAAGACCAAGTTGGGCCCCTTCTGCCACCAAATGTTCCAGGCAGTGACCTGGTTCTGGTTCAGCCACAGGGTACTAAACGAATTTTTTCACTTTCAAGTCACAATAACAAAGATTAGGCACTAGTCTAGCAGGAAAAAAAAAAAAAAACCACTGTGTATTTGTACTATAAAGAGTCTGTAGTTGGTTGGAAAGATACTTGGGTGTTTTTATTCTAAAGAACCCAGCAGCACTAATGTCCTCTGAGGCTTTTAGTTATCTTGACTCGTTTTCTACTTTATATCTTCCTACATTCCTGCTCTGGAGTTAGACAGGACAGTTTTTTCTAAGAGGGTTACCACCACAATGCTCTTAAAGAACTCCCATGTGAATTTGGGCAAGCAACTTAAGCTCCTTGGGCCTCAGTTTCCTCATTTTTAAAATGAATGGATTGGACTCAGTGGTCCTTCAGGTCCCTTTCTAGTTCTGTTATCTTCTTGATTAAAAGACACAAAATGAGTCAGATTCTCATGATGGAATAAACTATTATTCCCTAAGAAGAAGTTAGGTTTGTTCAGAAGCTGTACTGGCTCTTCAAGGACTAGAAGACCCTATTTAGGAAATTGCCTCATTGCCCTTGAATGGTGCCTTCATTGCCTGGAACGGTGCCCAAGTGGCCAGAACTTTATATAAAAACTATGTTGCATTAGATTTTCTAGATGTGTTACTTACCTCCTGAAAGAAAAGCTAAGTACTTAAAGGAAGCCTTGTTAACTTCTGCAAGTTAATAGAGCATCTTGTAGTCTCTGAAATACTTATCAAATGACATCCTAGTGCCCTGAAAGATTTAATGCAACTTTTGAAGACTCAGAAGCCACTTTTAAAAAAAGTATTTTTTTTATAAAGGACTCAAGCTCTGAACTTCTGCCTTTCTTAAAGATGAACAGTTTTTAAGTTGCTCATAGTAATGTAAATAGGTGATCCTGAAATAATGTTGTTAAAATGTACAAACTAACTTGGTATTTTCCAGAGGTCTCTTGAAAGACTCCTGAATGGTATCCATTATTTTGAATATCTAGGTGGAGGAGTGTATAGACCACTGAGACTAGAGTCAGGAAGATTCATTCTCTGCAGTTCAGTCTGACCTCAGATATTTACTGGCTGTGTGACCCTGGGGAAGTCACTTAACCTTGTTTGCTTCAGTTTCCTCATTTGTAAAATGACCTAAAGAAGGAAATGGCAAGCCATGCCAGTATCTTTTCCCAAAAACTCCAGAAGGGGTCACAAAGAATCCAAAACAACTGAAATAACTCAACAATGAGGAAAAAAATATTTATTTTTATCTTTTACAGTTAGAATAACATTTTGTATCAGTATTTTTGCCTTTTCGATGACTTGGTTTATAAGATGTAAGACATTTTCCTTTTAGACATTGAATTGTGTTCAATCATTCTGTTTCATCAACACCTACACCCATATCCACACCTAAGACCATCATTTGATAAATAAGAAAATGGAACCTAAGAAAAAGTGGTAAGTAGCTTATTTGCTTAGGGTCTCATTGACAATTAATGGCACAGCTCTTATCAGAATTTGAGCTATATCATTTTAATTATTATGCACAATGGGCAGAGTACCACGCCTGAAGTCAGGATGAATCATCTTCCCAAGTTCAAATCTGACCTTCAGACACTTACTAGCTGTGTGATCCTGGGCAAGTCATTTAACCCTGTTTGCCTCAGTCTCCAAATCTGTAAAATGACCTGGAGAAAGAAACTGCTTTTTATAAAACTGCTCCTATAGCTTTGCCAGGAGAACCCCAAAACATCATGAAGAGTTGCACGTGACTGAAATGAGTGAACAGCAAGAATCCATTATTTGCTAGATTATGGGAGCAACCAAAATTAAACAAAGCAGTTACTTTAAGAAAGAAAAACAACCCTCAGATGAATATAGCACTTAAGAGTTTAGAAAGCACTTACCTCACAAAGACTTTCTGGAGGGGATCACACAAGTATTACAATTCTAACTTTACAAATGAGGAAATAGTAGCTCAGAGACCAAGTGACTCACCAGAAACTGAATGATTCTCTGAGTGACTCATTCAGTGTGTGAGTCACACAGGTGAGTGACTTGGCTCAAGGTCGTACAACCTACACTGACATGGAGACTCCTCACGAGAGGAATGCAAATCTTGTGAGACTGTGCATGCCCGCTGGAAAGAGTGTACATAGAAACATCTTGATTTTAGCTCCAGCATTCTTCCTGCCTACATTCCTGTATATGGTTCTGTCCATGGTACCAGATACTCAGGTAGTCTAGCGTCCCTTTGCACTATAACACACTGTCTTCTTCCGGGAGAATGTATAATTTTTTCATATACATATATATATATGTGTGTGTGTGTGTGTGTATACATATACACACCCATACATATGTATGCATATGCATATGTGCTTACACAATACATATATACATATGTGTATATGTTTGTCTGTATATATACATATATGACTTTCATACATATCTGCATATCTACATCCTGTTATAAATTATTTATTTCCAACATATACACAAATCATAGAACCATAGGACTTAGAACTTAAAGAAATCTTAGATGTCATCCCATCTCCTCATTTTACAGAGGATTAAATTAAATGCCACAAAGGTAAAGTAACTTGTCTGGGGTCACCTGGTATTGTCAGACTTAGAACCCAGGACTTCGGACTCCTGATCCAGGGAACTTTCCCTATACCACACTGCCTCATTGTCATAAACTTACCAAGATTCTCTTCTTCTCACTGAAATTTGTTTTCGTATTTTCAGATTTCAGACAGAAGTCAATTATGATACCTTAGAAGTTCGAGATGGACCAGCTAATTCATCACCGCTGATAGGAGAATACCACGGGACGCAAGCACCACAGTTCTTGATCAGTACTGGCAATTACATGTACCTGCTATTCACGACTGACAATAGTCGATCAAGTGTTGGATTTCTCATTCACTATGAAAGTGAGTCTGCTTTGTTATTGTTGTTTTCCTTCTAGAATTTATCTCTCTCAAATGAAGACCAAAAACCAGAGGCTAAAACATGGTCTTTGCAGTTTTGTTCTGCTGTATATTATGGAAATCTGCTGGTATTCAGCTTCAGAATTAATGCCAAAGGATTATCAAAGAATCATTAAATTTTAGATCTGAAAAGGAATTCAGCTTCTATATTGTTCAAGCTATTCCTCAAAAAAAAAAAAAATTCTCCCTAAGCCATTTCCAACCAGTCTTTGCTTAAAGACCTTTTTTAAAATAGATACACTTCCTGAGTCAGACATTCAACATATATATGTATATACATACACACACATATATGTAATTGTTCAAAAAGAATTTTCCTTATGTTAAATCTAACTCATTAAATCTAAGTCAATTTTCTGCCTTTTACCCCTACTTTTTCCATCTAAAATGAAGCACAAGTCTTCCAGATGTCAGTCATTTAAATACTTGAAGCAGCTATTGAAGACAGACTTGTAGACAGTCATCTTGTCTTCTCTGAACTAAATATCTCCATTTCCTTTAGCAAATTCTGGTATGGCATGCATCAAATAGTACTAGTAGTGCTAGCCAGCTAGCCAGCATTAATATAGTGTGTAAGGTTTACAAAGGAGTGTGCAGCTTTCAGAGATTTAGGGTATAGTACTGCATTTGCTCAGCTGGGTCAGAACACTTGAAAATCAAACCCAGTTTGAAAAAAATGAAGGGGAAATTCAGAAACTGAGAAATGAAAAACAAGAGCTCCACAGGGTTTACAAGCAGAATAGTTCAACCATCTCTAAGAAAGCAGCATTTAATTCCATCAAAAGTAAAGTACAAGCAAAGATTAGAGAAATGCAGGATTCTTGGCTCAGTAATAAAGGAAGGTGAAATTCAGATTTATGCTGATAATAACAATCCAGAGTGTTATCTATGGGCCAAAACCTATGGTGCCACTTTGATTTGTCATAAGGACATGAACTTGCAGAGGTTGGCAGAAGAATTTCATAGAATTCTCTTTTTTTTTCCATTGGGTCACTAGTAGGTTTTTATTTATTTTTTATTTTTTTAAAATATTTCTTTATTTATTTTTAGTTTTCAGCATTCGTTTCCACAAAATTTTGAGTTCCAAATTTTCTCCCCATCTCTCCCCTCTCCCCACCCCATAACACCTTGAATTCTGATTACCCCTTCCCTCAATATGCTCTCCCTTATATCACACCCCTCTCTTCCCTTACCCCCATCTTCTCTCTTTTCTTGTAGGGCAAGATTGATTTCTATACTCCATTACCTGTATTTCTTATTTCCCAGTTTTATACAAAAAACAATTCTCAGCATCCTTTCCTAAAACTTTGAGTTCCAACTTATCTCCCTTTCTCCCTCCCTACCCATCCCCACTGAGAAGGCAAGCAATTCAATATAGCTATATATGTATACCTTTGCAAAAGACTTTCATAATAGTCATGTAGTGTAAGACTAATTATATATCCCTTCACTCTATCTTTCCCCCTCCCATTTATTCTAGTCTCTTTTGACCTTGTCCCTCCCCAAAAGTGCTTACTTCTAATTATTCCCTCCTCCCATTTGCCCTCTCTTCTATCACTCACCCCTACTTGTCTCCTTCTTCCCTACTTTTCTGTAGTTTAAGATAGATTTTCATACAAAATTGAGTCTGCATATTATTCCCTCCTTAAGCTAAATGTGAAGAGAATATGCTTCACTTTTCCCCCCTCACCTCCCTTTTTCCTCCATTGAAAAAGCTTTTTCTTGCCTGTTTTATGAGAGACAATTTACCCCATTCCATTTCTCCCTTTCTCCTCCCAATAAATTCCTCTGTCAACCCTTAATTTTATTTTTTTAGATATCCTTCTTATTGACTCTCCATGTGCTCGCTGGCTCTCTCTCTCTCTCTCTCTCTCTCTCTCTCTCTCTCTCTCTCTCTCTCTCTCTTTCTCTGTATGTATATATATATCATATAATGTTATATTTTATATATATATATTATATGTGTGTGTGTGTGAATAATGCCTCCAACTACCCAAATATTGAGAAAATTCTCAAGAGCTACAAATATTGTCTTTCCATGTAGGAACAGAGACAGTTCAACTTTAGAAAGTCCCTCATGATTCTTTCCTGTTTATCTTTTCATGCTTCTCTTGATTCTTGGGTTTGAAAGGTAAATTTTCTATTTAACTCTGGTTTTTTCATCAAAAATGCTTGAAAGTCCTTTATTTCATTGAATGACCATTTTTCCCTGAAGTGTTATAGTCAGTTTTGCTGGGTAGGTGATGCTTGGTTTTAATCCCAGTTCTGACAAGAGGAGGTTATCCTCCTGGAGTTCAAGGATGCCTCCATTGTCCATCTCTATAAAAGTAAAGGAAATAGATAGTCCTGTGACAGTCACAGGGGGCCTCTTTCTTAGTCATTGCTGGCAGGATTCTTGCCAGAGTGCTCCTTAGTAAGCTGATCCTGCACCTGGATGATGGTCATCTACCTGAGAGCAAGTGTGGCTTTAGAAAGGGACAAGGAACAGTTGATATGGTGTTTGTTGCTTGATATCTCCATGAAAAATGCCAAGAGCAGAACAGAAGTCTGTATACAATGTTTGTAGATCTGACCAAAGTCTTTGACACTGTCAGTCATAAGGGCTTATGAAAATTTATGTCAAAATTTGGTTGCCCAGGGAAGGTCATAAGTACTGTACATTGGTTTCATAACAGCGGGCTTGCCCAGGTCCTGGATAATGGACAGTCTTGTGCTTTCCCAGTCACCAATGGAGTGAAACAAGGATGTGAGTTTACTTTCATGCTTTTTAACATGATGCTACCAGGCATGTTCTCAAACGCCTTCAGTGAGGATGAACACAGCATCAAAGTCAGCTACCACATTGATGGTAAATTCCTCAACTTGAAAAGGCTACAAGCCAAGACCAAAGTGGAGGGAGTGTTGGTACATGCTTTTTTGTTTCAGTACAGCCCCTAAAGCTGAGATGCAACAAAGTATGGATTGGTCTTCTACCGCTTGTGCTAATTTTGGCTTAAAAATTAACACCAATAAAACACAGGCGCTTCATCAGCCGGGATCGCATCATCCATACGTTAAACTGTTGATTGCAGCAAATGGAGAAGTTTTGAATGCTGTGGATAAGCTCATTTACCATGATAGTATTACTTTCTAGGGACGTAGACATTGATAATAAGATTGATACAAACGCTGACAGAGCTAGTTGAGTGTTTGAAAGGCTCTGAAGGTAAGTGTGGGAGTGAAGAGATATTAGAATAACCATTAAACTGAAGGTCTACGGAGCCGTTGTGCTGAACTTGTTGCTGCAGACCTGTGAAACCTGGACAGCTTACCAGTGCCACGCCAGGAAACTGAAGTGCTTCCAAACAAATCATCTTGGAAAGATTCTGAAGATCACTTGGCTGGATAAGACACCAGAGCTAAAGAAAAACCTCAAAACCTCCAAAAATGTCAACAAACTGTGTCCTCTCTTCAGGGATCAGCCTAATGAAATCGGAAAGTCCTAAAGGTCATGACTTTTAATTGATTAATTTTTTGAATATAACAACCCATGAAACAGATAATACAGTACAAGTGATCCCATGAAATCTATTAGTGAAATTCTACCAGAATAGTTATCTAAAGAGTGTTAGAAAAGTCCTAACTAATGCTAATCTGATAATTAGCAAGCATTTATTAAGCACTTTCTATGTGTCTTGCACTGTGCTAGGCTTTGGGAATAGAAAGAAGAAGAATGATACAATCTTTAATTTCAACAAGTTTGTGATTTAAGGAGGAAGACAACGTGTGTGTATGTGTGTGTGTGTGTAAATACACATGCAAAGCAGTTAATACATAGTCATATATACAAGAATATATGCTCACACATAGGTGGATATGTATGGATATAGATGTGGGGGGGATATGTATGGATAAATGAGCTAAGAAATTTATGTTTTATATCTTTAAGGCACTATGAGAATCATTTGGTTGTTTGTCATTTAGGAGGAGACAGAGTATGATAGGTGTTCCCTTTTCCCAGAAACAAGCTCAATTTAATTCCAGTATGCAATATATTTTACATTTTTATGAATCTTGCATATGCTATCACACTTCATCACTGTTCTACTAAATGTGTTTATGCAATTATACTTAGGAGTTCCCCAAAAGATTCATCTTTGAAATTTTTTAACCAGACATTCAAGGACCTTCAAAATCTGGTTCTATTTAACCTTTCAACATATCTGATCCTATACCAATTTTATATTCTGCTCTCCAAAAACATCACTACTTAGCCAAACTATACCACTCACTGGATTTGGAGTCAGAGAAACTGTCTGAGTCCTTGAGGTAATATTTATTCCTGGCATTACCCAGAAAAAAATCACTTAATCTCTTTTGGGTTTAGTTTGCTCATTTGTGAAAAACTAGTGCTGACATGAGGCAGCTAGGTGACTCAATGTCTCGAGTGCTGGACCTGAAGTTAGGAAGACTCATCCTATTGGATTCAAATATGGCCTCAGATACTTATTAGCTGTGTGACCTTGGGAAGGTCACTTAACCCTATTTGCCTTAGTTCCTCATCTGTAAAATGAACTAGAGAAGGAAATTGCAAACCACTCCAGTGTCTTTGCCAAGAAAACCCCCACTCCCAAGAATCAAACACGACTGAATGACTAAAGGACACCAGTAGTCATCTGATGTTGAATTTATCCTGATTTTTTTCTCACCAACATTTCAGTCAACAAGGATTTAATAATCACTTACTAATCACATTGTACACATCTTACCTCCCTGTCTATTTTGTCTTTTTTTCACCCCTTATTGCATGTATTAGTCTCCTAATAAGATGAAACGAATGAAAGAAGAAAAGAAGGAAGGGAAAGGTAAGGGGAAAGGGATATAGAAAGGAAAGGTTGAAGAAATTTGACAGGCTCGAAAGAGATGTCAGCAATCTCCCTCTTAAGTGAAAACTTCATTTTCAAAATCACAAATTTTGAGAGTTGAAAAGCACCTCAGTAGCCATCTAATTTAAACAATATATGAAAAGACTCCACATTATAACATCCCCAATGGATGATTTTCTAGTTTCTACTTGAAGATCTCCAAGGAGGGGCAAACCACCACCTCTCAAGGTAGACTATTTAACCTTTGACAGAATCAAAGTATTAGGAAGTTTTTGCTTTTTTTTTTCCCCTGATAAAGTGGAAGGCAAGAATGGGAAAGAAGAGGAGAAAAATGTGAAAATCTGGTTTTTTATTTGGAATTACAGAATGTATTTGGAATTACTGAATTACTGAAATGTATGAAAGAGCCAATAATTTATTGTTACTTTTTGTGTTACTAGAGTTCCAAACAAGTAGCAAAATGATTTTTATTGGTATTATTTAGTCTACCTGGGGCTAGAGGTCCTAATGAGAAGCCAGCGACTGATCAGACAGGCAAAAGACAGAGAAAACAATCTATCCACTTCCTAACCAAACCCTTGAATCAACACGAACTGTCAATATTACTGGCCAATGACTGCTTTTAAATTTTTTTATCTCTTTTATGCTAGAGTAACTGACCTGGTAAGTGCTTTGAGTGGTTTTCTGTCCTAGAAACTGTTTATATAAAAGCACAGAAATATATAAAGAAGGGAGAAGTATCTAGGGAAATGTAAATTTGCCCCCCAATTAGTATTAAATTGGGCATACCTCACTGCATTAGACTGATGTGTCTAAATGTGAAATAGAGTACATATACTTTAGTCTGCATGATGAGCTTAAATTGCTTTTGTTTGGTTGACTGGATTCATTGGGTCAATCATTCAAGCAGTCTTCTGCCCCAGATCCTCCAATTATGGGCATCCTGCCCTGAATAGAAATTAAAAATACTTAGAAGCTGTAGCTATATAGCCATATCTGCAACAGTTTAAATAATATTATAAGATAGACATGGATAATATTTTTAAATGATGTTAAAATTATCAAAAGCAAAATAATATTAAAATTATTAAAATCTTCCCCCAAAAAATACACAGTACATATTTCAAAATATTATGTTGCAAAAACTGATTTTTAAAGCAGAAAGAATAGAGAAATTTTGTTTCTGTTTATTGCAGTTTGTCATTTTTGACATAACGAAATATTTGCAAACTTGTAAGCTGTAAATCTTTTTTTTATTATTGTTAAGTTCATTTTTAATAGATTTAGTTTCACTTTTTGCCAAGAAACAAAAAGGAGTGAGGGTTGGGGGGGTGCTGTGATAAAGCATAGATTGCAAACTCTAAGTGACGTCAGAGGCCTATTTCATTTTATAGATGAGCAACTGAGGCCTACAGAGGTGAAATAATTTGCCTTAAAAATTACAGATAGTATATGACAGAGAAGGGCTTTGAAGCAGAGCTCCCTAACTTTAAAGCAAGAGCTCTTTCTATGCTGTCAAACCCTTGATTTTAGATGGAAGTATGCTTTCTGGAAAATATTTTTTTCATGACCTTTCAACAGCTCCAGTACACAGCCTCTATGGGACATAGAAATATTAAACTACTAAAACAAAAACATTCTTTACTTTCATGTAGTACTTTTGTTAGGTTAGCCTATTATGTACCAGACACTATGCTAAGTGCTCAGGAAAAAGAGGCAAAAATACAAACAAACAAAAAAACAAACAGTCCCTGCCCTCAAGGAGCTTACAATCTAATGGGAGAAACATTATGCAAATAGGAAGCCACAGGCATTTATGGGGAAGAGACTGGCAGGATATGGTCATGCCAACACTTTTGGAAAATTACTTTGGTGGCTAAATGGAGTATAAATTGTAGTGGGAAGAGACTTGAGGCAGGCAGACCCACAAGCAGACTATCACAATAGTAGAAATTCTAGATAACTAGGGTCTACACTAGAGTGGTGGAATATGTGAGAGGAGAGAAGAGGGCATATCCTAGAGATAAATCTCAAAGGTTAAATTGACGGGTCTTGGCAATAGATTGGGTATGGGAAGTTGGTGGGTGGTGAGAAATATTGAGTCCAGAATGACTCTTACGTTACAAGCCTGAGAGAGTATAGTAACTTTGGAAAGCAGTTTCTGTGGAGTAATAAGATTGGAAGTCAGATTGTAATAGGTTATACTAGAGCAGGGATGGGCAGCCTACAGCCTGAGACCACATGTGGCCCTCTAGGTGCCCAAATGTAGCCTTTTGAGTGAATCCAAACTTCACAGAACTAATCTCCTTAATAAAAGAATTTGTTCTGTAAAACTTGGAAGCTGTCAAAATGCTGTACCCATGAACCTAGAAGGGCACATGAGGCCACAGGCTCCACATTCTTGTAAGAGGAGAGAAAGAGGAGGCATCTATTATAGATGAGCTTTTTTTGAGGAGTTTAATTACAAAGGATGAAAGATATATACTATGATAGTAAATGGAAGCATCAAGTGAGGAATTTTTCAGGATGGGAGAGATACGGGCATACTTGTAGGTAATAAAGGCAGCAGAAAAGAAGAGATTGAAAATAAGTGAAAGTGTGAGGTTGATAGAGGAAGGTGTCCATTGGAGGAGATGAAATAGAATGGGTTTACTGGAACAAGTAAAGGAGTTGGCCTTCATAAGAGTAAAGTCACTTCATCATATGAGACAGGTAAAAGAGGAGGTAGTAACAGAAAAGTATCTGAATGATAAGAGATGATAAAGGAAGGAGAAGAATAAGCTTATGTTGAATAGTCTCAATATTTTTTGTGAAACATGAGGCAAAGCTCAAAGCTGAGAGAGCAGAAGGAAGAGTACTCACTAGAGGTTTGAGGAGATATAGCAAGTTTTGAAAGAGCTGCACTGGAAATTTCAGGGATGCCCATCAATTGGAGAACATTTGGATGAACAAATTGTAATTTATGATTGTGAAGGAAATACTATTGTGCTGTAAGAAATGATGAACTCAGCGATCTTAGAAAAACATGAAAAGACTTGCATGAAATAAGCAGAACCAAGAGAATATGTTATGCAATTACAGCAGCAAATGAATAATTTTGACTATTATAAATACTCAAATTAGGTCTAAAGGACATAAGAAGAAAGATGCTATCTGCATCTACAGAAAGAGATGATAAATAGAAGTATGTATAGAAGAATTATATATACCATCTCTGGAGGAGGGAGGAGGAGAAAGCCAGAAAAGAAAAGGAAGGAAATTTACATGACAATGTTGTGTATTTAAAAAGCATGGGAAGCTGTACAGAGTGAATTTTTTGTTTCATGTGTCATCTTTTTTTCATTGTACTGTGTTATGAAAATGTTTGTTTTCTTCCATATATTAAAAATAAGTAAATAAATTTAAATTTAAAAAGAGCTACTGTGTAGAATTAATAAGGAAAGTATAGTCGGATTGTGTAATGGTATTTTAAATGGAAGATCTTTCCCATTCATTAATAGGCTCATTTGACCATATGTGGTAGGAAGAACTTGTTGAATGGATGGAACAGGAAGAGGCAGAGCTGGAGCAGAGATGAGAGGAAATTAGTCAGAGAGCAATCAGAACTGAGGGAGAAAGAGAAAATAGGCAGTTGGTTAGCATGAGTGAGAAAGCTTATTTGTAATTTTGTTTAAAGGAACCTGTTTGTGTTTTGTTTAAGGAAAATGGTTTGTGGGAAGGCTAACAGAGGGCAGGTTTGGGGATGGTGTTGTTCTCTGCATTGTTATTATGTATAGATTTCTTTGTTACTATGATAGATTTGCCCTTCTGGTGTTGGGATTTGGCTTTCTGGTGTCTAAACAAATGTTTTGGTTCTGTCTTCCACATGGAGAGTCTTTTGTATTTCATGATTCAGAACTGTGCCAGCATATTCATAGCCACTGTAGGCGATGTGAGGAAGAGAAGCAGAAATGCACAATGGAAACTGGGAAGGAAGAAGCACCATGGAGGAGGTACCGAAAACCATCTTCAGGTGTCATTCCTCCCATGCCTTTTCCCTTTGGAAAATAATAATTCCCTTCTCACTCTTGAGAGTCTCTCAGGAGAGAGGTCACTACATGTCACTACCTGGCTCTAACAGAGGTCTGTACACGTTTGTAGATCTGTTGAAGGTGTTTGACACTGTTAGTCATGAGGGCTTATGGAAAATTTTGTGAACATTTGGTTGCCTAGAGAAGTTCATCAGTACTGTATGACAATTTCATAATGGCGGTCTGGCTTCCAGATAATGGACGTTGCTCTTGTGCCTTATCAGTCACCAATGGAGTGAAACGAGATTGTGTGATTGCTCCCATGCTTTTTAACATCATGTTTGCAGTCATGTTGTCAAATGCTTTCAATGTGGATGAACACAGTACTGATGGTAAGTTCTTCAGTTTGAAAAGATTACAAGCCAAGACCAAAGTCGAGGGAGTGTTGGTGCATAATTTTCTGTTTGTGGATGATTGTGCACTCGATGCAGCCTCTGAAACTGAGACACAAGAAAGTATGGATCAATTCTTTGCTGCCTGTGCTAATTTTGGCCTAATAATTAACACCAAGAAAACACAGGTTCTCCATCAGCCACCACCCCAAATGTTCACATGGACTATTTGTGCCCAACCTGTGGTAGAGCATTCCAAACTTGTATTGGTCTGATCAGCCACATTCATACACATTGAAACTTATCGTGCTGATGTCATTTTGGTCCTCTTTGAGAATGAAGGACAGCAACCAAACCAGGTGCTGTGAGTATCACATGGGTGTTACTGATTGTCTGGCAGTAGTGATGTCCTGTTTGAGGCTGTATAACGTAGATTTTCAGTGGACTTAATCAGAACATTGCATGATTTTCTCCATCTTCATTCAGTAGCAAATGTGTAGGAAGGAAATGATTGGAGTGATCTAAGTCTGAGGGGTAATCAGTGATATGATAAGGGAGCTAGGGATTCAAGAAATGAGGGCAGGATAAAATTCAAGTGATCCACAAAAGGCTCAAAATGAAGAGAAAGAAGAGAGGGGATAGTGTAAGGGAGATAACTTTGGAGAGAAATGAGGGATCAAAGTTTTGGAAGTCACAGTTTGGATGAATTGTAGGATTTTATAAGGGAAGTCAGAATTATAGGTGAAAAGTCAATAGATAAAGATATTTCAGAATTCTGGAACATAGTATTACACTTGGGGGTGATGGCAAGATCAAGGGAATGATCATTTTTATATGTGGCTAAGACTGGGTAGAGATGTGTAGTTTCATGGTAAATGATTAGATGGAAGAACTGAGTAGTTGGGGGTTTTGTGGGAGAATCAATCTGATGTTGAAGTCCCTAAGAATAAGACAGGATTTGGGGAAGAGAAAAAAAATTGTGAGCCACATACCAAATACATTGAGAAAACATGGAAAATGAGAAGGACTTCTGTAAAAAATGACTACCAGAATTTTTGATTGGGTTGTGTATTTGGGCATATATGAAGGATGTGGAGATAGAGCAGTTTGGGAAATATCTTATATTGTCAGTACACTGAAGGAAATGAGGCACAGATAGAAGAGGATGATAGTAAGAGATTCATTTGTATGTTCTTCTAGTAGGAAACAGGTGAATAGAAAGAAGGATGACAGCATTAACATTTCTATTCTATTTACCTACCATTGGTGCCTCAAAACAGTGGGAAAGGAACTGGCATTTCATTGATAAGATGAGCATATACACACTAGTGAAGCGAACCTATGGGGAGATTTGATATATAGCAACTTTATAATGCTTTAAGGTCCATAAAGAACTTTGTAGATATTATCTCAGTTTATTCTCAAAACAAGCCCAGAAAATAGGTACTATTTTTTTGTCATTTTTACGGATGAGGCAGGCAGAGGTTAAGTGACTTGCCTAGAGTTACAAAGCTACTAAATTTCTGAGGCCAGATTTAAACTCAGAGGTCTTGCTGACTCCAGATCCGGTTCTGACAACTAGCAAGTCTAATAAAAACTTTTAGGTTTTCAGAACAGTTTATGACCCAATCTCATTTGTATCTCATAAAAATCCTATGAGACAGGTGCTATTATTATCCTCATAGTTGAAGAAACTGAGGCTGAGAGATGTCAAGTATCTTGCTCAGAAAGACTGGTTGAGGGTAGAAGAATCAGTCTAGTTTTAGTATCAATGGGTTTTGGGAAACTGGATCTCGCTCCCTTTGTGTCATTATTGGGTTATTGTGTGGAGGATCAAAGTTCAGTAATGTCTGTGTCATTTGAGACTCTTGTTGTTCCAAAACCTCCACAAAACAAAATAACCACAATTCCCTGTCCTGAGAAAAGTGGTAGCTTGTGGAAAACATTAAGGGTGACACAGAAAAGATTCCTTGAACAACAGAAAGGATTTCACCCTGGGAATATAAGACCATCTGAAGGCATTCCAGGAATAAGGTATGGACATTATAATGTCCCATAATGCCCAGCCCCAAAACATCTGAAAAATCATTTTATTTGTCATTGTTTTTTTTACCAAAGTTTGAAATGGACTACTGTGAGTTAAAGCACTGACACCACTATTAGAATATGTACAAACTTCATTTACTTATTTCTTCTGAAACAGATTGTTAACCTCTCCAGGACAGGGTCTGTATCTATTTTTTTTTTTTTTTTGAATCTCTGGTATCTAGCATTGTACAAAGAGGATCCTTAATATATTTGTTGCGTGAATGTTTGAAGGATAATGCAGGTAAATGTCCTCTATTAAGCACTTAATATGAGATAACCTATCATATTAGTGCATCAAATATCCTGTATTCCAAAAAAAACAAGAATTCAAGGAGTTTCAAGAACTACCCTCAATGTTTCAAGATCCTAGATCCAGATAATGAAATACATTATTGGGTAACAAAAGAACCAACAGATGAGATTTTCTAAGGCCCTGGAGGGGCATCAAAGATCATGGAGTATTGTAGAATAATAGAAGGATTAAGCCCCCATGTTTTCAGGAAAGGAAAGAGTATTTTATATGTAAAAAGGGCCAGTGCACTTGACTTCAATTCTAGGAAAATTCTATTAATATTGTTATTGATGTGGTCATTATTTTTTTTTTGTTGTCATTGTTAAAGTCATAGTAAATATCTAGAGAGAGAAGCAGTGATAACAAAAAAAAAAACAGCATGACTTCATCAAGAATAGGTCATGCTAGACTAACCTAATTTCCTTTCTGCCAGAGTTCCTGTATCGATAGATCAGGTGATTGCTGCAACTTGCCTAGCTCTTAACTTGATAAAGTTTCTCATGTTATTCTTACAAACAAAATGGAAAAAAAAAATAATATAGGCTTTAAATTAAAGGTAGATTGAAAAGTGGTTGAATGGTTGGGTCAAATGATTAGCCATTTACAGGCAATATAAATGTATAAAAAAGATTGTAGTAGAATGACCCTACCCTACTTACCATTTTTATTAACAACTTGGATAAAATTGTTAAAGTTTGCTTATCAAATCTACAGAGGACTTTTAAAAAGACTCAGAGGAATAGCAAACATGTTAAATTACAGAGTCAAAATCTAAAAATATTTAATAAACTATAATGTTGAATTTAAGATAAAATTTAATAGGAAGGAATGCAAAATCTTATACTTGAGTTAAAAATCTATTTAAAATACAAAATATATGGTTACATAGAAATTCTTCTGAAAGATATTTATTGGACTTCAATCAGTATGATTCAACAGTGTAACATGGCAATCAATAAAATTAATTATCGCTTAGGATGCATCAAGAGAGGTGTAGTTTCAGAAATAATAGCATAATAGTCTCCTGGTTAGATAACATCAGGAATGTTATGTTTAGTTCTGGATGCCACCTTTTAGGTTAGATATTGGTAGGCTGGAGAGTGTAGAAGGGAGAAGTCTCATGATGATGAAGGTAATTGACATTATGCCATATAAGAATCAGTTGAAGGAGTTAGAAATGTTTTAGCCTGCAGAAGAGAGGATGTAGAGAGAACATGATAGCTGTTTATGTTAAAAAGGGTATTCCCTGGAAGAAGGGTTGTTCCTTGGTTTTTGAAGACAGAATTAGGAACAATGAGTAAATGTTGCAAAGAAGTAAATTCAAGTTTGATATTAGAAAAATACTTTTTGTTAATTAGAGCAATGCAAAAGTCAAATGAGCCACCGTTAGAGATGTAAGTTTTCTTCTTTGGAAATTTGTAGTCATTGGTTAGTTAAATTATAGACTACAAAGAAGAAGTCATTTTTCAGGTATTGGTTGAAGTAGATGCTGACTAAATTGCTTTCTCACTGAGATTATATAATCCTGTGAATTGCACTCAGGTGAAACAGAATAGGATAGGTAAATTCTGATGGGAAAGGAATCGGGGGGGGGATTTGAATTTTGAACTTTCCTAAGAAAAAGGCATTGGAAAACAAAACCAGCAGGAGGATAATAGGTTCCCAGGAAGGGGACTGAATTAAAAGGTAAACAAGGGTGGGTGGAGCAATAGACACGAAAAGGAAGATAAAGGAATATTGATTTTTTACTTCCATTGAACCTTTTTTGAGGGTCAGCTATGCCCACAACCCTCCAAAACTTTAGCCTAAATCATCAAACTCATTTGTTTTTACGAGACAATATGTATCATTCTTTCTTGTTCCTTCTTTAGGCTGAACAGAGACTACAAACAATATGTGCTTTGCCCAGTAATTAATACTTTCCATCTATTCCCTCACACAGATATATTTAAATTTCTTTTATATTTAGGTGTATAGCATTGCAAAAAGGAAAATCACATTTCTCTTAGGAATTAATTAATTGAGCAATAACACTCTTAGGAGATGCCAGGTAAAATTAATTATGTAAATTTGGGAGGGATTTTCTAAATCTTCTCTGTGACAGTTTTTGATTTTTTTTTTTATCAAGCCCTGTTTGAAACTCTGGTGATGTTCTCATTAACAATGAGCCATTATTAAAATTAGAGAAAAAAAGAAAGAAAAATATGTAGTATCTCATTCTAGGTTGTCATTTTGTTGTTCTATATTTTATAAAGCATAAGACACAATCTCTTTGTATAATAGCCATTGAAACCTACTACACCCTAAAAATAGCAGTTTGTTTATTTTTAATTTGAGTCATCCACAGTTTAAAATTCACTTTTATTTGTGCTATATTTTAAAATAAGTATGAATATCATGTTTTCATTTATTTAAAAAGGCTCAGATACTTACCAATAATAACTTTATCATTACCAAAAACAAAAGACAACCAAGAAAGGAATCTATAACATATATCTACTAACATACTCTATGCAAAAAGAACTGTGAACACATCAGTTTAGATCTTTTTTTCCAGTAATTCATATAACAACATAAGTCCACTCATCCTAGGACACATTTACCTATGTCTTCTGAAAAGTTTTACAGCAGGAATCTCTCCAATGTGATAGGTGCCATTTTTTCTTCTGTTTTTCCCAGTTTATACATGAAATATTTGACTGTAAGGAAAAAGGGAAACAGGGAATTAAGGGATAGGTAGAGGGGCATGAAGTGACATATGCAAATATCTGAAAGAGGAAAAACAGAGAAATGGCTCTCTAAGCTTGGATTTCTCTTAGGAATTAATTTGCTTCAGATTGGTGACCAATCTAGCTAAGAATTGAAGCTAGGACTCCAGGGTGTGATATATCCAAACATATATACATGGGAATAAATTGCCTCATTGTTCTTGAAATATTTGCTTCTTCATGAGTATTGTAAAGCTAGCCAGCTTAAAAAAAAAGCCTCACAATTTGAACAGTGACATGCTTTGCTCACAGGATATGAGCTTAAAAGATGGTCTTTTTGTGACCTAAACCATGATTTCCAGCTGCTCGTTGGTAAATTATACCAGGATTTGGGGTTGTGTACTGTTTTTTTTTTTTAGTAAATGTTTGCCTTACAGTTAGAGAGCTTAGTACTTGTTTCCTTCATTCATCCATTTTTGTCTCATAAAAAGCAGCACTAATATCTATTATTTTCATTAAGTAGCTTTTTAAAATACTGTGGAGGCAAACTGATGCAATGGAAATTTATTAAGTTGTTTTATTCTTTGTATTTGTGTTCCTGGTGCCTAAGTCGGTGACTGGTACCTAATGGGTATTTAATACGTACTGATTAATTATTAATCTGAAGTATATTCAGGGTTTCAGTTTAATTCACACTGTATCTCTCCCCTCCTGCCCCCACCCTGCTTCTGCATGTGTATATTGAGAGAGGAGGAAAAGGTATCTCCAGTCCTCACTTATGGCATAATTATGTCATACACACACACACATACACACACACACTCGTGTGCACACACACACTCACATATACTACTTATTCCTTTATCTTCTTTAAGGCTGGTGCCTGGGCCCATAAACAGATGGGGAATCCTGAAATTGAAAAACATATTTGAGGCTGGTATATTTTAGGCATTCCACTTCCTGAGATGGTTATATGTAGATTATCATACCTCACAGCATATATTCTTAACCTATTTTTGTGTTATGGAATCATCTGAACTCTAGTGAAGCCCATAGATCACTTAATTTTTTTTTAAAATTTCATAAATGAAGGACATGCTAAACTAGTGGTGAAAATGAAGACAATTCTTTTCACCACCTAAGCTTGTGCCATCTATCACTCAGTTGTGATAGATAACTAAATTTACCCCATGAATTCTACATACCCTTTGTGAGTCTGTACACTTTATGTTAAGAAGCCCTGAATTAAAATGAAAAAAAGTATTATTTCAGACACACATTCTATAATATTTGGCTGTTTTGCACTGAAGGCTTCCAATATCTTGTAAAAATGCTGGTAGTCTGTATGAATTATAAACAGACTGATTTGACAACCAGTTAGCAATAGCTTTCTTAAATTCTTTTCATCAAGCTATTGTTTCTTCCCTCTCCTATCCATCCTTCACAAAGCTGCCTGACTATCTTACTAGGAGGCAGCATGGCTAAAGCACTAATTTACTCCTGGGTACAAGAAGATCTGAATTGGAATATTGCCTCGCAGGCTTGGAATTATATAACCTGAGACAAATCATTTAATCTCTTTTGATCTCAGTTTCCTCATCTGTCAAATGTAAACAATAGTAGCATCTACCTCACAGGGTTGCCAGGATTAAATGAAATAATAAGTGTAAAGTGCTTTGCAAAGATTCAAATGCTATAAATGCTACTACAACTCATAATATTATTATGATGTTTGTCTCCTGCTCAAAAATTTCAGTGATTCTCACATGATAATTACAGTCATGCCCAGTGTAACTCCCATCTGCTTTTCTCTAACATCTCTTCATTTTATGTTCTAGCTATTTCCTGTACTTGACACTCCCTCTTTTACCACCATTCGTTTGTATATGACATCCCTCATTTTGGCATATTTTAGATGCTTTGTCCATATTATAACATGAATATATCCAAACCTTAGGAGGAACATTTTGTATGCCTAGTAAAAATTAGCAACAGAATGTAAGTAGCTTGAAGGAAAGAACTGTTTTGTATTGTCTTTATTTCTCCTGTTGCTGCATGAATGAATTATATTTACTTATTTTATAAATATCTTAATTTTTTCAAATTCCTTTTTTCTTTCACCTGTCTTCTTTCTGAGATACTTTCCAGTAAAGGGAAAGAGAAAGAACAAGAAAAAGAAAAAGTTTCATAATGAAAACAGAAAAAACCTAGATTGAAAAAACTTTATAATTGAACATTCACTAGCAATAATGTAGTCACTAGTTCAAAGCTGTATGGAGCAAGTAGAAAATGTCAAGTGTGTTTATTTAGTGAATACTGGTTTAAGGGGGTCAAAGGTAACATTGTTTGCAAAAAAATTGTTTCCACTACTATACCCAAAGGGCTACAAAAATGTTGCCATTTGACCCAGCAATATCACTTCTGGGATTCTATCCCAAAGAGATCATAGAAATGGGAAAGGGTCCCACATGTATAAAAATATTTATAACAGATCTCTTTGTGGTGGCTAAAAACTGAAAATGGGGTCTAACTGAACAAGTTGTAGTATATGAATGTAATAGAATACTATTGTGCTATGAGGACAATGAATAGGAAGACTTCAGAGAAACCTGGAAAGATTTATATGAACTGATGCTAAATGAAAGGAACAGAACCAGGAGGACTTTGTACACAGCAACAACCACAGCATGTGAGAGTTTTTTCTGGTAGACTTAGTACTTCATTGAAATGCATCGACTTAAAAAATTTCCAATGGACTCTTGAGGCAAAATGCCTTCCACATCCAGAGAAAGAACTCTGGAATTGGATCACAGAGAGAAACAGACCATTTTCTTTTGTATTTTGTTTTGTTTTATGGTTTCTCCCATTCATTTTAATTCTTCTATGCAACATGTATTTAATAGGAATGTGTGTGTAGAACCTCTATAAGAGTGGACACCATCTCAGGGAGGAATTGGGGAGGGAAGTGGGAAGGAGAGGGAAGGAGGGGAAAAATCCAAGATATATGGAAGTGATTGTCAAACACTGAAAACAAATAGTTCCACTAGCACTTAGCATAATGCCTAGGCATATAGTAGGTAGTTGATTAATGTTGATTGATTAAGTGAAACATGGGGAATCAGCATTTATTAAAATAAATACCACTAGCAAATGACACATAAGGAAGATACTATGGTGGAAAATACAGTTTCTGAATTTGAAGGTATTAGAATTTTTCATGGAAATCTATGAATTAAAAAAATACAATTAGCATGTCTGTAAAGAGTAGACAAGTTCATTTCAGCAGTACTCTGTTCTCAAAACATCATTGAATTCATTGCCTCCCTGTTTTGCCATACCTGAAAGAGTCCAAAATGAATAGTATTCTGCTTTAGTCTCTTAACTTCTAAGTAATTTTCTGTAAAGACTTCAGCTGTCTCTTTAACAATCTGTCATATAATTCTATCTAAATTAATTTATATATTCAGTGCCAAATTAATCAAACTACCAAAAATTATTTTATAGAGCTAGGAAAAAATAATATCAAAATTCATCTGAAAGAATAAAACGTCTTGAATAACAAGAGAATTAAAGAAAAGAAATGCTAGGGAAGGTGACATAGTCATATCAGATCTTAAATTTTATTATAAAGCAACAATCATCAAAAGCACTTGGTACTGGCTAAGAAATAGAGGGGTAGATCTGTGGAATAAGTTAGGCACACAAGACACAGTAGTCAATGACTATAGCATCTACATTTTATAAACCAGCTTCTGGGATAAGAACTCACTATTTGACAAAAACTCCTGGGAAAACTGGAAAATAGTGTGGCAGAAACTGGGCATAGAATAACATCTGACACTATATATCAGAATAAAGTCGAAATGGTACACAATCTAGGTATCAAGGCTGATATTATAAACAAGTCAGGGGAACAAGAAATAGTTTCTTTGTCAGATTTATGGAGAACGGAGGAATGTATGACCAAACAAGAGATAGAGAACATTATGAAATGCAAAATGGATAATTTTGATTAAACTAAATTGAAAAATTTTTGCACAACAAAGCCAATATAACCAAGATTAAGAGGGAAGCAGAAAACTGGGAAAGAATTTTTACTAGCATCTATGATAAAGGACTCATTTCTAAAATATATAGAGAACTGAGTCAAATTTACAAGAATACAAGTAATTCCCCAATTGATAAATGATGAAAGGATATGAACAAGACAGTTTTCAGAGGAAGAAATTAAAGGTATCTAATAATTGCATGAAAAATGTTCTAAATCACTATTAATTAGAGAGATGCAAATCAAAACATTTCTGAGGTACCACATCACACATATCAGATTGGGTAACGTGACAAAAAGAGGAAATGATAAATGCTGGAGAAGATGTAGGAGAGTTGGAACACTAATTCATTGTTGGTGGAGCTATGAGCTGATCCAACCATTCTGGGGAGTAATTTAGAACTAAGCCCAAAGGGCTATAAAAATGTTCATACCCTTGAACCTAACAATACTTCTTCTAGGGTTGTATCCCAAAGAGATCATAAAAAGGGGGAAAGGATCCACATGTACAAAAGTATTTATAGCAGTTCTTTTTGTGGTGGCCAAGAAATTGAAATTGAGGGGATGCCCATCAGCTGGGGAATGGCTGAACAAGTTTTGTTATATGAATGTAATGGAATAATATTGTGCTATTAGAAATGATGAACAGGTGATCTTCAGAAATACCTGGAAAGACTTATATGAATTGATACTGAGTGAAATGAGTAGAACCAGAAGAACATTATACACAGTAACAGCCACAGTGTGTGAGGACTGTTTTTGATAGACTTAGTCCTTCACAGCAATGCAAGGGCCTAAAACATTTCCAAAGGACTCATGATAGAAAATGCTATCCGCATCCAGAGAAAGTACTATGGAGTTGGAACTTAGAGTAGAGCAGACTATTTTCTCTTTTGTTATGTTTTGTTTTGTTTTTCTCATGGTTTCTCCCATTCATTTTTATGCAACATGAGTAATGTGAAAATGTGTTTAACAGGAATGTACGTAGAGCCTATATAAGATTCCATGCTATCCTGGGAAGGAAGGGAGAGAAAAACTGGAAAATATGGAAGTGATTGTTGAAATCTGAAAATAAATTAATAAATTTGGGAAGAAATAATGTCATATATTTCACAGTGATGTACCTTGCTGGGATATTGCAAGGGTTAATGAAGTAAATCCTATAAGAATGTTCAGTTATTTGCAAAAGATTGTGTTTAAACAGATAATTTTAACCATTTTTCTAGAGTTTTGAGAGGTCTTAGACATATTTTCTGTGAGTCAGAGCATTTTATGCTTCCTACTGGAAAGTTAGTATTTCTTCTCCAGTGTATCTTTTATTATTTTTTGTTTGTTTTAGGTGTAACACTAGAGTCAGATTCCTGCCTTGATCCAGGGATCCCTGTGAATGGTCATCGCCATGGTAATAATTTTGGCATCAGATCTACAGTGACTTTCAGTTGTGATCCAGGATATACATTAAGTGATGAGGAGCCACTTTTATGTGAAAGGAACCATCAATGGAATCATGCATTGCCAAGCTGTGATGGTAAGCAAAGTCTGACCAAACCAAACAAAATAAAACAAAACAATTGAAGGTGTAGAGAGAGACAATACTTTAACCAATAAAAGTTTCTGAAAGAGTAGGAAAAGGGAGTAAGATAGGAGTGGAGCTGTGATTTCATTGGTATAAAAAACTCATTTGAGGAACTCCCTCCACTAATGAGTTACATGGCTTACCAAGAGTCATATAGCCAGAATGTTTCAGAGGCAGAATTTTAATCCAGCTGGTCATGGCTTTATGTCCAGTTCTCAATCCACTCTGCCATGGCATATCTGGAAGCGTTCAACTATTCAGCATCTAAACAAAAAAATCTTACTTTACATATTAACCTGTCTTGTGTTTTTCCATTAATGAATATTCACATGAAGAAATAAATGGTACTTCTAAAACTGAGATTTCCTATGGCACAATTTTTCTCCAGTAGGCATAAGAACATGAGGAAAGAATACAAGGTGCAATGAATTTTGAGTTGGAAGACTTGGTTTGGATTCCTTAGATGCCTTACCTGTGTAACACTGGGCAAGTGATTTCCTTTCTTTGAGTGTCAGTTTCTTCATTTGACAAATGAGAGAATTAGGCCAAATGATTGCAAAGATCTTTTAGCTCTATTAATATTCAATGTAAAAAATAATATTTGGGCATGTCTCAGTTTATAATATTTAGCTGACAGTGATTTTAATAGGAAGTTCCCAGTCAGTTCTGTCCATATTATTCTTTCTAAAACCTAGACCATTTATCCCACAAACTTTCTGATGTGTTTTAACTTATGTAGTCCTGTTTATCGACTCCAAGTTCAGTATGACCTTGCTTAGCTTGCACAGGTCTGTTTCCAATATTCCTTTAATTTCCAGTCTCTCTTGTAGGGTAAGGGATTTCTTTACCTATTTTTTCATAATGCCCTAGAGTTTGTCTTCCTCCCTGCCACATACTTTTAAGTAAATAAAGACAAATTAAAGGTTATATGAATTTTTTCTGTACTTTTCTCCTTTATCTGTATATACTTTTTAATGCATGGTTATATCAGGTATAGTAAATTAAGCATAGTATTCACATTTAAAAGTTAGGTATTATGTATTTGGGCATCTGAGTGCTTGAGGAAAATAGAAAATAGTTGGAGAATTATGAACAGATGTTATCTATTCTCAAAATTTTTTCACTGAACATCCTTTCCCTCTCTTAGCATTATCATCATTTGGATCCAAATATCCTCCAAACAAGATTTTCATTGGGTGATAGTGGATGAAATAGTTAGTACCTAAAAGGAGACAGAAAGAGAAACAATGAAGAAAGGAAGAAAATAAGCATATATCAAGTGCTTACAGTGTCTTACAGTGTGTTAGAAACGATAACCATTGTTTTCAAAGAAGAGACGGGATAAAAGAAACTGAGTCAAAAACAGAGACAGAAAGCTTGTTTAAAATAAACCTTAGTTGTCTGTCTGCTAAATGTCTAATGGGTACAGTGTTCTGGACTGAGCAATGACTCCGTGAATGTAATATGAGGTATTATAATATAATACCCAGTTCTTAGATTGGATCTTTGATTTTGTTGGTCTTGGGAACTCTAAGTTGAGGAAACACCTTTTACCAAAGCAGTTTTCCCTACATCACCAAAAACTGAAATGACTTCCTTGCTCACAGTAAGTGAGTGCGTATGTTAGAGGCACATCTTGAATCCAGATCTTCTTGGCTTTGAAAATAGCTTTCTATCAATATGTCTTGCTGTATTATCTAATATGATGTTCTTCAGAGATAAAAATGATTGCATCACCTAAAACTTTTATGTAAGGTATATTTGGTATTTGAGTTGTCTATCTCTTCATAAATAACCAAGGCTTGTGCTTGATAAAAGTAAGATTTGAGACTATATTTCTCTCTGTGTAGAGAGAAAAACAAATGATAATCACCATCTGGATAATAAAAACACAATTAACTAGTAGTCACTGGTGCTATGTCATTTTATATCTCTGGACCACAGATTTCTCATGTATAAAGTAAGGGGACTAGGTCAGATGAACTGTAAGGTCACTTGTAGCTCTACATCTATATTTCCATGTACTATTGCAAGGATTCAAATTTTCAAAAGCCAAGTAACTGGCTTTCATTATACACATGGATAGTGTTTATTAAAACTATATATAGTAGAAATCTAACTTCTTGTTTACAAAGCCATAGAAAGGTAAATAAGAAGGATCTGGGTAATAAAAATTTACCCATTGGCATTAACCATTGAAAGACTTTGTCACCGTAAAAAGCTATGAATTCTTTCATAAGGTTACCTTCATTAATTTTACCAAGCTTGATATTCTTCACTGACAATGGAAGAACTAAAGGAGCAAAGTTGGAGAAGTCTTTGAATGATAAGTATTTTCACTCCCATTGATCAATGAAAGTTCCATTTGCATTTCTATTTTCTTCCTCACTTTGATCATCCATTGTCTGTCCTCTGTCAACAATCTGTCCTTTTTCTTATCATATAAAACCTTGATATCTTTCCTTCAGCTTATTGTGCACATCTAATACATGGTTCATAAATACTATTATTATATTATCACACAATATCTTTCTCTTGAACTCTGAGAAATTCAAATTTGTTTGAGATTATCTTTTCCTTCCATTTATAGTCACATTATATCACTAGAAAAAAAATTCATATGATGATGAAAATTCCCCAAACTAAGAGAAGTTGAGGAATATATGAAAAGATAAAATATGTACATAATACCATAACTCTAAAGATAAGATAATATAAACTGTGAAGAAATATGGAATTAATTTTAAGGGGCATAGAGAGATTGATTTCTCAGTTTCTCTAGAATGAGCTAAAACTTGAAATTAAAAATAAAATTAAATAATCCCTAAGATTGTGCCTGGAAAAGACCCAGTTATATAAATGATGAAGAATATAGATTGTCATCAATTCAATTGGGCAAAGATTATTTGAGGTATTAATTTTGGTATTTTTTCCTCATTATACTTTAACCCGACTAACTCTCAAAACTTTGCATTTAATGAGCTTGTATACATGACATGTTTTCTCAAAACACTGGCCACCTATGGAATAATTCTAGTTGTCTTTGTTATTTTGAAGTTTACATGGAGTATTTCTTACTCCTGAAATAACCAAACATGGAAACAGCCTTTTAATAGCTGAGGAAATAACAAGTCTTCCTCTCAGACAGGAATATATTATAAAGATCGCTACTTTGAGACATTCAGTTCTCTCTCCTTTTTCACCTTTTCATTGGAAGTGTGCAGACAAAACACCTGCTGAAGCATAGAATCACAGTTATTTTGATCTTAGACTTTTCCTGAAGAGTTGTGAAGAAGGAAAGTTCAAGTTATTCTGGGGATTTAGACGAGGTGCTATGGAAAAAGAAACACTATTTCCCTCAACTTGGGAAGCATCTGAGAGTCATTACATTATCTTACCATTTGATAGATATTTTTTAAATGTCCTGAAAAAGGAAATGATATAATGCTATCCTAAATGTCTGATTTGGAATAAATCACCCTAATCTGTATGTCTTCATATATTATGTCTTTGTGGTACTATCAGGCAAGGTTGACTATTAAATATGCTACTTCAGCCCCATCTTTTGTTTTTCTTTCTACATGATGCTATGAAAATTCTTTGCATTTTGAGTCAGAGGTCTTGAGTTCAGATCTTGATTCTGCCACTATTTCCTCTGTGACTTTAGTCAAATAAATTAATGTTTCTTGGCATTAACTTTTCCAGCTAGAAAATGAGAAATTTGGACTGGGCAGTCTAAAAAATCTTCTCTAACTCCAGATTTATGATCTATGAATTCTTATTGACCTTAGAGTTAGAGCCCTCATGATTAAGAATGAATTATTTACCATTTCATGTATGGTATATTATTATTATCTCTTTAGATAGATCCTTATAGGAGAATAGGACATTTTATTTCTTTAAGTGTAATGACAGCCACCATATCCCTAAATACACATTGATTGACCTACTAACATTAACTTCTAAGAATTTATCAAAAAGTTGACTGCAAATAAATGATTCGTTAATGGCCAACTAAGACTTCCTTATATACTTGACATCCAAATTAAAAGGCAGCATATTGTAACAGTACTACATTTGACATCAGTAAGATCTGGTTTCAAGTTTGGCCTCTGACACTTATTAAATGTGTGACACTAAGCAAGTTCTTTAATTTTCTGGACTTGGGTTTCCTCATTACTAAAAATCGAATAGTGCCTACTTTACAGAATGATTATAAGACAAAAAAAATGAGATTGTAAAGATTACAAGTATGTGTAAATTGTTAGAATTTGTTCATATGTAAGAAAAAAATCTTCTTACTAGAGCTTTCATAAATTAAAATAGTTTGCTAGGTAGGGTCATAAATGCTCTTTTATTTAAGGTAAATATAAAGGCTGAATGGCAGAGAGGAGTTTTTCAGTCAAAACACCTATAGGTTTTACTAGATGTGTTCTCTGGTGTTTTCTAGCTCTTAAATTGCATGAGGATGAACAACCACTTGATAGGTATCTTAGAAAGAAGGTATTTGTTCAGATATAAATTGGAATGGATTATATGATTAGCAACCTAGAGCCAGAAGGAATCAACCTTAGATGTCATTTAATTGGAGGTGTCAAATTCATTTCATTCTGACCACATGTGGCCATGTACCTCCTGTGTGAGACTTGAACCAAACAGTCAATTTATAATTTTCTAAGACAATATATGGTATGACCTATAAGTGTCTCTGTTTGAGGTTGACATTCCTAATCCATTCCATCCCTAAAGAGTCTAAAATGACTGGTTGATATTTTAAAAAGATAATGTGACATAACATCGATACTAACCAAGTCCAATGACTACAGATCCAGTACCCTTTCTACTATAGCAGAGACATCCCATGACTTCTGAGATTTCTATAATTCTTAATATTTTGATGCATTGGTGAGGAAAATATAACCTCTGTCTCCTTAGAGAATGATAATCTAGAAGGAGGGATAATGATTACCTTTCCTTTCCTTCCTTTGTTTGTCCGTTGCCAAAGAAGACCATGCCATCAGAGAAATAATGACATAACTTGCACTTGACTTTGAATAGAAGGATTTAACTGATCCATATCTTGGGTATGTGGATAACAAGAGCTTCTGTTATCCATCATTGGGCTGCATATACTTTGTCCTCTCCATTACCAATCTGTCAAATACCTTGAGGATCTCAGTTTAAGCAGGACTTGAACTCAGTCTAAGCAGGAGTTTCTGTCAGTGGTCAACAATTATTTTAATCAGAATGATTGACAGTTTGAACCTCACAATGTTTCAATATAGTGGATAACATAGCTTTAGTATTTATGTTTGTATAAAAAATAAGCTGGATTTGAATCTCAGACCCCAAGCACTAGCTGGGCAGATATAGGCAGGGGTAGACAGGAATCTCAGAAGTCAAGTAACTGGCTGGGAAAATGCCCAGAAAATGGAAGCAAAATAAGACTATAGAGAGCTTCTTTGAGGGGGTGCAAATGTTCCCGCCTTTCAATTCTGATGACGAGGAAATATTCTTACCATCAGGGAAAGATGTGGAGGTCAGGGCCTCTGTATCCCAGACATCCCAGGTAGATGTCCGGTGGGCTCAGGCCTTGGAAGAGCTCAAAAAGGATTTTGAAAATCAAGTTAAACAGGTGGAGGAAAAACTGGGAAGAGAAATGAGAGAGATGCAAGAAAACATGAAAAACAGGTCAATACCTTGCTAAAGGAGACCCCAAAAAATGCTGAAGAAAATAACACCTTGAAAAATAGGCTCACTCAATTGGCAAAAGAGGTTCAAAAAGCCAATGAGGAGAAGAATGCTTTCAAAAGCAGAATGAGCCAAATGGAAAAAGAGGTTCAAAAGCTCACTGAATTTAATAGTTCTCTCAAGATTAGAATGGAACAGATGGAGTCTAATGACTTTACGAGAAACCAAGAAATCACCAAACAAAACCAAAAGAATGAAAAAATGGAAGAGAATGTGAAATATCTCATGGGAAAAAACAACTGACCTGGAAAATAGATCCAGGAGAGACAATTTAAAAATTATGGGACTACCTGAAAGTCATGATCAAGAAAAGAGCCTAGACATCATCTTCCATGAAATTATTGAGGAAAACTGCCCTGAGATTATACAACCAGAGGGCAAAATAAGTATTGAAAGAATCCATCGATCACCGCCTGAAAGAGATCCAAAAAGAGAAACTCCTAGGAACATTGTGGCCAAATTCCAGAGTTCCCAGGTCAAGGAGAAAATATTGCAAGCAGCTAGAAAGAAACAATTCCAGTATTGTGGAAATACAATCAGGATAACTCAAGATCTAGCAGCTTCTACTTTAAGGGATCGAAGGGCATGGAATAGGATATTCCAGAAGTCAAAGGAACTAGGACTCAAACCAAGAATCACCTACCCAGCAAAACTGAGTCTAATACTTCAGGGGAAAATATGGTCTTTCAATGAAACAGAGGACTTTCAAGCATTCTTGATGAAAAGACCAGTGCTGAAAAGAAAATTTGACTTTCAAACACAAGAATGAGAAGAAGCATAAAAAAGTAAACAGCAAAGAGAAGTCATAAGGGACTTACCAAAAGTGAACTGTCTACATTCCTACATGGAAAGACAATATTTGTAACTCTTAAAATTTTTCAGTATCTAGGTAGTTGGTGGGACCACACACACACATACACACGTGCATGCACACATGCATACACACATGCACGCACATACACAGACAGAGAGCACAGAGTGAATTGAATAGGATGGGACCATATCTTAAAAGAAATTAAGGTAAATGGTGAGAGCGAAATGTAGTGGGAGGAAAGAGGGTGAAATGGAATGGGGTAAATTATATCTCATTCAAGAGGCAAGCAGGACACTTTTTAGTGGAGGGAAAAAGAGGAGAGCTGAGAAAAAAACATGAAGTTTACCCTCATCACATTCGACTAAAGGAAGGAATGAAATGCACACTCATTTTGGTATGAAAACCTATCTTACAATACAGGAAAGTGGGGGAGAAGGAGATAAGCAAGGGGGGGGTGGATGATGGAAGGGAGGGCAACGGGAGGAGGGAGCAATTTGAAGTCAACACTCAGGGTGAGACAGGATCAAAAGACAGAATAGAAACAATGGGGGGCAGGATAGGATGGAGGGAAATACAGTTAGTCTTACTTAACACGACTATTATCGAAGTCATTTGCAAAACTGCACAGATAGGGCCTATATTGAATTGCCTGCCTTCCCAAAGGGAATTGGTGGGGAGGGAGGGATGGGGAGAATTTGGAACTCAAAATTTTAGGAACAACTGTTTAGTATTGTTCTTGCTACTAGGAAATAAGAAATACAGTAAATGGGGAATAGAAAGTCATCTGGCCCTACAGGACAAAAGAGAAGATGGGGACAAGAGAAGGGAGGGATGATAGAAGAGAGGGCAGATTGGTGATAGGGAAAATTAGATTGCTCGGTGTACTGGTGTGGGGGGAGGGGATAAAAGGGGAGAAAATTTGGAACCCAAAATTTTGTGAAAATGAATGTAAAATGTTAAATAAATAAATTTTTATTAAAAAATAATCTGATATACATTAGTAAATAAGCACTAATCGCATAGAACTCTTTTTGTATGCACAATTTTGAGGGCAGAATGATTGAGGAATTAATAAAATTACCATATTTACCTTAAGGTAAGCTGCTTTCAAATATAGGAAAGCCTGACCTTCCATGCACACACACCCTCCAGTGAGATCTCTTTGAAGACTGGGGGAGGGAGCCCCACTTATAATTATTATGAACATTAACACTAATTATAGGACACATTAAGATGTTGTACAGCAATTACTTAGTACATCCAAGATAAAATACAAAGTCCTCAGCCTGGAGTTTAAAGCCCTGCCCAATATAGCTCTCAATCACCTTTGCTCTCATATTTCATGTTATTCTCTGTTACACTCTTTTCAGTTTATTCGATATGACTTTTAATTGTTTCCCATTTAAAATCATCTATCTTTTGCTTCTGTGCCACTGATTTAATGGTCCTTCCTGTTTGGGACATACTCCCTCCTTATCTATTTTGTGGAGTCAAATAAGAAATATATGTAAAGTACTTTGCAAACCTTAAAGCTATGTAAAATATGAGCTTTTTACTGTTATCATTATTATTAGAAACTCTAACTTCCTTCAGGTAGTACTCAGGTGCTATCTTCCTGACCACTCCAAGTATTGGCACCATTCTTGAAAGTACCTTCCATTTACTTTTACCTGTGTACCTTTTAAATTCCTATAATAGAATGTACATGCCTCAAAGGTAGAGAGGATTTCTTTTTTTTTTTCTGTATCCCTAGAAATAAGCAGAGTAGGTATTTTGTACATAGTAAGTCCTTAAGAAAGTCTTATTGAATTGAATGGATGCTTGATTTGGAAAGCCAGAGTGCCTTATCATATATTCCTTAGCCTTTTTTTCTTTGTCACTTCCTGAGATCTCATTCATGTAAATCTATAAGCTACTTTCCCCAATAGACCTTCTGTTACCCATTGAATCCATTCTGTCTCATTAGGAAATCTTCAAATGAGGGAAAGTTCGTAATAAATCTGCTATTAATATGGTTGGGGATTTTGCATGAGTTCATAATCTACAATAGGAGGCAGCTTGGTGTCTCAGTGAATAGTGTACTGGGCCTGGAAAGGGGAAGATTCATCTTCCTGAGCTGAAATCTAGACAGACACATAATAGTTATATGACCCTGGGCAAGTCATTTAACCATGTTTGCCTTAGTTTCTTTATCTGTAAAATGAGCTGACAAAGAAATAATCAGTCTAGTACCTTTGCCAAGAAAACCCAAAGGAGGTTAGGAAGAATCGGACATGACTGAACGGCAGCAAAAGGTGTCTCAGTGGATGGAGCACTGGGTCTGGAGTTAGGAAGATTTCAGTTCAAATCTGATCTCAGATACTTACTAGATCTGTGACCCTAAACCAGTCACTTAATCTCTTTTTTTGCCTTATGCTATTGGAGAAGGAAATGGCAAACCTCTATAGTATCTTTGCCAAAAAAAACAAAAAACAAAAAAAAACATGGACAGTCACAAACGGTAAGTCCCAATTGAATGTCTGAACAAGAGGAATCTAAAATCAGTTAGCCATTACGCACACAGTATATGCTGCTATGCCATCACTGCTTTATCTCTCACATAGCCCCTTGATGTCATGTGTATAACTGCTCTGCTTTAAGTGTAACAAAAGATACATCAGCAAGATAGGGCTGTCTTGAAAAATTCATTGCTTTCTATAATGAAGCAGAGCTATAAGAATTTCTTCTATATTTCATTTGAGAATACATGAATGACCTGTGATTTCTTCATAGTAGGGCATTTAACCAATACATGTTTAAATCCAACCATGTTCTAGTTGCCTGGAGGCATAGAGAGAAAGTGATTTGCCCGGTGTCCACAATTAGTAAGTGTCAGAGGTAGAGATTCAGTCCATATCTTATTAAAAACACAGGATTCTATCCACTGGGCCATGATGTCTTTTCATAATTTTTGTACAATTTTGAGAGGAAAATAATACCAAGATTGCATTAAGAGGCAATAAATGAAGACGTAAACAAATAAATAGATAAGTCTACTAACCATATACCATTGCCATCTTTAATGATTAATGATTAGGTTGGCCTATAGACAATTCAAATATTGGGAAATTAGAATGACAATGCGTAGAATTTCCTCTAGTTTTATGTGGGACAGAAGGGAAAGAAACCTTTGCAAATTTCTTTTATTCTCAAATATACTTTTTTCAACTGCCTGAATTTCAGAATCTTCTCCAAATTGGCTGTGCTCTTAGTATACCAGGAAAAATTTCCAGATGCCCTTGGCTCCCCTCCTGTCTTTCTCTATCCTATATGCTTTGCTCCCCTGTGCTAGAGGCTTCTTCTGAAGGGGATCTGGGTCAGTGAGAGGAGGCGAATGTTAGGAATAGAAAAGAGAAATTATAGCCTTAAGGATAACAATCACAAAATGTAACTGTTACTTGAAAAGTTTCCTAGAATAGACTAGTCTATGTAGGAAGAACTAAGTTAAATTCAAATTACATAAATATATATATATATGTGGCCTTCCTAACTGGAATGTCCCTACGAAATGTCCTTATAGCAACCAATTTTACTATGTAGAATATTAATCAGGTGTGCAAGTATTATTTTCATTCCTGCCTAACAAACTACATTCCTACTGCCTAATTCCAAATTTATTTAAGAAAATAAACACACAAAAACAATCCTCTCTTTCCATCAATTACGTTATTTAACTTTGTGCATTTGTAACCAACAAAAAAGGTAGCTACCTTTCCCAGTGGATGTGTTTTCTTGTCTGAGTTTATATGTTTGGATATAAAATACATTTAAAGACAATTTTGCCCATAATGTGAAATGAAGTTAATTCTTCTGCATCAATTGGAATGGACATCATACTACTTCCTGAACAGTCTGCACTGCTATGTGGAAAGACCACACCGAATGACTGTAACAATTTTTAAGTGCAGTTTTTGCCATGTATGTTTTGTGTATGTATCTGTATAATATGTATGAGTGTGTTTAATAGAATACCCAATGACTTGGAAATTAGTGTACCAGGTGTGGGGTAGACATAGCATAAATTTAAGATGTGCTTTGAATGGCCCAAATGAAAGTTCTTAATAATTATGATACATTATTTAGTAAAGGTTCCAATCATGTCAACATGGCATGCTTCTAAAATGTTAGGAAGAAAGGAGGGATGAATGGAAGGAAGGAGGGAAAAAAGGAAAGAAGGGGAGGGAGGGAAAGAAGGAAGGAAATTTTTGAAATGATAGGTCTAACATTAAATAATTTGATTTAAAAGAGAGAAATATATAAAACAGAGAGATGTCCAATTTTTTGTGTGGTTTGGGAGTCTGGAAAATTTCATCTCTAAAAAAAGAAAATTACAAATTATTTCCTTTACATACATTTATTAGTATCTTAAAATTGAAATACTTGAGAAATATTTCCAGTTGTAATGGAATTTGTCTCTCACAGTTGTATTCCTCTCCTTTGTCTTCTAAAATTAGCCTTTTATCAGCCCATATTCCACATGATATATTTTATTATAGGTCATTCTTCTCTTGCTGAGGGGGTTACCACAGAAACCAGCTTCTCTAGAAATTACAGTCTGACCAGTTTAATTTGCATAGACATGGATGAATTTTAATTTGGACTCATGTTTATAGCTTTTTCTCTCTTTGTGTCCAGTGTCTTGTGAAACTATTCAGGGTACTCCTCAATGAGTTGGTCTATTGTAAAAAGCCAACATCAGTAAAGCTGATAAATCCCTCTTTTGGCCCTAATGTAACATTGGATCACTATTTTTAACATTTTGACAAGCTGGAAAACATTCTTAAAGCCCTATGTACTGTAACTAGCTACGAAGCTCCAACTGACTGACATTTTTGCTTTCTTTCATGTAGCTCTATGTGGAGGCTACATTCATGGGAAGAGTGGAACTGTACTTTCACCAGGGTTTCCTGATTTCTATCCAAACTCTCTAAATTGTACTTGGACTATCGAAGTGTCTCATGGAAAGGGTAAGAATCAAATAATGTCTTGCGAATATATTAACAAAACCATATATAAAATGAAAATATGCTGTGGGCAAAATGAAATAAAAGCATTTGTTAATCTGCAAAATAAAGAGGCATTTCATTTAATTTCCCCTAATAAATATATTTCACTCACTGCTAATAGCTTTGCTTTGATGTTTAAGATTATTGCCTGAGCTTAGACAGACAAATAGACAGATGGACAGACAGATAGACAGACAGATAGATAGATTGATAGATAGATAGATAGATAGATAGATAGATAGATAGATAGATAGATAGATAGATAGATAGACAGATAGATAGATAGGAGAGACAGAGAGAGATTCCTTCAATGGTCAGTGCCTGAAGGAAAGAATGAATGTATTATTTTGTTCTGAAGTTCTCAGTTAGCTGAGATTCATGCAAATTGATAAGAGACTGAAGAAAAGAAATCTGCCTCACTAAAATGAAAAGGAAAACAGAAACAGGGCAGAAAAAAATAGATACAATGGTTAATTAGAGAATAATACAATATCTACATTCAGCAGAGCTAAATGATATCTAGGTCGATCTATCACATTTCTTTTCACAGTGTTCAAGTCCTTCGTAAATATTTGGGGTGAATTGAAATAAATTGAAAAGTGTCAGCTAAAAATCTTGCCATGACACAGCAGTCCAAGATCCGTTGTCCCTTCTGAGAGAAGGCCATAAAGGAATAGCCTTAAAAATTCTTTTGATTTTGCTCAGAAATTTTAATAATTATCAAAGACTCCTCGGTGTTATATCATGCTATCACCATATTGAAGGAGAATGAAAATTATACAGAAATATTGAGATAAATACATAAAGATTTTTTAAAACTCCAGATTTTTAATTGCAATACTCCAATTGCTTCACATTTTTGTTTAGTTAAAAAAAACCCATTATGACATAATATTCATACATAGGAAATATTTAAATATAATTCTTACTTTATTATAGAAAAACACAGATATTTTTCATATATAACAACTGAAATCAGGCTTTTTAAAATGGTCATGTATTCAGTGATATGAATTTAAACCTTAGGCCCCCAAGGACAAGTTTCCAAAAGGGCATTCTTAGGTTTTCTTGAGTAGAAATCAAAAAGGACACCTGTGTCCTCCTTTGATTTTTATCTCTCCTCTGTTCCTCCTGGGAATTTAAATGCTCTCACACAGAAAAATATTCAGAATTATGTTCGTTTGTTGGTCTGTCTAAGGCCAAGTGACTTATGATTTTAGCTTTTCGAAAAATGAACTTTTCTGAGGACCCAGTGATATGTTCCATTTTTGAACATCCTTCCACAATTCTTGACTCCCATAGATAAGCTTGACTTTTGAAATGTGCACATTTTTCTCACAATCACTAAAATAAATATAGTATTATCTTTTCTCTGATTCCTGAATTTTCAAGTTTACTTTTACATACTAATATGATATTTCACTTCTGAATCCCTGAATTTACTCTCACAGCCAAAGAAATTATTCATTAGAACATGATTCTTTCAGATTAAAAAAATAATACCAACACTGTTGTTGAACCTATCCAGATCAAGTGAGAGAGGAGGGCATTTGGTCAAGATTGATGGCAGTGTTATTTTTTCCACTGTAAAAGGAAGGGACTGTGAAAGTTTTGTTTACCCTATAAGCACAAACAGTGCAGTGCACATCACTGGCATAGATCCTGATCAGTACTTGCAGGAAAGAGATTGAGAAGGGGAGAGGATGGGGTGAGAGGAGAGGCAGGATTTTTTTTTGTATTTATATTTTGGTTTTGTATCTATCTGTCAGTGTCATACAGAATGCCTTCCTTTTAGTAAGTGTTTAATAAATGTTTGATTGGTTTGGTTATATTGGGAATAGGCGTATTCTCAGGATAGTAACACAATATGCTAAATTTTTCTTTCAAATTTCCTGTATTATGCTAATGAATCAGCTAATGAGAAGCCAATTTAATTTCCCATTGCTACAACCTGACAGCTTTGGTTCTGAGGGCTTAAAAGGGAGTGGAAATTGTCTGTTGTTTCTTAATATGTTTTAAAGGGTTCTCAAGTGCATTTCTATATGCTTATGAAAACTTCCAAGTTAATGTTTATTCAATCTACCCGTTAAAATTTTCCCACATGCCTTCCTCTTCTTAGAGGGGTGATGAACTACAGATGTGGAATAAGCCTTATATTTTTAGATATGGCAAATAGGTTGATTTATTTGTATTTATTTATTTGTAACAAGAGACTGGTTTTGTTTGAGGTAGAGAGAAAAAGAGAGTCTGTACTGGTGGCAGTGGTATTTTGAATAAAGAAAAAAGTCAAGAAAACATTTAGGAAGAATAAATAAGTTAATAAATATAATTTAAAAACAATCACTGAGCAACTTTGTGGCACAGTGGATAAAGTGTTGGGCCTGGAGTCAGGAAGACTCTTCTTCCCTAGTTCAAACCTAGCCTTTGATACATAGTAGGTGTGTGACCCTGGACAAGTCACTTAACCCGACTTGCCCCACTTCCTTCATCTATAAAATGAGCAGCAGGAAGAAATGGTAAACCACCCAAGTTATCTTTGCCAAGAAAACCCAAGTGGGATCACAAAGAGTCAGATGTGACTGAAATGACAAAAATAATTCTAATCACAATTTTCCCAGCTAGAATTTACATCCTTGTTTTTTTTTTTTTTGGTAAGGCAAATTACTATGATGTTCATTCTGCAGGCTAGATATAAGCAAGCAGGAATTCAGTTTAATAAACATTTATTAATTACCTAGTATGTGCTAAACACTTTACAACAATGACATATTCCCTACCCTCAAGGAGCCTTCATTCTACTGGATACAAACAACATATATGTAGTTAAGTGTATATATATGTGCGTGTGTATGTATGCCTGTGTGAATATGAAAATCACCATGCCACAATGAAGTAAAAGAAATGCCATATATTTGTTCCCTGACTTTCCAATTTTTTCCTTTGGTCTATAAAGGTGTTCAAATGATTTTTCACACTTTTCACCTGGAAAGCTCTCATGATTACCTGCTGATTACAGAAGATGGAAGTTTCACAGAGCCTGTTGCCAGGCTTACTGGTTCTGTGCTACCCCATACAATTAAAGCTGGTCTATTTGGAAACTTCACTGCACAGCTTCGGTTTATATCAGATTTCTCCATTTCTTATGAAGGCTTCAATATCACATTTTCAGGTAAGGTGAACTGTTCTATCAACCTTTGATCCTGAGGTCTTGTGGTTGTCATCTCTGGGGACAATTGAAATTGAAAAGACAAAGATAAAGGTGTGATGAACATAGGTATAGGACAGTGGTAGCTACTATTAGAAATAGAAATTGGATTTAGAGTAAGAGGATTGAATTTACTGTAAGTTTCTGTTGTGTGTGAGGCATCATAACTTAGGTACCAAGAGATGAATCAAGCAGTCAACCAATCAATATTTATTAAGCTCCTACAATGTACCAGGCACTATGCCAAGGGCTAGGAATACAAAAAGAGATAGTCCTTGCCTTCAAGGAGCTTATAATCTAGAGGGAGAGACAACATGAACATACACACACACACACACATTCACAAAGCAAGCTATATACAGGTTAAATGGGAATAATTAAAGGAGGGAAAACACTGGAATTAAGAGAGATTAGCAAAGACTTCCTATAGAAAGTTTGATTTTGTTAATACTTAAAGGAAGTGAGGGTGGTCAGTAGTTGGGACTAAGGAGGAAGAATGTTCCAGGCATGGAGGACAGATGGAAAATGATTGGAGATGAGAGATGGAATATCTTTTTTGTGGAATAGACAAGAGACCAATGTCACTCAAAGAAAGAGTTCACTTCAGGTAAAAGAAAATTGGAAAGGTTTTAGAGGGTTAAGTTGTGACATATATAAGTAAAAACAAAGAAAAACCTAATTTTAAGAATAAGATAATAACTGAACTGCTTAGTTATATAAAACAATTATATGACAGTTATATAAAACAATTCTTAACCATTAGAACAGCCCCATCAATGGAATGGATTTGAAATAGTGAGAACTCTGTCGCTGAAATGTTCCATGAGAGCCTGCGTAGTGATCTCTCTGAAATGTTAACGTATCTATCAATAAGAATTTATAAAACGTTACCACTCTGACAATTACCGTGTGAGGTGCTAGAGACATAAAAACAAACATGAAACATCTCTTGTCATCGCACTGCATAGGAAAAATAGCAATATATTTGTATGTGCCAAATAAATGGAAGGTGTTCTTGTTTGGGCTGGGAGGAGGAGGGAGTCCAAGAGAAGATGATTATATAGAGTTAAAATCATGATTGCTTGGGACCCAGAACTCAGCACTATACTGTAATATACTTAATTTCCTCATTTATGAAACAAACTGGTTAGTCTGCAAGCTTTGAAGCTTACTTCCAGATCTTATATTCTACATACCATGTGATAATTTAATTTGCAGTCGTTGATACATTGCCTTGAAAACATCTTCTTCAGTTGTCCTTGGTGCATGTTCTTTGACCTTAACTAGATAATAACAGAGAATAGAAATCATATCTTCTAATTCTTCCCTTATTTTGTAGATTGGTAAAAGAAAAGATCTTGGAGGGGAAAAAAATACCTTTGGTCTCTAAGGTATAATAATAATGACAAATTAAAAATAGAGGAATTAGGAAATAGCTACCATATATGTAGTACTTGAAGGCTTGCCAAGTGTATTACAAATGTCAGCTTATTTGATCTTGACAAAAATCTTGTGAGATAAGTAGGCTTATTATCTCCATTTTACAGATGCAGAACCTGAGGCACCTAGAGGTTAAGTGACTTGACCAGTCACACAATGTAGAGTTGATATTTTTTTAGTCCTATTTTCTTAGTTACAATAATGTTTAGCAGTGAGTGATATGGTTATTTACTAATGGATTGTTGTGATTTTCTGGTTTTAATTAATCAAATATTGTAAAAAAAAAAAAAAGTCCCCTACATTTAAATGCAAAAGAAAAACAAATTCTTCATATGCTTTGGAAAACTTTGTAGTTACATAGATATTCAAAGTAGACTATGAGAAAGTATAGTAAATGGAATTTTAAATGGAAATACAATTAGAGAAAAGCCTTTTGAGCAATAATGACCACAGCGTTTCCAACAACAGAATTCTAAATGTAAGTAAACCACAAACAGTAAATCAAAATATAATGATAGTATAATGAGTGATATTATACTGTCAGAGTTTCTTTTTTTTCCAAACTGCTTGTTCGCTTTTTACCATCTCAAACCAAAAGAATGTACTTTGTCAAAATGAGTAATTTTATTGAAAAAATAATTTGGGCTTATTAAGAGCCAGAACAGCTTTTAGAACATAGAAAGCCAAAGAGATAGATATTAGAGAAAGTAGTAACAGCATGTGGCACCTGTGTCATTTTTTATAAGGTTGGGTTTGGTAGCCTATGCCCCAAGATTTGAATATGTCTCTGAGACTTAAAGTCTGAAACTTAGAGTAGTTACCACCAGATTGTTGTATTGGCTGAAAGTGAGGTAGTGACCCAGAGGTTCCTAATTTTTTTAGATATTTGAGAAATCGGGAAAGAAACCACTCATGCAGTCCTTTTTTGAATTTTGAAGGATTGTCATATGGAAGAGGACTGAGATTTCTTCTGCTTAGCCACAGAAGGCAGATGGTTAGATTTAGGTTTAACATAAGAAGAAAAAAGAAAAAAAAAAGTTCTTTGGAATTAGAACTATCAAAATGGAATGAGTTGCCACAAAAGTCATGGGTTTCAAGCAAAAGTTGGCTGGATGACCACCTGCAACAGAATACATAGAAATTCCTATTCAGGTGCAGGTTACACTAAATGGCCTCTGTTTGCCTTTAAGGTCTGAAATTCTGTAAAAAAAAAAAAATGATTTTCAAAGTGACTTCCTTCTCTAGATTCCATAACCCAATGAATTTGATTCTACTGACTCCATGCTAATATTTTTACATTTGAGTTCAAATGAATGAGGCGTTCTAGAGATGGCAAATATTTGCCATTTGTTTAGTAATGGAATGTTCTTTTTTTTTCTTACCTGTTCCCTATTATTTTTTTTAATGGTGTTTTTGTTGCTTTTGTGGGATTCTTTATTATTGTCATGGTATAATATAAATGGCACCAGATGTGAAATCAGAAAAAAACAGAGATGTAGCTTTGGCTTTCTACTTAGAAGTTATGGAACCCTTGGCAAGTTATTGAAACTCTTTGGTCAGAGGCAGGATAACCTGGATTCGAGTCTCCCTTCTGACATAAATGGTAATTTTTAGGCAAATCACTTAAACTCACAATTCCCCAAGAAATTATATGAGGCTAACATGAAACTGTATCTTTAGAGCTTGTGTTAGGAAGGCCTGAATTCAAATCCAGCCTCAGATACTTTCTAACTATGTGACCCTGGACAAGTCACATAAATGCTAACTGCCTGAGCTTCCTCAACTGTAAAATAGGATTATAACATCTACTTCACAGCGTTGTGATGCATAACATGGGTACTTAGTAAATGACTATCCTGTTCCCTTCATCCAGAGAGGGTTACTTCCTCAAAGGGATCATAGTCATTGTGAAACAATGGAAAGAACAGTCACTCTGGGGTCTAAGGTCCTGGGTTCAAATTCTAGTTCTGATATGCACTACTTGTTTAAGCCTGTATAAGTCACAACCTCTCTGAGCCTTATCTTCCTATGCAATGAAGGTGTTGGATGAGAAGGTCTTCTAGCTCTCTCTATATATGATCTTATGAAAGCAGTCAAGTAAATACAAACTCTATGTAACATCAATTGTTTATAAATACATGGATGTTTTCTAGTTTGAATAGCTTTTCTGTCTAGGTTCCTGGCTATAACTTCAAGAGGTCTTATTTTGCATGCAATTTTGCAAAGGGGGAGGGGAAAAGCATTGTGTAGTTGAATGAAATCACAATAGCATATGTGAATCCCAGCTGTGACATTACCTATGTGACCTTGGATATTTCCTTAATTTCTTTTAGTCTTTAGTTTCTTCATCTGTAAAAACTGTGATTGGAAAAGACTATACTATTATACCATGATAGGATCACACATCTGAAGTTAGATATTCTCCAAAGTCCTTCTAGCTTTAGTTGTATTAGTCTATGGATTTCATCCCAGGCCTGTCAAGATTTTTGATTTAGCAGAGTTTAAATTAATGAGGTTTTATTGATCTTTATGCAATTCTGTGTCAATTGTTCAATGCCTTGTATAGCATAATACTTTATACTTGACGCATTCTTATCAATTTTCACCAAAGATAGTCAGCATTTATTGAATGCTACTGTTTGCTGAGTGTGTTAATAATAGAGACTTTTTTCTAAAAGACCCTGCCATCCTTAAAAGGTTTAAATCTATTTGCAATATATGACACATATTAAAAAGGAAGGGATAAAGTGGGAAGGGCAAAAGGAAAGGACATTTATATTATACTGTCACAAATGTCAGTGCAGTTTTCAGCTACTGAAGTTTTAAATTGACTAAGACTTTTGGAACACGCCTGTATAATGTGTGTGTGTGTGTTTGTGTGTGTGTAAATATATTCAGCAGAATCTGTTTATAACCCCAGTATATACTTTATCCAGATAGATATATCAAGTTTATTTTTATACAGTTTTTTTCAGAGTATGCAAATTGAATTACAGTTTATCTGAATTCATATAATTCTGAATGAATGAAAAAAATTGTTTAGTGCACATCAAATACTGTGATAAGCTCTAGACATTCAGTTACAAAAACAAAAGTCTCACTTCTCAAAGGGCTCACATTCTAATGAGGGAGAAAGCACATAAAGAAGAAGGGTATCTAGGAAGGAATAAATATAATTGTATTTATATAGCACCTACTACATACCAGGTATTGCACTAAGTGCTTTAGAAATAATATCGCATTAATCCTCATAACAACTCCAGAATGTAAGTACCATTATTATCCCCATTTTACAATTGGTTGATTCTGGATTTGGACTCAGGCTCCCTGTCTCTGGGCCCAGTGCACTACCCACTGGGTCACCCAACCATGTTTTGGGAAGTTACAGCAAAGTAGATTCACATGCCTCTTTCAGTGGCAGTGCCAATGATGATTTGATTATTGTTTTGGAATTGGAAAATAGTAGGGAATGGGAGTGAGTGGAAGAGAAGGGAAAGGTAGCTGACTAGGAAAGGATCAGGTTGTAAAAATGGGGGAATGGCTAGCCAAAAACAATAGACTCCTTTTTGAAGCATCCACATATCAGGTTCTATTTGATGTTGTAAGTCACTGATCCATGCAGCAAAATAGTTGGAGGAAAGAGGGTCCTTCAGTATAGGGAAGAACCATATTATAATGGGATTCTACTATGCTATCAATAAATAATAGGTAGCATTTAAATGGGCTTCAAGATTTACAAACGCTATCCCATTTGATATTCACAAAAATCTTGGGAGATAGGTACTGGTATAATTTTATTTTCCAAAGGAGAAGCTGAGGCTAAGAGAAGTTAAAATGATTTGTCCATGCTAATAAAATTAATTATTATATAAGGCAGCATTTGAACTCAGGTCTTCCTTATTCTAAGTCCAACTGTCTATGTACTGCGTTGCCTAGTAAGTGTTTAAAAATTGTGGAGTGAAGGTCAAGATGGGCATTATCTGAAAGATTATTGCTGAAGTTGGAGGCAATGCTTGCTGGAAAAAAGGCAATTATAGTATATCAGTGAGTTCTTTGTTAAGCTCCTCATTATGAAGGATAAAAAAATCATAATTTGCTTTTCCATAGAGCTTCAAAGTCTTAAAGTACTTTATCCACCACAAGCCTGTGAGGTAGGTATTGGGGAAAAATACGGATGAGAAAATTGAGGTTTTAAGAGATTAATTGTCCATAGTCACAGAAGGTAATCAAATAGTAATTGTGTTATCATGGTCAACACATACTGTCACTTATAAGGGAATCCCATATCCTCTCTAATACCTTAAAAAAGGGAGCACTAAACAGCTCTAAAAACCAAAATGAGGTCGCCAGTTACATAGACTAGCAGTTACGACCCAAAGTCCCTCTCCCTCAGTTTGAATATCAACTAGATGCCATTTTCCCCCTGAATTCTAGTCATCCCCCCAAGCAAGAATTAGTAGCTATCTTGAACTTTAACCTACAATCTCACTTCCAAACTCTGCCACCAATTCCTGGCTTGCCTTACCCAACATAAGCACACTATAAAAACCCACCCTGCTTCAACCCAGGTTGATCACCTGATTTGTCTAGAACCCCAGAGTTCTGCCTTGTCTGGGTCCTCTCTGTCCCTGCCCCTGCTTTTCTCCCTGCAACATGAGATAAAGGAGATTTGTGCCTTTCCCTGTACTGAGATTGTTATTGGGAACTTCTGGAGTCTGTATTAAGACACCTGTACCAAGAGGTTGAGTAATTCTTGAGACATGACAAATAGTTCCTACCTTGAAATATTTCATTTTACGTTATAAATTGTGCATGTGTTTATTCTGGAAGGCAATTCTTTTATAGGTTGTTTTCTTATCATCACATCATGCTAAAATGTTTTATACATGAAAAAGCAAAAAAAAAATTCCATTAAACTTTTAATGTTTGAGGAAAATGAAATATATTTTCAAGATGCTGTGAGACTTGGCAGTAGTTAAACTTGATTTACGTGTCTCCCTTGTGATACTGTGTGGGACTAATTTTCCTTACTTATCACAGTATTTAAAGTTTACATTAGACATTATCTCTTTTGCCTCTTTTCCCAGCACTTAGCACAGTGCCTGGCATAATATAGGGGCTTTATAAATGTTGATTGATTGATGTCCAAATCCCTTCTTTTTCATAAGGGGAAACAATGAATGTAGAAATGTGAACCAGTTATTCTGTGAGCAAATTCAGTGTCTTCACTATGTCAGTCTTTTATAATTTTGAGAACAGTTCTCAGAGGAGTGCATACTGTTTTGAGCAGGGCAGCATTGCTTGAATAAGTGTAAAACCCCTAAGATAAAGCTCCTTTGATGCAGTTGTTCTTGGTTAGGTTTAGGGAAAGATGAGGGGTTTGCCCTGGATTTCTGATTTCTTTGCAGTAAGAAAGTGGTTTCCCAGAGGAAACTCCCAGTTACCAATGGAGATAAGGAACTGCATTGCACTTTATGGAGTTTTAGGGCAATTACCTAGGGCATCAAGAGATTAAGTGACTTGCCCCAGGGTCACACAGTCAATTTACATCAGAAACCTGACTTGAACTCATGTCATCCTCACTTTGAAGCAAGCTTTCTTGTTGCCTCTCAGAACAAAAACTTTGCTGTTTGTTTAAAAAAAAAAATCCCAATATTTCAGTCAAATCTCATGAAACAATAAGTATAGGTATTATAGACTGAGTTCAAATAGATTTTGTGGACTGAGTTCTGAAATTTTCTATTTCTAAAAGTAGTTAGGTATTTATTTTTGATTACTGTAAAGTTTTGCTTCCTTTCCCCATATATTGTCTATTTCTCTTCTTGAAATAGAATATGACTTGGAACCATGTGATGATCCAGGCGTTCCTGCTTTCAGCAGAAGAATTGGTTTTCACTTTGGAGTTGGGGATTCTTTGACCTTTTCCTGCTTCCCAGGATATCGTTTGGAAGGTGCAACTAAGCTTACCTGCCTGGGTGGGGGCCGTCGTGTGTGGAGTGCACCTCTGCCAAGGTGTGTGGGTAGGTGGTCACATGATTTCATTTCATTCATCCAATGGGGGGCAGGACATGGCATACATCAGGATAGTAAAATTTTAAGCAGTCCTCAGAGAGCTGTAATTGCTATCTCTGAATTTATAAAGATGAAAGAAAAAAGTCAGAAAGTAAAATGACTTGTAAAATAATTTGTGAAAATAAAAAGACCAAAGCTAATAGATTCCTTACAAACAGTGAGAGAGAATATTTGGAAGTGATAATGCTGGGGGTAGGAGGGAAGCTGTTAGTCTCTCTTTAGTTTCCCAGAACAAGAGCTACATATACCCAAATAGCAACATTATGAGAGCTTAATTGCTATAGTAGATGATTTCAGATTATTTTAGTAGAAGTAGGCATTAATATCAGATTCTTGTATAAATTAATTTCTTCTTTGTGGAAACAGAGCTATTGAGAGTTGTGTTGTGTGATGGACAACATACGCAACACAAGCTCTATGAGTGACATAGGATGACTAAGAGGTTCATCATGGTGTAATTGAAAGAATAATAGATTTGAAGTTAGAAGACTGGGGTTTGAGTCCCAGCCTACCTATTTATCACCTGTTGGGCTTTAAATAAGTCCCTTTCCCACCCTGGATCTCAGGATCCCTATATGTAAGATGAAGAAGCTAAACTACATGATCTCGAAATTCTCTATTAGTCCTAAATTCTATGATTTAAATTTCTTAAGACCCAAAGAATATAACCTTTCCATAACCAGCCCATAATACATAGTTGGAAAATCTGTTTCTGATATTCTGAAATTTGCTTGGGGAAATTGATTGTGTTTTGATTTCGGTGGAATTTAAAGAAAAACATCAACAATGAACTAAAGGGTTATTAAAAAGAAAATGAGTAGAGATTCATGCTTTTTAAAGTCAGAATCATCACACTTGGATACTTAAATGGATAGGTGATCTCATGGATTTGGGCATTCCTTCCAATGACCCAGATCACCTTCTTATCTTGTGTTCCTCTTGTCCATCTTTACCCACAAATTCTCCAATGGGATCCTAACAAGCTGAGAGTTGTGCTCTAATTCTTTTGATATTTTGTTGAGTACACAAGATGACCAATGGCTATCTTTTGCTGTTATGTATGATTGGCCCACTTGTCCAATCACATTTTTCTGATGACATAATTTATGCCACTATTATCACTTAATTCTTGGTTGACTATGTGTTACAGTCTACTCATGCAGACCATTGACCTCTGACTAACCCTCAATTTTAAGTATTTCAAAACTGATAGTATTAAATGAACAGCTATATTCTTTGATAAAAGATAGCCACATTTCCTAATTTAGAGAATTTCTTTTTTGTGCATTATAGTGTAGGGGTAAGAGTACTGTATTTAGAGCCAGAGGAGTTAGATTCAAATCCCAGCTCTGCAGCCTACTACCAAGGTAAACTTCAAGAAATTCCTTACCTTAATAAGTTTCACTTTCCTTAGCTATAAAATGGGATAATAAAATTAGTTAATCTCTTAGGTTCCTACCAACTCTAACTCTAATGATTTTTTATGTCAGTCTAAGATCTAGCCCCCTTGTCTATTTATACGATTAAAATATATCTCTGAGACATTTCATCAGAAGCAAGATTTTGACCTACATAATTTTTTTCAAATAGGGGTAATGGTGCTTTTCCTGGTTCTTTTTGAACTATCAAAACTGGTATCATTGTTTTTTTAAGCTTTCTTTCCACTTGGTTTTTAAGGAAGACAAATTTAAATTTATTTAAATTAGTAAAACACTACTATACTGCTATGGTTCCTTTTTTCATCTCAGATTTTATAAGAACTTAACAGGCTCTGTAACTAATTTTATAAAATATTCAAAGTTACAGCTGCAGACTTTTACTTATCCCATTACATTAAGAAGTTCTCTCTAATGCATTGGCATAGTTACAAATTATCCCTTGGCAATTGAAACTGAATCCAATCTTGTGTTTTATAAGCAATTTGGGAAAGTTTTATACTTTTCTTCCACCCGTATCCCATCAGATGCCTCCCTTATCTGGGCATAGAGGAAATCCTAGGTTTTGTCAAAATTTTTGCCAAAGCAGTGCAAACTATTGGAAGTCCTACCAAACTAGAAAGGCTTTAGTGCAGTTCTGGCAATGAACTTTGTCTTTTTCCAAGGACCAGACCACAGGAGTATAAAAGGGCCATTTCCAAGTTATTAATGTTTTAGGCCATAACAATTCATCAAGACTACTACTGTTACAACTAAAGCATAGAATTTTGCCATCTGAGTTGGTGAAATGTATGCAGACATGGAGGAAATTATGAATACTTACAATATGAACATATTTTATACCCTATTGTTTTAAAGTAAAATAAAAAAGCATTTTATGATTTAAATAATACATCCTAACGATGACTTTTCCAAATATTATACTTTTACTTTTTGTAAACATAGAGTTAGTTTTACAAAAATATTCTTTCAGATACATGGATAGTCTAGAAAATGAATTAACTATTTCTGTTGTTTTATTCCTATTTCATTTTAATTAATTTGGCTCCATTACTGAAATTTAGGTGGTAATTTAATTTTGATATCTTACTGAAAGTAAAGTGTGCTCTTTGGTAGAGGATGTTTTTAAAGTAACAAATTATATCAAGAGGAATTATTGATAGAACTTTAAATACTGTAAAACTTTAAATATTTTGAAATGATAAATAGTAGTATACAGATGGACTTTTTTAGAGTTAGAAATTACTTTAGAAGTTATCCAATCCAATTTTACATTTTACAAAGGAGGAAGTTGATGCCCAGATTTCAATAACATTTCCAAGGTCACACTTTTCTCAACTATTAATTTGAATTAAATTTATTTCCATTTATCTTACCTAAATTTTTAGGGAGTATAAAGTAAAAATAAAATTCTAGATTTAGAATTTTGGTCAACTGTTACTTTAATCATAAGCAAATCACTTAACCTCTTGAGCTCCATTTTCTTCATCAGTAACATGAGGAGGTTTAATTAATATCAGTAACCTCTTAGGTTCCTTCAAGCTCTAACATTCTCTGCCCTATTATTTTGGAGAGTATTCCAATTCCAAAACCAAATATTTATTTCCTGACAAGTACAATGATTTTTTTCAGAATTATTTCATTCAGTTAAGTCCAACTTATTAGATCTTGACCACTTAAAATACTTGTAAATTTCTGATGATTTTATGTTCCTTAGAGTCATAATCCCAGGTTTACAACAGATATTCAATAATGCATGAATGAAACTTGAATGATTATTTCACAAAAACTTGGAATTTCAGGATTTAAATAACTTCAGACCCCATCCTACTACAACTCATATCTGAGGTCAATTCTACAGTCATCTTTTATTCACTTTAAGACCTCTAGTGAAGGGAATAATTCTCATTGTCAAGTTATTCTACCCTACTTTTGGGAAGCTCTATCAGGAAGTTTTTCCTGATATAGCAGCCTGTCTATGGCCACTTGCCCAACTAGGAACTCGTACTCACAGGTTGGGGTCCCAGAAGGCAACTGACTACCTTTCTTCTGAAGTAATCCTCAGAATCATAATTTGTAGAACTGCTGCTTAGAGGCCCTACTAATGTGCTTACCATGAACAATTAAGTCAGCAAATGGTATCTGTTGTTTGTCCTTTGCTCTCAAGGAGGATCATGGCCTTAGAAAAGTGATGCCATGATTTGCAAGTGAATTGGATTTAAATGAGGGAGGGCTATGCAAAGTCACCAGCCTCACCTTCTCTTCCACAGCCATCCAAGTCCAGGGACAAGATAGAGATCGGGACAATTGGAGATGACCCAGATAGAGTAGGAAACCTGCTCTTTTTAAGCTAAGGTCTTTTTTGAGTTCTAATTTTGACTGAAGCAATACTCATTACCTGATTAAGGTTAGATAAGAAATGAGGCAGTAAATGGCCTCTGTTACCTAGTTTTAAAACAAACAAACAAACAAACCCTTAGGGTTTCTGACCAAAACAGAAACAATTGCTGTTTACTTTCATTTGGAGCTATCAGGGTCCAAACAACGACCTCTAAGTGGGGCTTGAACTGGGACCTATTATTGGCCAATTAATGTGAGCCAAAGTGAATTAAGTTTAAGTCATGATCTTTAAGAAAGAAATCTGATAAACCTCAAAGTATCTTGCTTGGTTTCAGCCATCAAAATTTACATTCCTTACATCCTGAGCAGGTCAGAATATGAAAAGGGAGAGAGAGAGGCAAAGAAGGAGGAGGTCAAGGGGAGGAGAAAGATGGAAGGAAGAAAGGAAGGAAGAAGGAAAAGAGAGAGGGAGAGAAGGAAGGAAAGAAGGAAGGAAGGAAGGAAGGAAGGAAGGAAGGAAGGAAGGAAGGAAGGAAGGAAGGAAGGAAGGAAGGAAGGAAGGAGTGAGCACTGTTGCTCAACTGTAATTTGATAATTGGGTCCCCAATGGGGCAACTTGAATCACACAATAAGTAGCTGCTGATGGATTTTAACTCAGATCTTCCTGATTCCAGGCTCAGAACTATATCGACTGTGCCTCTGAATGGAAGACAGGGCAGCCAACTTTCCCCTGATTGACTGTCAGGACTATCTTTAAGTACTCCTGACTTATATTCACTAAGATTTGGCTTAGCAATTTCTGAGACTTTAGTCCTTTTGGTTCTGTAGCCAATTAAAAGATGTTGTTATCACACAGTACAAACCTCTAATTGTATATGACCAGAAACCAGCTTCTCCAGAGTTTCCATGTGGTTTCTTTGACTAAAACCAAGTAGGGAGCATCTATGTTCCAAGGACTTGCCTACCATGGGCCAGTCCACCTCCATTATAATTTCATCAAGCCTAAACCAGCTTCTTCACAACTTCTAACCAGTGCTCTTAGGTCTACCCTCTTTCGTCAAGTAGTCTAAAACTAATGCCTCATTAATGTCATGGTCCTTCAAATACTTGAAAATGACATGTTATCCATAAATTTATTTTCTAGGCTAAATAACTCCTATTTCTTTACTTGAGCCTTGTGTGATATATTCTTCCATTCCATTACCCTCCTTGTTGCCATTCTTAGGGAAACTTCATTGTTCTTCCTATAATATGACTGAAAAGTGACCAGACTCTAGGTGTGATACAAAAACAGAGTACCACAGAACTCATACTTAATTCTGGACACTTAAAATAGTAATCAAGTGTGTTTGTTTTGTTGATCTGTTTGTTTGAAGAATCTTAACTTCTTCCATTTGACTTGCCCAATAAATTGTGGCGGCCACATTGTCCTCCCCATAGTGATTTAGTACCTATTATAAATAATCAACTTCTGAGATATTTGTTATTAAGGATTAATTTCCATGTAGTTGGTAGATATCCATTTCCTCTATACCCTTTTAAAAATATTACTTTGGTAATCATGATCTTACTGAAAGGTACTAATATCCTTGGATATTTAAAAAATTCTAGAATCTAATGAACATAGGATCATAGATTGAGAGCTCAAAGGGATGTTAGAAGTCATATAGACTTTTACAAATATGTAAAATATTTCTATTTCTTTGCTCTTGAACTGTAAATACTTATCCTGCTGATCTACAAACTCCTAATATAAACAAGTGTATTCTCTAGTTTTATTAAGAGAATTTGTTGTAAAAAAAAGGCATTGTAAGGATACTATGTTAAAAATCAGCTCAAGTGTTACAAGGATGCTATTATGATTAATTATTCATGGAGAGTACTTGGTATCACACAGGGCAGAAAAGAAGACATGTTTCTTTCCCTGGGGTTTTACAATCTATGTTATACTAGTTAGAAATTTGTACATAAAAACCCAGCTCTGTGTTTTAAAGCTTCTGATAATATGTCTGGATGGATAGATAGATAATTAGATAAACAGACAGACATAGAAAGACAGAAAGATAGATAGATAGATAGATAGATAGATAGATAGATAGATAGATAGATAGATAGATAGATAGATAGAGATAGATAGAGCAATCTTTGCTGAGCTTGAAGAATATTTTATCACAGTGGAAGACTTCCTAGAAGAAACAAGTATGAATCGATTGTTGTAAAAAAATGCAATTTTCAAAAAGACAAAAAATGATGAAGCAAAGAGTACTGGGATGATGTATTATTTACAACAAAGAGTACTGGGATGATGGTGTATCTAAGAGAGCAAGTCAATCAAGGATTGTTTGTGTGGAGAAAAGAAGCTGGGCAAGAATGAGGGAACACGCTTCTAATCTAAGATTCTAATCCAAGTATGACACTATTGAAGCAAGCCACTTGACCTCTCCAAGGCTGTTACCTCATTTGTAAAATGGGGTTTCTAATACTTGTACTGCATTTTTCAGATCACTTTGAAAAAGGCACACTATAAATTTAAAGGGGCTGCATAAATGTGAGTTTTCTATACTAGGAAGAAAATAAAAGAAACTGTGAATAAGAGCAGAAAGAAGGGAAAAATTAGCATTAGAGAAATAGGATTTGAGCCATTGCTCCAATGTTGATCTATCATTTATATGACCTCAAATCAGCCCTTAATCATTTCTACTCAGATGAGGGAATAGCACCAAATGTCATCTAAAACCCTTATTCTAGCACTCATCTTGTGATTCTAGAGGCTTTATCAATAAAAGAATGATGATTCAATCAACAAGCGTATATTAAAGACCTATTGTATGCCAAGGATTGTTCTTGTCCTCTAGGAACTTATGTTCTGTCAGTGGAGAGAACGTGTATGTAGACAAGCACAAATACATTTTACAATAATTATCATAACAATAACAACAATATCTAGAGCAAAGGGCTTTACATGTGTTATCTCAATTGATCCTCAGAACAACCCTAAGACATAGGTATTAAAATCTCCATTTTATAGATGAGGAAGTCAAAGTATGAAGTTAAGAGATTTACCTCAGGTCACCAAGCTATTAAGTATTTGAGGAAAGACATTATCATGCCCTCCTGACTCCCAGTCCAGTATCCTTGTTTTGTGTCACCTAGCTAGCTAGATATGTACGTATATGTACACACATATACACATACATGTACATATGTGCATATATAAACACATATATTAACTATTGTGTGTGTTCGTCCTTCATTGCTGAAGAAGACCATGCCATCAGAGAAATGATGCCATGACTTGCACTTGACTTTATTTTGAGGGAGGGAGGGCTGTGCAGGTCACTAGCCTCACTTCCGCAGAGCCATCTGAATCCAGTGACCAGATATTCATCAGGATGACTGGAGATGACCCAGGATGAGGTTAAGTGACTTGCCCAAGGTCACATAGCTAGGGAGTGTCAAGTGTCTGAGGTGACACTAGCTAGGTGATGCCATGGATAGAGCACCAGTTCAGGAGTCAGGAGGACCTGAGTTCAAATCTCGCCTATTAACTATATACACATATGGAAGATCAGGATTTTTTTTTTAATGTAGAATGTTGTTTAGACAGTTTTGAAGGAAACACAAAGGATTGATTCTAAGAGACAATAGTGCAAATGGAGTGCATTCCAGACACAGGGCATGGGCAGTATAAAAGTACAGAGATGGAGAAGTGTTATTATATATAAGAAATAGCAGGACAAGAGAGCAAACACAAGCATCCTCCTTAGCGGTTGACTCCATTCTTTAAAAACCATTTCCCCAAAAAAGTTATTTCCAGGATCCAGAACTCCTGTCCTTTAGAAGAGAAGACACCACCCTGTCTACTGAGTGAACCCTTCTCCAAGCAGAAGTTTACATGCATAACAGTGGAGTGATAGCTGGCAGAGACCTACCAGGAGTGATAATCAAAACTTTCATTCTCCTTTTCTGTTACCCTGTAACTTGGGCAGGAGAATTTAAAGTACCAGCTGGGATTTGAGGTCTTAACTATGAAAACGAAGTTCTAGTTCCAAACCTGAGAAGAAAATTGTCTTGGACTGAACAGGGGAATCTACTCATCACTTCTTTGTCCCAGGTCCCTGGATTCCAACCATAAGTGGTGCTCTAGCTAGCAAGTGTTAGGGAGCATCAGGTGATGCTTATGAAAGCAAGACATATTTCAGGGTTTAAAGTACTTTTTCTTCCTCTGTCACACTCTCACAGACGATTGATATATCATTTAGTATGTTTGACTTGAGCTGCTATATGGACACGATGGAGAAGTTGATGTAATATAATCATGACATTTAATTACATCCTCCAACCTGACATACATTTAGCAGTTATAGCTTTCAAAGAGGCCCTTACAATGAACACTGATACGGGAAGGTAACATAATGAGCAGGTAGAGTCTTTTATCTGCTAACAAACAACAAAGGTAAGGTCATAGAAAGTTCAGTAAAACAGTTCTCTCAACTACACCACAAAAGTGCAGAATGGTGGGAAATAGCCCTGCCTTGCCACTTAGCACCTTCACAGGGATTTGTTGGGAAATGTTTCACCCCCAGCAGCTGCGGGGAGTGGGGAGCACCCATAACACACTTTTAAGTTTAATATGTATTCTAACATTTGCACCATTAATTCTTAAGTTTAGGTAATCAACAAGAACAAAAGTAAATCAAGCTCTGATTTGCTGATTTTTAAGGTATAAAAACACCGAAAATTTAACAATCAGCTCTCCCAAGATTCAGAGGCTGGCTTCAGCAGACCCCTGCATGCGTAATCCTGGGCAAGCCATTTACAGAAAGATCATGACTTCTAGGACTCAAAGCTAGAAAGGTTTTGAGATCATTTAATACAGGTTTCAGCAACTAAAAATGAAAAAAAAATCTGGAAAATCTGGGCTATATTTAACTTGCAGACCATAATTTGCTTATTTCTGATCTAGTCCAACAATGTACATTACAGATGAAGAAATTTTGGTGATTTATGTGCAAGAGTACACAGGTAGGAAGTAGTTGAGCCAGGGCCTGAAAGTGAGACCTTCTTACTCTTTTCTGTACCACAATCTCCTAACTTCTGTAGCACAATTTCCTAAATAGGACAATTAGAATAGATAATATCTACAGTATCTTCTTCCTTTATCATATTATGGTTTATGGTTGGTTCATTTTTTTATCTGATCTATAGAACTCCTTATATTAGATGAAAAGTGAGTTGCTTAGTGTTCAATTTAAATTAATATTAACTGAAATTCCTTTAAAGTACTTTTTTTCTTTACTTCATAAACTTTTAACCAATTCACAGAGTTCCACTATTTATTCTTGGTACCTCGCCTAAGGGGATAAACTGTTGTATCCTTTAAGATGCAAGTTTTGCTTTCATTTATTAGGAGTTTTAAAGAATAAACACATTTGCTTAAGAAAAAAAGACATCAGATCCCACAAGGTCCATACATTATGTACCATTTCCTAAGTAGACAAAAAATTCCTTATCACCTTTGAAGGAAAACACTGTAAGAAATAAAAAAAACCAATAATATGAAATAATTATAATAAAATTCAAATTATTGTCCTTGTTGTTACAGACAACATTTTTATTCTGTGTATGTACAGTAGAACCATTGAGTGAGTAACCTAGAATCCTTGCCACATTATGTTAGAACAATGCTTGTATGTAGGGCCAGTGTTGCCAAGGTGTCTCTGACACATTTTATGTGCCTGGTGGTCTGTCTGGACCACCTTTGTTCAAATAACCTCTACCTTTGTTCCTAATTATTAAGCAAAAAGCAAAATCAAGTTACAGAGCATATTTAGTTAGTGGAAAAATGGTGGAGAGTTTAATTATTTCCTTAGGATGGCTTTTTCTTGGAGTACTAATGGTTGAAACTTATCTGAAAATTCAACAATATAGCGTAATCAGCCCTGTGCCACTTAGCTGAAAAGAAATATAAATTAATTTAATTATTAGGCTTCCCCAATGATTCTGTTCCCCAGTCAGGAAGTTCAAGTAAGCACCTGGGTGTTAAGGATCTGTGGTGTATATGTGTAGTAAGTGGAGAGTCTACCTCAGTGTCAAGAAGATCCTGATTCAAGCCCTACCTTAGAAATATACTGACTTTGTGATCCTGGGAAAGTCTCAGTCAACTCTCTAAAACTATAAATTATAGAGCTTGGCAAAGAGTGTTTCTACACCTGAAATCTGCTAAACCAATTCAAATGTGGTTTGTGTGCACATGTATGTGCATGCATGTGCATATGTATAAGTCTATATGCATGTGTATATGCACACACTTGTGTGTGCTATGTGTATTTCCACAAGGAATATGCTTTCCTAGGTAAAACAGAAATGAAAACTTGCCTTCTCTGAGTCTCACATTTACCATTTTTAAAATGATGTCATGATACCTCATTTCTTAAGGCAACTTTTCTCTGTGCTTGCAATTTCATCTGAGTCGTCTTGAGAGCATTTAAAACAAAACTTCCACTTCTGCCTTTTATCAAAAAACAAATAGCAGTGGGTTGGGAATATAGGCAGGATTAAGCAGTATCACATTGTTCCAAGGTGGAAAGGACCTGGGAGATCATTTTGCCCATCCTCTTCATTTTACAGAAGAAAAAAACTGAGACCCAGAAAGAATAATTCACTTACTAAAGCATAATATATTTGGAATTCAATCTCAGACTCTTTAACTCTAAATCCAATGTCCTTTTCATTACGCAAACAGGAATTATTGTTTAAAAGTTAACTTCAATGAAAATAATCAGGTATGAGTTGAATGAGATAACCCCTGAGATCTCTTTCAATGTTCTATTAAAAAAATACTGCAAATATAATCAGAAAACAGAGAACAAAATTTGAGGTAATTTATTCTAACCTCCTCTATTTATAAATGGAGAAACTAAGGTCTAAAAGGAGAAGTGACTTTCCAAGGATACAAATGAAATTGTAGAGCTATTTTCATTTTCTCTTTAACTAAAGGTTGTTTAATGGACCCTGAGAGCTATTTAAACATTCTCTTTTTTTTTTTTTCTCATGAACAGGGAAGACAGCAAAGTGCTTACTGTCAGTCTCCAAAATATAATGTAAATAAATGCTCTGCTGTAGTAGTTTACAGCCAGAAATTAAATACTGCACATTTTAGGTCAGGACCAGAACTAACAAAAGATAAGAAAAAAACTTTTTCTCTTTAGATGACTTTTAGAACATCAAAGGCTTAAACATTTTTAGAGATCATTTAGCCTAAATCCCATGTTTTACAGAGGACGGAACTGAGACAATATATGCTTAGGTGACAGCTAAGGTCAACACATGGTCAGTTTCAGAATCAGGACTAGAACTCAGATCTGGTGTTTCCAGCTGTTGTACTGTTTTCTTTACACCATGATCCTCCTAGGATTCAGGGAAAGAATAGAGACAAAAGCTTGGAAACTATATGAACCTAGGAGATTATCTGAGCTTAAATTAATATTTAAACTGTATTATAGTCACCAGGGCTTTGATGATCCATAGTGCAGTAATGGGTTTATTAATTTAGAAATGTAGCAATGCAACAGAGGGTTACCATAAATTTGGAATAGTTATTTTATTATGTATCAAAATGGCTAATTCTTCATTTGAATTTGTTTTTAATGTCCCATTTTCTTTAGCTGAATGTGGAGCAAGTGTTACTGGAAATGAAGGAACATTACTGTCTCCAAATTTTCCATCGAACTATGACAACAACCATGAATGCATCTATAAAATTGAAACTGAAGCCGGAAAGGGAATTCATCTTAGAGCCCGAAGCTTTCAGCTCCATGAAGGAGATGTGCTTAAGGTAAATGGAAATTTAATTTAAAGTCCTTTATCTTCTTTCTTTAAATTTTTAATAGTATCTAGTTCTTTTTTAAAAAACTATAGTATTTCCTTTCAACAACTTTATCCTATAGAAAATCTGGGTGTCCTAAACCACTTTTTGTTCATTTTCTGGATAAATAGGGCTTTTGACTTTTAAAAGGGTGCTACATATTTCCTCTTTCCTTTACTATTTGGTTCCAAGCTTTCCTATTTATTCTCATAGCTACTCAATGTTCACATATTAAGGGGGCATTTTTCTAAAAGCTCCATTTCCATAGGAAGTAACTCAGCTTTATAACCTTTCTCACCCTAACATCCCTTTCTGTAGTTCTTCCTTTTCATTCTGATGTCATTCTACCCCCTAATTTGCATGTTCTAGATTTCAATCAAACTTAAGAATCATCCTTCAAATACCTTTCATGCTTTTCTCATTTCTGTTTTCAGATTGTTCCCTTTCCTTGAAATATCATTTTCTCCTTTTGATAATTAGTGATCTCAAAGACTCAGAACAAATGACAAATGTTTATAAAAGCTTCTTCTGACCTGAATAACTAGAAGTCCATTTTCCCTTGTTTGATTTATGGTTTATGGTTCTCATATATAATCATTGTATTTCTAATCTGGAATGCACACACACACACACAGACACACACACAAACTCCCACATTATCTTTAAGAAGAACATTCTGTCTTATGTGTCTTCATTATCTCCCTGGTACATTCTACATAGTTGATACTTAAAAAAAATTGTTTTTTAAAGAATGAGGGAGAAGTACCTTTAATCTGGTAAGATTTTAGGGTTTAAGCTCTAGGAGTTGGCTATGCAAAGTAGCAACAACAATGACAAGTTACTCTCCCCAAAATGGGAAAAAAAACCATAATGTCCATGTTACCTATATATTTCTAATGGATTTTGGAATTTGCCAGTGGAATTTTTGATCCTAATAGTTAAAAGCTATTCCTAGACTAAAACATAACCCTACCTTCTAGTGAGGTACTTAACACCTTTTCTTGTTCCATTTCACAATTTTGGAAGACAAATTTATTCCAGCAACAATCAGAATTATTCAGATATTCTTTCCAAATCTCATGCTGACAATACTAAGGACTGTAATTAAGAAGTTATTTTCATGCCCTAAACCATCACAGTTCCCACTATCCTGGAGTTGAAAGATTCATGCTAAGTATCTCTTGCCTGAATCTTTTGATAAGTGTCTATTCTCTGAATTCTCTGATAACCTCAAATTTGGAAGTCAGTATGAACTCAGAGCAAAATTTTAAGTAACTATTAACTGAAGCCTGAGCCAGGTGAGTGATTATAGGTGCCAAGAGCAAAAAAGGGACAATTACTAGCGGAGAATAATAAAAAGTAGGGACTTCTTCATAAGTCACTGCATATAGTTATAAACCACTGATGTTTAATAAATGCCCCCCCCACACAGACAAACCCCACATATGACTATTGGAAAACTATCTGTAAACTAAAATATCTAGATGATTAGTGTAATCATTTTCTTTTGGGAATGCTGCCAAGTTTCTATCTTTGTTTGTTCCATATAATTTTCTTACAGTTCAGTGAAGTCTATTGCAAATGAAACTGTTACTTTTTATATATTTCATTAATCAGAAAACACATTATATGAAACTCTAGAGTATTCGAAGTGAAGAGTTAATTATATAATAAAGTAAACAATATCAGGCACCTTCCTTGTTACTCCCATAATGGCCTACAAACTGCTCATCCAGGGTTTTGTTTATAGAAAGTAAAGCATCTCAGTAGATGAATATCAAGTCTCTTGATGTAATGCAGGGATTCAGAGCTGTAGGCTGATCTCTCCTGAGTTTGCCTCATGCTAGATGAACTTTAACTTCCGAGTATTCATACCTCTGCCTTGTAATCATTGCTATTGTGGCTCCCAAAATATAGCACCTATATCCCTGGTTCTTATTCTTTGTTATGTACACCCTTCAGTTGCATCTCTGTTTTATCATACCACGTGAATCTGAGGGGAATTTTGCCATATTTCAAAAGTTCCTGCCTACCTCGCTCCCTTCAATTCTGCCACAGGAAAAAAGGTGTACAGAGGTGCAGCACCATTTCTCCTTTCTTTTTATCGATCTTCTCACAAAGAGTTGGACACAAGTGGAAACAACTAGACAATAACAAAAAGTGTGTAGTCTTTGAAGGAAGATACATTTGACTCAATGAGAAAGAAAAGTTTCTACAAATTAGAGTTGTCTAAAAATGGCACTGGTCACCTCACAAAATAGGGAACAACCTGTAAGTATAAGTAGAGCCTGAATTTGATATGTATTGATGTGCATATGGATATATTATGTTATGACATTATAATTTTTAGAAAATCATGCCTTGAGAGTTTGAACTAGGCTATCTCTAAGGCCTCTTCCAAATTAAAAACTCTATCATTTAAAGTGATGGTGCCCCATGAACTTTTTCCCCAAATCACCCAAGTGTGCAAACCATCAGGAAACAGATGCTTCTAATGTACCTGATGAATTTATAATTACCTAGGGGCTTTTTATTTGTTTTCTTATTTGAACCAGACCTGTGATTTTATTGGTAAGGAACTCCCAATGAGGAAGCTATCTCTACCGATGTGAAGTGATAATCTTAGAAAGTTGCCTGGGAACTGAGAGGTTAGATGACTTATTCAGTCATGTAAACACAGTCAAAGCATTTCCAAGGCAACCTTTTTCTTGTCTCTGGAGGCCAGTTCTCTAGCCACCATATCGACTCAAGCTACCAGGTACAATCCTCACCTGCAATCTTGGGCATAGGGAGGCAGTTCATTATTGTAAGAGGAGTGTGGGATTTGGAGTCAGCGATCATGGGTTAGAATCCCAGTTCTACACTTCACTTCCCTGAGAGATTTTGAGTAAGTTGCTTCCTGTTTCTAGATCTGAGTTCCTTCAATTGTAAAATGAGGGTGTTGAAAAAAATAATCTTTAAGAGAAATTATTTAGAGGGATAGCCTGCTCAGTGAAAAAACACCAACTGTAATAAGAGGATGTCAATTCAAATATTGCTTCTGACACTTACTACCTCTATGAGTTGACGAAAATCATTCCATTTCCCTTGACTTTGTGTTCCTCATCTCTAAAATGAAGAGGTTTTTTTGGTTATTGTTGTGTTTAACCTCTGTAGTCCCTTCTAACTCTAGATTAGTTGCTTTGTTTCACTGGTGCCTGAGGGTAGAATCAGCTACTTAGGGAAGTTCAGGTGTCTATGTATAGGATCAGCTATTTGGACTGGTAGTTGGGCTAATTAGGACATGTGTATATGCTATCCCTTGACTGCTGGTGCCTAATTACCACTCCCTGGTGGTTTTAAGTATTGATTCATAGCACAGTCTTTGGCACCAGGCTGTGATCACCCAAGAATCTTTATACCATATTACTATATTAGGGTTATATAGATTGAGAACCTGGACCATTCTGCAAGTTCTGAAGGACTTGGGGGATTAGGATGAATGTTTCTGTCTATCCATCTCTCCAGGAATTTTCTTCAACTTCATAATGGATGCCCCCAGGAAAACCCTCTTCTCTTTAGATCTAAATTACTCAGGGCAGCTTTATGCTTTTGGAACATAACTAGAACAAAATATGAAAACACATTTCTAATAATAACAGACAGTTTACCAGCTCTTGGTGAGTAGCAAAAAGTACCAAAAGGGATTTGACTCAGTGTCATTGCATGCACACAAACATTAATCCATATGTACTCAGATTGAATGAAATAAAATAAACCCATATGAAATATATATTGCCACATGTGTTTCTGAGTTTTATTCTTGGGGGAAGAAAAGTATGTCTTTATGGAGAATGAAGGATGAATTTTATTTTTAAATGGAGAGAGAGTGAAGGGGGAAGAAGGGGAAAAAAGAAACATAACCTAGATGTGGAGGGAAATTCAAAATAAAATAGGAAAGGTACCCTGGATCCAGAAAAGGCTCCTGAGGACTTTGCCATGATTATGCCTATTTGGAATAAGAAACACTTCATCCTTCCCTGCTGAGAAAAGTTATATGTTCTCCAGTTGTAACAGTCTCTCAATAGGGTGCCACACATTTTGGTTCCTAGCTCGAGAGAAGTCTTCTCCTCTTCTGAGGCTCCTTGTCAATGAAAGAAGCTAATCGATGGATAACCAGTTTCTACTTGGCACTGTCCCTTTGTGAATTGTGGGCAAAACAATACTAAGTTTTGCCAAGATGTAAAGAGACATGTTCTGGCAACAAAGATGCTTGCTGGTTTTAGCAAAAAAGTGCAAAGTGGGACATATAACCTTGCCTAGATGCCTAAAGAAGCTTGGAATTAAAATTATCAGGATCAGTTTTAGAGTCTTATTTTTCTTTTTGAGGATTCTGGATTTTATGGTAGACTGAATTGGGGATCCAGAGTATCATATTTTCAAATACAATCAGGCTCTCTGTTAATCAGGGTAAATTGATGTTTCGTTCACTAAATTTAAAGATATTCTTAAAAATTATTATACACTTCCATTGACAAATGGAAGGACTTTTATTTTACCCCTAGACCAATTGTCCCCAAACTTCCCAAACTCCTAAATATATTCATCACATCATAGGCAGTTGAAATGTTAGGTACATAATAAGCCCTTAATGAATATTTATTGATTTGACTTATTGACCCCTCCCACTTTGTCTCATCTTCCTCCTATCAACCTCTTTCTCCTCTTCTTCCTCCATACTTTCTTTTTGTCTTTATTTATTTGGGTGTGTTTTTTTTTTTTTTGAAAATGTGAGAGAGACGCTATATCTATAATTTCATTAGTGTGTAGAAAACTCCCTGCAGACGGATAACTCACCTGAGACTTTTCGAAAATTTTCTGGATTGCTGAGAGACTTCCCTCCCATTACAAAGCTGGTATATGTCAGAAACACAGGGACAGGATTTGAGCAAAAATCTTCCCGACTTTGGAATAGCTGGGTGGCACAGTGGCTAGAGGGCTGGGGCTAGAATCAGGAAGACCTGAGTTCAAATGCGACCTCAGACACTTACTAGCTGTGTGTCCCTAGACCTTAAGTCTGTTGGCCTCAGTTCCTCATCTGTAAAATAAGCTGGAGAATAAAATGATAATCCATTCCAGTATCTTTGCCAAGGAAACTCTAAATGGGTTCTCAAAGAGTCCAACTCAGCTGAAATAACTGAACAATAATTTCCTGACTTAAAGCTAGCTGTTCTATATAGTAGAATAATCTTTCTCCACTACTCTTCATCATCACCAGCATTATCTGCATCATTTGAAAATGTGGTCAGAATTGAAAAGTAATAGTCATTTACACAAAAGAACTCTTAAGAAACAGTTTGAGAATGATGTCCAAATTTTCTTTCCCTCACAATGTATCAAGTCCAGAAATTGTTGATTCAGTCACTCATTTTTAGGTCCTTCTATTAACAATGACTTGCATTGTGTCTAAATGCTTGGCCCAAGTATCATCTGGCATAATAAAGTCAATTTGTTTTTAAGATAAAAGAAAACAGTGTTTTCACAGAGCCATTTCCTTTGGCCTTGTTTTTGTCAGTTCTGTCTCTTTTCATGCCCTCTTTCTATTTGAACAATAGTCACGATTCTTCAGTACGTTGAGCCAGCCACAAAGAATACAGTCAGCCATAAAAAAAATTATCTTTATAAGTAGTTCATCATGAATCAGTGTTGTGTAGAGCATTTTAGGAAAAGTAAAATCTATGATGTTAAAAAAAAAGGTTTCATGTGTCTGGGAATGGGGGATCTGGGTAATTTAAACCTTATAATAGATACACAAATTCCACAGGGCACTATTTGTGGACATCATTGACTTCAATACTTTACTCAGGAGCATAACAAATTTAGATTTGGAAAAATCCAAATCAATACTAATTTAACTAACATAGGACCAGCACAATGTACATAGTCAAAAGCATGTTTCCTTTCTGTAACTGAAACATTTTAGAAGCAAAATAACAAATGTTGTTTATTTTCATCTAAATTCATATTTTTCGGGAGACTTTCTACAAAACATAAAGTTGAGTAGAGTTTATTTTAGAACAAAAGTGCACCTCTCCTTAACTTAGTACACAATGTTCTATTTCTTTTATTTAGAGACCAAGTTATGTCAGGCTCAGGATCTGGGAAATGTGACAGGTTGAATTCAGTACTCGATTGTGCTTTGAAACCATTCAGACAGAAGGAATGAAGCAGAGTTTGTTTTTGTTATGCTTTTCTTGTCCCTCAATGGTGGTTTCAGAGAAAAAACCCATGACTAAGTTGTCACAGGCCTTCTCCATTTTTCCTTTACATGGGAGAGGAAAATACATAGGGTGGAATGGGAGAGGGAGACTGGAGGTAAATAAAGACTAAAATCAAAAAGATTCAGCAGAAAAGCAAACACAGGAACATAGAATTAGAATTGAGGAAATGTAGGAATCCTTCATTTTATAGATGAGGAAACTGAGGTTCAGACACTCATACAAGGTCACAGAAGAAGCAAATGGAAAAATTAGAATTTACACTAGGCTAGGTTTTCAAACAATATTTTGATTCTCCATCCAATGTCCTTTCCGTTGAAACACACAAATTTGATAGAATCTTAGATTGTAGATCCATGGGAAAATAAAAAATTCTCACTTTCATTCCACTCAGATTTACATAAACTACAAATTTGTTGAATTGAAAAAGACCTTCTGAGTAGGCTGTTAAGAGTCTATGTTTGCTTTTCAATGTAATAGCAAACCTGTAACATTAACAAAAAAAGTTGTTTGATGAGTTCAGTGTAAGTCTCCCTTATCTAGTTCTCCTAGGTATGGCTTGATCCTTTCAATTCTGTCCCTTAATTCACCACAGGGGGCTTTCCTAATGTGATGGGTTCCTTCTGGAGTTCTCTTGAATTGCACAGAAAGCAATGAAATAATGGAGATAATGTATGTAAAATGCTTTGTAAACTTTAAAATGGGCATTTATGTAGATGTATGTGTGTTATTGTCATCTCTTGTTATTTTTGTGATTGGTTCCTCTATTTTTGTCAGCCTCTCATTTTTTCTATTATGATAATACGCACCATTTACAGAATAGCTTCTCATTGTAATTTAGTAAAGACTGAAAAGTGTTTGTTTTGAAGAAAATTTGAATTTCTAATTATAAGTTGATCAAAAATAAAACCAAAAGCCAATGAAAGGAGAGTTACAGTTATTTTTTTTTATTAGGTTTTTGATGGAAAAGATAGTACCTCACGCCCTCTGGGAGCCTTTTCTAAAAATGAATTGATGGGATTGATCCTCAATAGCACATCTAACCACTTGTGGATGGAATTCAATACAAATGGATCAGACACTGACCAAGGATTTCAGTTGACCTACACAAGTAAGTGGCATATATTGAATATTTTCTTAACTATTTCATTGTAGTGGTCCATATCTATGCTAATCAGTTGGCAGTACTAATAAAAGAAATAAATAAAAAGAATTTGTTCCTGGCCTCAGAATTCAGGTTGCAATTTAATTCTGCACTCAGTTGGGTGGGCAGTGAATACATTAACACATTAATAGAAGCAAATAATTTGAACTTTTGCACAGTAGGGAAGTATTATTGCATTAGGCCTAGCATTTCTTATACTGGAAAAAGAGACTGAACAACATATGGGTATGCCTAAATTGAAAAATACTGGTAGGTATTATATACTGACAAAGGCTTTTTAGAGGATAAGGGTTTTGGAATAAATATCTGATGTCAATAATAAAAGCCAAAATGGTATTCCAATATTTTACAAGAAAAATCAGATTTGGGGGAAAATCACTTTGTACAATATGATAACAATATTTCCACATTCTTGCCTTCAAAGTGGAGCTTCGTCGGAATTTCAGATATTACTCATATGGATGATTAATTCGTAGGACAGTGTTCCATTATTTCATTGAAATATTCAAGTTTCCAAATGCTAGATGCTAAATTATGCTTAATATTACAAAGCAGAACATTTGTAATTATTTATAAATGTATTTAATGAATAACAAAATGTTAGAACTAGAATTCTAAACTCTTTTATACAAATGAGGAACCTGAAACTCAGTAAGGCTGAGTAATCTTCCCCAGTGTAGTCTCATAGCCCAAAGAAATCCCAGGGAACTTTATATCTACTGTAGTCATCCGTCCAAAATAAAGCATAAGCAAACTCAAATCCCCCTGAGGCATTTTTTCAAAATAAGGTCTGGGATTTCTTTGTGCATATATGGAGAAGAAGGATGGAGAAGGTAATGACCATAGCAGGTCCTAAATGCCCACCAGACTCCTTAACTGTATTTTTAAGCACAGTTTTAGCCTAGAGAAAAGAAACAAACAAATATGGCTTACTGTTTCTGTGCTTTGAAGTTTATTAAATATGTCAGTTGACAAGATAATCGCTCTTGTAGCTCAGAAGCTCCTAGTTGACATAGAATCTTCATAATTTAGGCAGAGGTCCCCAGCTTCCTGTTTTCTTTATAATTCATTCATATACCTTGTCATTATTGAACCCCTTTCTATGGTTTCCTCTCGTGACAATGAAGCATACGTATCACAATAATATCAATGTTATCTTTTTCTAGTTGGTATTAATACTAATTAAACAGAAAGTCTGAACAAACTTTAAGCAAGAGGAGAACTTTGTACTTAACCAGTGCCCTCTTGGATAGTGAGAAGGAGGAGTCAGGTACCAGATTGTCAGTAACTCATTCTTCTAAATAGAAAGTCAGCTAGCTTAGAAACCAGTGGCAATTATAGCCCAAAACTGTAGCAATGGCCCTACATCAAATGCATAAAATCAATTTTCTATCCTTCAGTCTTTAATCTTCCCGTTTCTTGACTCATATCCCACACCAAACACAAAACTGACCACCTGCATGCCACATCTGAATCTCATTCAGACTTCCCTATTTTTGCTCCTGTTTTATTCCTTCTCGGAGTTTTCCTCCCCACTTCCTTCAAGATGAAGGAAAAGCCTTTGGCTTTTTCTGAGAGAAGTTATATCTTTCACTGTTACCAGGAGTTCATTCATACTTGCTAAAGTCCTTACTTCTGCCCACAGAATGCCTCCATATGCTTGACTACGTATGTATATACAAAATACCAAAGATTCATTGTGGGGAGCTCTACCAATTACTGGAAGGTTACAAAAAGCTTCTTGTTTAAAGCTGAATTTGGGTTGAGCCTTGAATGAAATTGCAGGTTCTACGAGGCACAGGTTAGAAGGGAGGGCATTTTAGGTAGGGCAAAGCCAGTACAAAGGCACTGGATTCCCTGATTATACCTTGATAAACTAGGTAAAAGTAAATTAATATCATGAAGACTAAGAGTGAGGGAGGGTTTAGTATCTTTGATGAGAAAAACATTCCACTAAATGATAATTAATTAATATTTATTAAATTGATGCAAGATGTCATAATGGATAGAGTGCAGGATTCAGACCTGATTCAAGTCCTGCATCAGACATATTTAATAACTGTGTGATTGTACAAGTCATTTAACCTCCCTGAGCCTCTGGATTCTCATCTGTAAAATAACATGCATGTGATCTGAACTCCAGTATGTCATCATCCAAGCTTCATTCTCCATCCTCCACTACCCATTTTTATTCCTATCTTTCCCAACCTTTTCACTCCAAGTCCCAACCAAACACTACCCACTCCTTCCACTGTGTCCTCTGAAATGTCCATTACATTAGAAACAAATTTCCCTTTATGCTAAATCTTTTCCTCTCCTATTCCCTACATTCCCTGATAACTCACACAGCATCTTTGACCACCCATTCCAGTATTGACTGTATCTTTTACTCATTCCCCTTGACTCACTAGTTGAGGTAAGGGAGTTGAAATATACTTATTCCTCATTGTTACTTCCAGGTTCACCCACATTTTCTTAGTAACTTCTCCTCCTTTGAGGTCCATACAGTCATAGAGTACATATCTTTTACTTAATCAAAATAGTGGTAGCTGTTGTCTTCAGATATTTGGGTTGCTTTCCTTCCTTTCTCACCAAATTTGATATATGGCTTACAACATTTCTCTCCTCAAATTGCTTTCATATTAAATGACTTTAACATATTATTGACTCCCTTTCAAACATCTTGATCATTCATTTCCTCAATCTACTGCTTTCCCATTTACCCATTTTCCACCACAACCCAATACACAAAGTTGGTGATATCATAGATCTTACCATCACCCACAAATGTACCACTTCTGTGTTTAAGAGTTCTGAATTCCACTTATCTGACTTTCGACCTCTGACTCATCTCATCAAGTCCTACTTTCTCCACACTGGGACCCCTTAGCCCTCAAAACTTCAGCTATGTCTTGGCCTATCACCCTTGCTTCAGCCTCTTTTTCCCTATAAAATTTGATGCAGCCATTGAGGTAGGAGGAAGGGAATCCATGGGATGTTTAAGGATGCTTGAGAAGGTCTGGAAGAGCATAAAGAGTTGGTAAGGAAAGTATAGAAAGATTGCCTAGCATCCATGAATGCCCATTTGAGATTGTATGACATTCTATTATAATGGTTGCATAATTTTCTCAGTGTTCATTCACCAGCATAAGTATAGTATCAAAAGTGGTAGGTCTGTGAGTGAGGCTTAACAGGATGCAGTCAGTGATAGACTAAGACCAGAGGCTCAAGAAAAGAGGATAGGGTAGAGCAGAACTGGTTTACCAGAGGGTCGAGATGGCAATGAGAAATAAGTATATTCCAACTCCTTTGCCTCAACTAGTGAGCCAAGGAGAATGAGTAAAGATGTAGCCAGTACTGGAATGGGTGGTCAAGGATGCTGTGAGTCATCAGGAAATGATCAATAGAAGATAGAGGGTGTAGGAGAGGAAAGGATTTAGCATAAAGGGAAATTTGTTTCTAATGGAACAGATGCCATTTACCAGAGGGTCAAGATGGGGAAAAGAGAAGAGAAATGTTATGAGCCGGATATCAAATTTATTAAGGAAGATAGGGAAGCAACCTGGATATTTGGAGACAATAGCTACCACTATTTTGATTGAGTCAAAGATATGGACTGTGGATCTCAAAGAAAGAGAAGTTACTAAGTAAATGTGAGTGAAACTGGAAGCAACAATGAGAATGGAGGGAGAAGTGACATGTGTTTTCCTCACCTCCTCCACAACAATAACTATTAGGGCTATCTCCATCTTCATATGGAAAGATAGAATAAATCGGCAGATACCCAGATTTGCCTAATAAAAAGTTGATAAATTGTGGACTTTAAGTGGAATTTTCTGATCCCCAAATCATTTATTAAGCATCTCTAACTTACACAGCACCATAGTAGGTATTCTAAATTCAAAACAAAACAAAATAAAACAAACAAAAAGACCTTCCCTCAAAGAGCTTATATTCTATTGGGAGATAGAATATGTAAACACATAGATGCATACCAAGTAATTTGAGAAGGGAGAACACAATAACAGCTAGCAGGATTAGGAAAGTTACACATGAAGAAGGCAAGCAATCTTAAGAAAAAGAAGTACAGTCTCAGAATGGTCAGTGACTTGTGGAAAGGAATAAAGGCCAATAATAAAGTACCGAGTATGAGTAATGGCAAGTAAGACAATTTGATTGAACAAAAAATATGTGAAAGGAAATAATGTGAAATAAGCCTGGACAGATAAGCTAGAGGCAAAATACAAAGGACTTTAAATGCCCAGCTGAGAAGTTTGTATTCTTAGGGAATGACATGATCAGATGTGTTTTAGAAAAATTGTTTTTGAGCATTGTTAAGGATATATTGAATGAAGGAGGGACTACTAGATTCTGGAAACCCACTTAGGAGGGGTTGTTGCAATAGTCAACAGAGATCAGTGGTCATCTGAGTACAACAATTGACCTGATGGGATGAATCTTGCAGTAGACTTGAAGATTTGGAAGCTAAGTGGCTATCAATTTGTATCTCCTTATTTCAAAATAAATGTTTTAAATAAGAATAGTTGGATTAGAAATTAATCTCTCTAGGCATTGAAAAAGTACTTGAGGTAGATGAATTGCTTAGAGTTTAAAAAGTGAAAACATACACTGCTATAGAAACTTTTCCAGTGAAGTTGTTCATTTTATGAACTATTTCTTGAGTGTATCTATGATCCTGTTGATTTTAGAAACACTGCAGAGAACCTGACAGTGTCCCTGTACAAATATATCAAATAAAAATGTTTTTATCCACATGGGGTTGGCTCTTTCTGCCTCTAAAATTAAGCATCAACTCATGATCTGTGGTGGTTCGGATACTTTCATTTGGTTTTGCATTAGTAAAGGTTGGGGGAGTGGATGAGTAGGACAGGGAAAGGAGGGTCTCTGATTGACAACTGATTTCATAGTAGATGACAATATTTTTGATAGAGAAGAAGATTAAAGCCTAGAGTAATGAACTTACTGCTGCTGCCTCCTTGATTTCATTAATATGTTGATATATTTCAAACCATACCAATATTAAAATCCCTATTATACATGAGAGAGACTGGATGTTAAGTCTTACATGTAATGAACAATTTTAAGCATATTCTGAACACTGATGCTGTCCTACTTTAAAACAAGAGTTAAGAATATTGTAAGCATTAAATTTGTGTAGGACTGAAGACAATCAATTATCTCAAAATGATTTGCAAGGGGAAGAGTGGGTTAAGTGAGAAGCTGTAATTTGTGATTCCCTGCAATCATGGCTGAAGGACAGATAATACTGCCAAAATGGAAAGATACTGTCTCTTTCCTCTTCAGATACATTGGGAGTCATGCTGTATCTTTCTGATAAGGATTCTTCTGGTTCTTTAAGCAGAGAAACTATGGATTTATGTGCACTACATGTTCATTTTACAATTAATTACTTCCTTACTTTTGACAGTTTAATTTTTGAGGCCCTAGAACAGTCATAGTAGAGTTATCCTTGATACTTTCTAGAAACCAGTTCTGTGTTCAAGGCATTTACTTGTTTCCCAAACTATCAGGGATGTCATTGGTAACACTCATTGTGTGGAAGGAAGGAGGCAGCATGGTATCTTGCATAGAAGTTTTTGGGCCTCGAGTCAGGAAGCTCTAGGTTCCAAGCTCCGCTTATTCAGCTCATGTTTCGTGAGTGACCATCGTGAAGTTCTGTAGACGTTCAGCACCTCTTACAAAGTTGTTTAAGGCCTTAGTTTTAGAGGAGAGTTGCTGTTTGCATAGTTGAGCATGTTTTGGGTAAATTTTTCTTTCTTAATTTGTTTAGTTTTTGCACCAGGAATTCCCTACTGAGAAGAAGGTCCATGAGGTCAGACCGTAACAGCAATGAAATAGACTGAATCAAGCAAAGGGCAATTGGTGTCCCATCTGGTTTGGAATATTTCCACCCTTAGGTTTTATCAGGTTTTAGGGAAAGCCATTCATTTGCTGAATGGCCATGGAATACAACTGTAAACAGGTAAGGCTCTAGGTGGCAGAGTGGCTAGAGTACCTGTACCTAGAGTCAAAAAGTTTGAGTTCAAATCCAGCCTCAGTTATTTATTAGGTGTGTGACTATGGGCAAGTCACTTAGCCCTATTGACCTCAGTTTCCTCATCTGTAAAATGGGCAGGAGAAAAAGTTGGCAAATCACTCCAATATTTTTGCCAAGGAAGCCCCCAGTGGGGTCATGAAGGGTCAGATACAACCAAAAGCCAAAAACAAAAAATAGTTCATACATTATTATTTGAGGAGAAAGGAGAGAGCACCAGCATGGCGGCTCAAGAATAACTTCTAGGAAAAGATGCAATGTGAGCTAAGCCTTGAAGGACACTAGACATGTTCAGTGGCAGAGTAAAGAAAGAGAACATTCCAAGGGAAGGTAAAGTCTGTACAAAACACAAAGGTAGGTGATGCAGAGGCTGAGTATAGGGAAATTTGTCTGGAACACATAATGTGTGAAAACTAGTAATGGGAAATAAGCCTGGAAAGACACATATCTAGATAGTAAAAGTGTGCTTGGGGAGTTTGTACTTTATTCTAAGACAATAGGAATTATTCCAGTTTCTTGAACAAAGGAGTGCCACAGAGGTTTTAGGAAGCTTTGTTTTTTAAGCACGTAGGATGAATTGGAGAGGAGAGGTACTGAAAACAATAGGATGTATTAGAGTTCATTTAACATTTACATTAGCACTGAATAAATCAAAATCATTTTTATTTTACCAAAAGTTATGTTGATAGCTAGACACAAGGTGTTATTTTAAATTCTCCTCATATGATACTATTATTTTCTATTACTTAATAAAATTTATGAATCAATGTTATTTTATTTTAATAACTATAATGCTAATTATGTCAAAAATGGGATTTTTTCCAATTCTTGGACAAACTAAAAATCAATTTTATACAGATAGTTAAAATAATAGTGGTCTTTATTGGATTCTTTCTTTACAGGAATACTGTTTGGATTCTTTTCCTTTTAGATAGCTCTTTAGATAGTTCTGCATTTTGCCTTTAGTCACAATTCTTTGAAAAGGAACACTCACAGAGTTAAGGAGGTCTTATTTAAAATAAAAAGTGAAGTTTGACTATTTTGTTTAAAAATACACACACATATTTTTCCTGATTGAACTCTTTCTAAAAAGCTTTCAGTTTATAATCACTCAGAGGCATATCGGCAAAAGTGAGAGTAAGGTGAAACCAAATCATTATTTAGAGATCGGCAGGATATATATTTGAATGTATCAGAAAGTGTTCAGAGTCTGTGTGGTTTCATCTTTCCTTGTCCACTTCCCCAGTCATCATTAAAAGCTCACTTGCTGAGTTTCCTGCCTTGGTGGTAGAACAGGGATGGTACCACCTCGAGCATCCCTCCAGCTGGACTTGCCTGCACTTTTCTCTCACCAGCAATATCCTCCAGTAGAGAACTGTTAGTCTAATGCGTGACACACATGGCGACACACATGGCTTGAATTAATGTGTCAAGATATTTACCTTAGAAATGACCTTCTGTGCAAAAAGGACAATTCTTCTAAAATCCATGAAGAGTCATGGTGAATATGGCCCTATTGAGATAATATTTTAATAATAACTGTCATATTTACACAACTTTAAGATGCTTTTGTAATGCCAACCCTGTGATAAAGGTGGTGGAATTATTAATCTTATTTTAAAGATAAAGAAACTAATGCTTATAAAAATTTAATTAATTGCCTCCAAATCACACAGCAATTACATGTGAGAGCCAGGAATTGATTCGCAATCTAGGTAGGCCCAACATGTTTTTGTTTTTTTTTTTTCTAGTAAATATGTTGGGCTTTAACCATCTGTAGTCTGGGTATTATAATAGCTTCCTAACTGGTTTCTCTGCCTCTGGTCTCTCCTCTCTTCTAAGGCATCCTCCATAAGGCTGCCAGTATTGCTAACACAAGAGTCTGACCTTGTCAATGTCTTATTCAGGAAGCTCTGGTAGTTCTTTGTTGTCTCCCAGACCAAATATAAAAGTCCTAATTTGGTATTCAAAGTCCTTAGTGTGTAGTGCCTGTTTACCTGCCTAGGCTGAATTCTCTTTATTTCACAGGTAACAAAGTGAAAGTCAAAGAAAGAAAATGACTTATTTAGGTTCACCCAGTCACCTAGTGACATAGCAAGAATTTGAATATAGGGCTCATGGCTCACTGTCCAAGATCTTTCCTCCACATTCTGTTACCTATAATGTTAATTTCCTATAATAATAATAATTTAGTCACCAGGTTTCCCCTTACCCCAAAACATAGTCCACATCTTATGTACTTTATAGGTCAGAATCCTTGCCAAATTATGATTAATAAGCCTCCACTTATAAATTTAATAGAGTATACAGTTCAAAATAAAGGTATTTTGACCAATATGGAAATATTACATGATCACACACACACACACAACCTATATCAAATTGCTTATTGTCTTAGGGAGGTGAGAGGGAAGGAGAAGGAGGGAGAAGATTTGGAACACAATCTTTTAAATGAGTGTTAAAAATCATCTTTACATGTAATTGTTAATTATTAATATTAATATTTAAAAAGACATTTAATGAAATGGCACAATAATGCAAGTAATAGAATTTTCATCATTCAAGCTTGTTCTTTTGTTGGTATACACACTTTCAGCAGAAAGAATGAAATCAGATAGGAGGTGCTGAAATGAAAATCCCTGTGAACTGCTAAAGCACAAGAAACTCAGGTCCAAAAGAGGTTCCCAGAATGACCCAGATTCCAATCACAGTTTGAAAAAATCCTAATGGCATTGTTTCCTAAGAAAAAGCTCGTGAGCTGGAGCAGTGAGACAATGTTCACATCTGCTCAGAGGGAAGTGGAAAAGGGTGAAGCATTTATAACATGTCAGGTGAGAAATGGAGGTCTAGGAAGAAGATACCTGTAAATTCAATGAATTGGAAATCAGGAGGTTACTCCTCTTTAGATAAATCAGGAACCAAGATGTTTGCTTTTCTCTCTGAACTGGTCAAGCAACATTGGTTTCAGAAGCATCTCTGAGTTCAGCTAAAGTTTGCTTCACAAAGGATCACTGGTACTCCATTGTCTGGTTCCCCTGTGAAAAAAGGGAAACTCCAGAATATTTGATCAGTGAGTACAGGCATTACAGAGCCCCTATTCTCAGAGGCATATATATGGACCCACATCAGGCATACATAGGGCATTTCAAAAATAACTGTATTGTTTTTCACATCTCTTTTATCCCCAAAACAACCTTACAAGATAGGTAAGGATGAGTAATTTCCTCAACCTTAAATATGAGAAAACTGAAGGTCATATAAATAGAGTGACTTACTTGAGGACACCAACTAGAGTTAGTCAGGTCTTTTAATTTAAAATAATATATATATATATATGTATATTTTTTTAATTTATTGACTAAAAAATATTTATATAACAGTATAATTTTTAAAAGATGTTTGCAAATGAAACTGCAAATCTGTTATGTATAATTTGCTATTTTTTTCTTTTTATTAATTTATTTGTTTTCAACATTCACTTCCACAAGATTTTGAGTTCCAAATTTTCTCCCCATCTCTCCCCTTCCCCCATCCCAATATGGGTGCATTCTGATTAAACTTTTCTCCAATCTGCCCTCCCTTCTATCACTTACCAATCTTCTTTCCTCCCCTTCCCTTCTATTTTCCTCTAGGGCAAGATAGATTTCTATACCCTATTACCTGTACATCTTATTTCCCAGTTGCATGTAAAAACCATTTTTAACATTCATTTTGAAAATGTTGAGTTCCATATTCTCTCCTTTCCTCCCTCCTCACCCACTCTCATTTAGAAGGCAAGCAATACAATATAGGTCATACATGTGTGTAGCCAACACTTCCATAATAGTTATGTTGTGAAAGACTAGGCACATTTCCCTCTGTCCTATCCTACCCACCATTTATTCCATTCTTCCCCTTGACCTGTCCTCCCACAATAGTGTTTGCTTCTGATTATCCCTTTCAACAATTTGCTGTCCCTTCTATTGACTTCCCTCTCCTATCCCCTGCCTTCCTACAGGGTAGAAGAGATTTCCATATCCAATTGTGTGCTATTCCCTCCTTAAGCCAAATCCCATGGAATAAGGCTCATTTATTGCCTTTCATCTCCCCCCTCTTTCCCTCCATTGTGAAACTTCTTCCTTGACTCTTTTATGTGAGATGATTTGCTACACTCTGCCTCTCCCTTTCTCTTGCTCCTAGTATGTTCCACTCAACAACAGATTTTATTTTTTCGGTATTCTGCCTTCATATTCAGTTCACCATGTGCCCTCTGGCTGTACATATATATATGTGTATATGTATACACATATATATGTACATATATGCATACAGATATACATATATACACACATATATACATATACATACACATACACACCCCTGTGTATATGTGTACACATTCATACTAGAAAGATATAATATCCACATATACACCCATACATGCACACATACACACACACATACATATATGTATATATATATATATACATATATATATATATATATATATTCCCTCTACCCTAATACTGAAAAAGGTCTCATGAGTTACAAATATCACATGTAGGAATATAAATAGTTCAACTTTAATGAGTTTCTTAAGGTTTCTCTTTCCTCTTTACCTTTTCATGTTTCTCTTGATTCTTATACTTGAAAGTCAAATTTTCTGTTCAGCTCTGGTCTTTTCAACAAGAATGCTTAGAAGTCCACTATTTCATTGAAATAACATTTTTTTCCATGAAGTAATATAGTCAGTTTTGCTGGGTAGGTGATTCTTGATTTTAATCCCATCTCCTTTGACTTCTGAAATATCATATTCCAAGTCTTTTGATCCCTTAGTGTAGCAGCTGTCAAATTCTGTGCTATCCTGATTGTATTTCTGCAATACTTGAATTGTTTCTTTCTGGCTATCTGTAATATTTTCTCCTTGACCTGGGAATCCTGGAATTTGACTACAATATTCCTAGGAGTTTTTCTTTTGAGGTCTCTTCAGGAGGTAATTGATGAATTCTTTCCATTTCTATTTTACCTTCTGGTTCTAAAATATTGGGGAAGTTTTCCTTGATAATTTCTTGAAAGATGATGTCAAGGCTCTGTTTTTTGATCATAGTTTTCAGGTAGACCAATAATTTTTAAATTATCTCTCCTGGACCTATTTTCCAGGTCAGTTGCTTTTCCAGTGAAATATTTCACATCATCTGCTATTTTTTTCATTCTTTCTTGATTTCTCATAAAGTCATTAGCTTCCTTTTGCTCCATTATAATTTTTAATTAACCATTTTCTTCAGTGAGCTTTTGGACCTCCTTTTCCATTTGCCCAATTCTGCTTTTTAAGAAATTCTTCTCTTTATTTGGCTTTTTGGATCTCTTTTGCCATTTTGGTTAATCTATTTTTAAAGGTGTTATTTCCTTCAGCATTTTTTGGGATTTCCTTTAGCAAACTGTTGATTCATTTTTCATGATTTTCTTGTGTTGCTCTCATTTCTCTTCCCAATATTTCCTCTACTTCTCTTACTTGACTTTAAAAATCCTTTTTGAGCTCTTCCATGGCCTAAAACCATTTCATATTTTTTTAAGGCTTTGGATGTAGGAACTTTAACCTTGCTATCTTCCTCTGGTTGCATGCTTTCGTCTTCCTCTGATTGTATGCTTCGTGTTTTCTCATACTAAAGGATGGAAGAAAACGCCTTTTCACCAAGAAAGTAACCTTTTCCAGTCATTTTTCCCCCTTTGGGGCATTTTATCAGCCACTTCCTTAACTTCAGAGTCTTTTGTCAAGTGCAGGGTATACTACCCCAGGCTTCAGAGGTTTTGTGCAGCTGAGATATCTCTAGTGATCTATAAGTTCTCAGTTCCTCCAAAGAGGCATAGTCAAAAGACAAGGGTTTATCCCTCTCCTGGTCTGTACTCTTGCTTGTGAGCAATCACAAGCACTCTTTTCTGCCCTGGAACTGGGAGTAGGATTCCCTCTCCACAGCTCCCATCAGCTCCTCCTCACCCCCAGAGCACCACTCAGGACTGAGACCCTGATCAGTCACTCAATTCCCCCAGGGTCTGGCAAGAACTCCAGGAGTGGCCAATGCCACCCTGGGGCTGGAGTGGGGTTGGGGCCTGAGCTCCCTTTTCACGCAGGTGATAAAGTTTTCTTATTGACTTTTGAAGCTGTCTTTGGCCTTTGTGGGTTAAGAAATCTCAAAATCTAAGCCGCTACCTGTGATTCAGTGCCTTGAAGCCTGCTCCTGTCCTGTCTATGCTGTCTTAGCCCACGCTGGGCTCCACTCCACTCTGAGCCTGATATGATAGACCCTTCCTGTGGCCTTTCAGGCTGTTTTGGGCTGGAAATCTGTTTTACTCTGTCATTTTGTGGCTTCTACTGCTCTAGAATTTGTTTAGAGTCACTTTTTACAGGTATTTTAAGGGTTTGGGGGGAAAGTGTGAGCAGGTCCTTGCTTCAGCTCCACCATCTTGGCTGTGCTCCTCTTGAGTCATATATTTGAAAGTCAGATTTCCTATTCAGCTCTTGTCTTTTTATCAAGAATGCTTGAAAGTCCTCTATTTCACTGAATGTCCATTTTTCTCCTGAAGCATTATACTCACTTTTGTTGGATAGGTGATTCATACTTTTAATCCTAGCTCTTCTGACCTCTGGAATATAATATTCTAAGATCCCTGATTCCTTAACATAAAAGCTGCTAAATCTTGTGTTATCCTGACTGTGGCTCCATAACACTTGACTTTATTTTTTTTTTATTTTTGGTTGCTTGAAATATTTTCTCCTTGACCTGGGAACTCTAAAATTTGGCTACAATATTCCTAGGAGTTTTACTTTTGGGATTTCTTTCAGGAAGTGATCAGTAGATTCTTTCGATTTCTATTTTTCCTCTGATTTTAGAATATCAGGCTAGTATTCCTTCATAATTTCTTGAAAGATGGTGTCTAAGCTCACTTTTTTATTATATCTTTCAGGTAGTCCAATAATTTTTTAAATTCTCTCCTGGATCTATTTTCCAGGTCAGTGGTTTTTCCAGTGAAGATCAATTAGAGGCAAAAGTTGGCAACTGAAAAAAAAAATGAATTAAAAAGTTAAATTCAGACTCAAAATCAAAACTTGGGTTGAATTGGGGTCAAGTTAAATACATGCTGCAGATGCCACAGAGCTTCATAGGGAAGAATTTGGAAACTCATTCTTATTCAGTCACTTAGACACAGAAATCCAGTGGCTTTGCCTTAGGCCACTTTGAACACCGGAGCAAAATGAAAATAATGATGAATAGAAGTTAACTATTGTGTCTTTCAGTAATTGTTATAAGATCTATTGAGTCTGTAACTGGTTAGAAGCACAATATTACACAACAAAACTATATGTTAGAGGGAGCATAAGTGATGGAATATACTAGGAAATAAATTCTAATTTGAATTAGATTTTAATTTTACTAAAGCATATTCAGATCCATGTCAAAGAGACTAGTTTCAGCTTCAAACCTAAATCACAGATAAGAGGGTGGAGAAAGAATTCAGGCAATTTTCCTTCATTCCAAATATTTGAAGAATGGAGTGTTGATATTTCAATATTTTTGACATTTATTATGTTTCCATAAGCAAAGAAATGTTTAATAAGGTTACTGTTTATAAGTGCGATAGGTGGATTATCAGTTTTCAGAACTCTAACAGTAAAATAAAGATGTGCAATTACTAAAGTAGGGATAATTATTTAACATTTCAATGATTCAGAAATCTTAAAGCAAGTAACTCTACATGATTAGCATGAATATCGTTTCAATGAAACAAATATTTTAAACATTTACTATGTACAAGATTAGAGACTTTGGTTCTTTAGTTGTGTCTGACTCTTCATTGACCCCATTTGGGGTTTTCCTTGACAAAGATAGTGAAGTGGCTTACCACTGCCTTCTCCAGCTCATTTTATAAATAAGGAAACTGAGACAATTAGGGTGAAGTGAATTGCCCAGGGTCATACTGCTATTAAGTATCTGAGGCTAGATTTGAACTCAGGTATTCCTGACTCAGGCCCAGCACTCTATTCACTGAGCCATATAGCTGCTACAGATGAGGTGGTCATTAATGGAAGTACAAGAAAAAACAAAGCTATCTTTGTCCTCAAGGAACTCATATTATACAAATCATTTTTCATTTTCCAGCACATTAGATATATAAAAGTGTTAAATAGAGAATGTTGATCAATATCAAGATACCCAGAAGCATCCCTCAAGTAATATATTAGATACAGTCTTTTTTAGAGGATTTTTTGAAAGATGCAATTCACACAGTAAGAGAAATCATAGATAAATCATAATATGTACCTGTGAAGGGTATAGCCACCTCTCTAATTATAGAAGTTGAAATACTGAATTTTCTGGTCATTCAAATGACTGATACCAGAAAGCTTCTTAGATGGAGTCAAAATAGAAGGAATATGCTTTAATTTTTTAAGCCCTAGCAAAATTCTATTGGATAAATGAATTGTTATAAAAATGTAAACTATGGGGTTTACAAAATTTGTTTATGAAATTTTTTTCACTTTAGAAAAGTATTTTCAACTCTATTCCTTTAAATTATAATCTCTCATAATGTGTACAAAATGTGACTTGATTCATAAACATTTAATTTAGTAATTACAATGTATGTATTAAGCTCTTCTTATGCGTTCTTCCTTTGAGATGGATGTATGAAAGGATTAACATTTTTCATGTTCATTATGCAAGCAATAAAGTAAGAAGCAATCATAATTCAACATATAAAGCCTGTATTATTTAATGAATGGAAGTCCGTGATGAGCTGAAGAAGCAAGATAAATTTGTCTCTACTAAATTCTAGAGAAGTGGCAGTTTAAAACATTTTCATTTGAGATATACCTATGGAAGTAATAACACATTAAAGTAGCACTCATTCATTCAGGAAATATTCATTATGGCCAGACATCACAAAAATATTATATTGAGCTTATATGAACAGATACAAAGTGAAGTAAACAAAGCCAGAAGAATGTATAATGTATACTATAATGTAAATAGAGCACTAAAGAATAGAACTATGAACAATTATAACAACCAGTTTGGGTTTTTAGGAAAGATATATGCCTCAGAAGAATCTCATTCAAGAGGTGGGACATTATAGATATAGAATGTTACATATATCATATATATATATATATATATTCTTTTCAAGAAATAGTTCAATTCTATATTGATATATATTAATATATATGTATCAGTAATATATAAGAGAATATATATTGGCCATTGTTCTCCAATAGATTGGAGAATGACTGATGTAAAAAGAAAAAGCATCTATTAAAGTTATTAAATATATACATACAGAAATATATAGTACATATATGTAAATGTATGTTGTATACACATGCTCACATGTATTCTAGGTTTGTTAAGTCATCTATCTTAGTAGGACTTCCTATCTCAAATCCTTTTCAATGTGTCAACCATTTGAAAGCAAGTTTTGATGACAAGGAAGAAGATAATATCATAATAATATGAGAGATGAGGAGGAAACTAGAAAAGAATGTGGAAGAACACTGGAGATATATTATTAATTTCAACATATCTTTATAGCTAGCCAGGGGCCTTAAGCATTGTTGAAATATGTGTATGTATGGTGGTCGAAAGATTAAATGTCTGAGAAAACAAAGATTTCACCTTCTGGACATATCTATTTAGTAAGCAACATACTTCAATTACCTAACAAATCAGAATGACTTCCCTTCCTCAGCTTAGGGCTGGACCCTGAATACCAGGGGAGACAGACTTTTATACATTAAAAACAATCAAATAAGAGCAATTAATTAAAATAAAACAATTAGGATTCAATATTAGACAATAGGATGTCTAATTGGAGGAAAGATTAGGAATTTTCCAAGTTGAGATGGGGAGAGTGAGCAGGAACAATTCCTTGAAATCCAAAAAAGAACTGTGACATATAAAACATTCAAGGGACAATAGTTTCTGGGTAATTAATCATGCTAGCAGATAATTAATAAAAGGGATCAGCCAAAGATTTCTCTTCGAACCTACTCAAGGATTATTTGCCCTTGGAAGAATGGGGGTTCCTAGAGGGAGCAATCAACTTTGGTTGGTTAACAATTAATTAGAAGAATCAATGCTATAATGAGAGGTGTGCTTATTCTAATGAGGGGCTGGGGGAGGTGACTGGTCTCTCAGTCTTGGATAAAGAGATTTATCTCTTATCCAGAGTACTCCAACCTAGAACAATCTGGACAAAAAGGGGTCCACTCTACTTAGATCAGGCTGAGTGGAACATCAGAGGCTAGAATTCACTTTGGATTAAATTCTCTGTAAGGTTTTGTGGTATCTCCCACCAGGGAATAAAAAGCAATCTCATTAATCAACAATGTCCTTCATTTCAATGCCCTGAACAACCTACAAGTCCTAATTCAATAATTGATTATAAATATAAGAGAGAAATAATTATTTCTCTAGGAGCTATTCCAATTCCTTCAACTATCTGTGGACAATCTAGGAAATGTAAGGATAATAACTGATTGATCAATACAGGGCTGGTTTGCAGATAAGACTTGTGGTTGCTTGAGATAGAGGATTGTGAGAAAACTTGCATCAGTTTTCAGGGCTGACTGGGTTTCTAATGAGCATCACTTAAGTCCTTAGTTTTTAAAGGATTGTAAACAGCAGGTTGAGGTTATCTAGTTTCCCAGCCACCCAGGGATAGGTTCAAGCAAGACAATAAGGTTTTCTCCCACTTCCCATAATGGGAAAAAAAAATATTTTCTAACAAGACAGAAGTTGGACAAAACCCATAAAGGAACAGAAAGAGATGTGAACTAACACCAGAATTGAGTCACAAAATGGAATCAGGTATGTTTCACTCAGTTCCCACAATTAACTACTTGCTATCCTAATCTCCTCAATCCCCTCAGATACAGAGTTATCTGAGGCATGACTAATTTAGGTGACATTAAATAAATAATTGTTTCACCTTTATAAAAAAGAAAAGAGAGATTTTACTTATCCAAAGGTAAGCCTAAAGCCCCTATTGCATTGTAAGAGAAATAACTGAGTCTTTTTGAATCTCTAAATTCCTTTTTTGGGACAACTTATGGGGTTTTCCATTCTCTAGTGTGTTCTCTCACCCCACTCTCTCCTTAGGTGCTCAGGATGCTTGTTGAATAAATGTCTCACCCCAGAAGTTCTTCCTTTGACCCTGCAACATTCTCTGAATCCTTCTGCCCTGTCTAGTCTACTCCCTACTAAAAAAAAAAAAAAAAAAAAAAAAGTTATAAACAGAGGCAACATTAGAACTCAGTTCCTTTGACTCCAGCTCCAGTACTTTTCCCGTATTGTATACTACCGGATGTAGGACTTTGGTGTAAAGCAAGCAGTCTGATTATTGTTAGCAGAAGCTAAGAAATAGAAAACATAAGAGGCCATCATTCATTAAATAATAGTAAAGAAATTAGGGTCATGATTGTAAGTTAGGCTCCAATCAATCCCAAATATGGCTTCCTTATAAGAAGACTAACGTTTCTATACATGACTTCTGAAGTTTCTTCTAACCCTACAATTCAAGATTGTGTAAGTAGGAACATGATTTGATTTTAAAGATTCTAAGAATTTCCTTGTTAAATAAACAAAAACATTTCTAACAACTTGCATATTCCTGAAGTTGCATAATTAGAGATCCATTTACTTAAAGATCTTCTTTTTCTCTAAAATATAAATAGCCTGAGGAGACTATAGCAAAGTGGAAAAAACACTGAATACAGTAAATACTCAAAAGACCTGGTTCAAATTCCAGCTCTGCTGTTCATCACTTGTGTGATTTAGTCAAGTCCATTTCCCAGTTTCTTCTCATCTGACCATTGCAATTTCTTATACCCAAGACCATGCCCAGGAGGTACGTCATCTAGTCAATTTGGAGACATCCATTCTGAGGCCCAGGGATTTAAAAATCTTTATAACCTCTTCCCTTCCTACCATTCTAGTCTTCTTTCATTCTTTCCCCTCGCCATACTCAATGATACAATGACCCTGGCCTTCTTGTTCTTCTTCATACAAGACACGCCTCTTAACTTCATACATTTTCACTGTCTGTCCCTTATACCTGAATTTTATATATTTTTTATTGCCACTTTCTTGCTTCCCTGGCTTTCTTCAAGTATCAGAAAAAAAAAAAACAAACCTACCTTCTGAATGAATCATTTCCTCTCCCCACCCCCACCTTGGTGCTGATGCCTTCCCTCAGATCCAATTTATTCTGTACATGTCTTATTTCTATTTAATTCTTTGCATGTTCTCTCCCTAGCAGAGACTTCTGTTGTTTTTCTTATAGTTGTTACGTTGTTTTGGTTTTCCCTTTCCTCATATCCCTTAACATAGTACCCAGCACATAGTAGGTGCTTACTAAATGTTTACGACTTATTCTGATTATTAGCCCCAGATTCCCGTATAATGCTTCAAGTTATCCATCTCCATCATATCCTTTCCATCTATTTCTATTACCGAAAGTATACAGCTCCCCTCCACTTCTCCCTCTTGTTTAGGGAATTATATGCTAATTAGTACTACCACTGATACTGGAAAAACTGTCAGTCAACTACTGAGTAATTTTACTTACCATCCCTATGACTTCAAAGATTTCTCAGACCAAAATACCATTCCTTGGCTTTCTACTCTTCTATATATGTTATTAGATTTTGTATCTATAACCCTAGTGCTTGACCAACAGTAAATATTGAATGTTTTATAAATAGATGTTTAATTAATTCTTTATGATGCTGTCACCTTAGTCATTTATATTCTTATACAAATCTATTTATACTCATATATATATACATATATATGTATATATTCATACAAAATTCTTTGCTGAGAATAGGGTTTAATGAGGAGGAAAATATAACAAGCATGAAAGGATGATTCCTGAACAATTGGTATCATTGAAAGAAAAACTACTTCAAAGTATTCCCTGACCAAAAATAGTAGAGAAATTTCTCAAAATAGCTGTTTCAATCTTTGTAATTTTGTGTCATACTACTTTGTTTTAAAGAAAGATCCCAGTGCTAACTGAAATATGTGTTACAGATTAAAAAAAAACAAAACTTCTAGCACCAATAAATAAGAGCATGTTAATACCACCTTTGAAATATGTGTCTCAATAAGAATAGAAAAGAGATGAGAGCCATTGATTACTCAATATATTATTAATTTCAGCTATAAAAATAAAATAATAATTTGATGAAATAATATTGATATGGAAGAAAATCCTTTTTCAGAGGCAGTTTTAATTAGATCTAATAATTTCAGTAGTCAAGCTACAATTTAACCGTTTCTGTTGTTATAAGAAAAAAAATAAAATTCTTCCACTGAAATGTGACCTGCAAATACTATCTTCTCAAATCATATTTTAATGTTAGCATCAAGAAGAGCAGAGGCGTATCTAATCTGTTCTGTTCTGCAGATTGTATCATAATAGAAAAGAATTAAAAGATGACTAACCTTCAGTCACACAGGACTTTGTGCCTTTTTCTGTATCTGTATTTAAATGTCTATATTAAAATGTAAGGGTCAATATCCTGTTTAGAAAGTGTTAAGTTAGAAAGTAGGAAGACCTGGTTTCAAATCCTACATCTAACAAAAAGCTCATTGTTTGGGAAGTTCCTAAATAAAGTGTGAGACAAGAGGTGCTTCTCATAGGAAACCTCTACAGAGCCATTGTGCTGGCCTCGTTTTACGTCTATGAAACCTGGAGAGTTGACCAGCACCAGGTCAGTAAATTGAATGCTTTCATTTGAATTGTCTCAGGAAGATTCTGAAGATTACTTAGCAGGATAAGGTACCAGACACTGAGGTCTTCTCTTAAACTGAACAATCAAACATTCAAACTCTACTGCAGAGAATTCAACTCTGATGGACTGACCACATAGCCTGAATGGCCAAATCCATTATCTAAAATATTATTTTTCAGAAATAATAATAGCAGAAAACAAGTGCTCACAGGACATTAGAAAGAGTGGTACAAGATCATTCTCAAGGTCTCTCTGATGAACTTTAGCATCAGTTGTGCGATGTGGGAGATGCTGGCACAGGACAGCCCAGCATGGTGTGTCTGCATCAAATAAGGGACTGTGCTCCAGGAGTAAAGCAAAATTATATTAGCACAAAGGAAACACAAGACATGCAAATCGAGAGACATCTCTATCCCAACGTTCAGATGAACTATTTCTACCTGAATTATGGTAGAGCCTTCTGAGCTCATAATGGATTGATCAGTCATAATTGAACACATTGTACCTTGACATAGACATTATAATGTCATTAATACTCTTGAAGTACAGAAAGATGAACAGCTGTGTTGCAGGCCAAGTGATTTTTATCTCCCTTTGCCTCAAGGCAACTCCCTAAGACATATCTATAAATCATGGCTATCTTGGGATCTACTCTGCATTCTTAGAAGTAATCCCCTCACCAGAAGATCCCCACATGGAGGAAACACAGTTCTTTCCTCTATCTGTATATGATAAAAATCCATGAATGATAGTGACAAAGACAATGTTCAGAAAAATTCCAAGTGAAACTTCCTTAAAATACAGTTGTCTGTGATTTAATTTATCTATTTCATCACAATTGGGGGAATTTAAACATTCTGCATGTGACCTCATATTTCTTGGCTATAATGAGTTGTTTGATATACTGAATAATGTGAATTCATTATATATCTTTATAATAGCCATGAATACATAAATTCTGGCTTAAGGAAGATGTTTTGTAAAGAAATAAATTAATAGCACCTCAGGAAAAAAAATCAGAATGATTTGGATCAAGGTATAAATAGATAAATCAGAGAAAGGAGGAAGTATTTCAAAGATAACACTAAATCACAAATGAATAGAAGAGAGCTTGATTTAGGATGAAACCTGAAAAGACAAGAATGAAACATTACATTATTGGGAAAAACATAGAAATATGATAGAATTAATTGGATGCATGTGGCAAAAACTATTGTGGGTACATAATTTTACAAAGTACACAGATATACCTTTAAAATGCCAGAACAGAGAGCAGTTAATAATATTGGTTTGGAAAGTACTAATGATAAAAAAAAAAAGCCAAAATCATTGGAGATTAGAGAAAAACTTAAAAGAAAACAAAACAAACAAATAAAACCACTTTAATTTCAAGAAGGATATTGGTGGATCATGAAAAATATTTTGTCTGTGAAAACTATGAACACAGAAAGTCTGCATATGAATGGGAGAATTAAAAGAAAACATAATAGGAATCAGAAATATGAGAAAAGGATCTGAGGCATATATATAAGAAAAATAATGAAAGAAGATAAGAAAAGTAACTTGAAGTGTGTAGGAGTGATATAATTACATATTTCTTTTTTTAATTTTTTTTTATTATAGACTAATAGTAAAACTTGAATACGCAATAGGAAAAGAAAAAAGAAGCATTACAAACTTAAGGATTAAACTTAAATATAAAATAAGAAAAGAAAAAATATGTCATAAAGTAGAACACAGGAGAGAATTCAAAATATATAGCCATAACTTGTCATTTCAAAAAAAACCTACATATTAAATATTATGTGTTAAGTTGGAAGCTTTCCATCTTTTCTTTGCTTCCATGTAAGTTTTCTTTTGTACTTTGCTATACACTTTTTATTCTGTTCTTAGTTCCCCCTTCCTCCACTCCACCCAACAACCCAGAGCTACAATTGGGCATGGATATATTTATATATGGGTATTTATATATGTATACACACATATATGCACACATACATACATATATACATACATATATGAACATATATTTTCCCTATGACCTTCTACTCCTAATCTTGTTTTTATGTTTGTGCATATCCCTTTTATCTTTTTCTCATATTGTTCTACTTTACTTTTACCTGCTATCTTGCCCCCAATTACTTAACCTACCCCCCACTCCAGCAATCCTTCCCTTACCCTCCTATTCCTCTAAATCTAAACACCTTCTATACCCCTCTTTTAACTTATTTCCTTACCCTCCCCTCTAATGATGACTCCTTTATCGTCTGCTCCCTCCCTAACACCTTAGAGTTTTATTTCTTTTCAAATTTAGAAGACTTTTATATTCTTCTAGATATGTATTTTCCCCTCTTAAACCCATTCCTGATCAAAGCAGGTTTCCAGAACTAACAGCCCCCAAACCCCATCTAATTCCTTTTTATTGGGTCCTCCTTTTGCACCTCATGTGTATAGATAATTACTCATTTAGCTGTTCTTGAACGTTTGACTTTTAAAAGTCATATCATACCGGTCTGTCCCAGTCTTCTTATTACTAATTACTAGAAACAATTTTACACATAGGTTTTACATTTTCCATGCATGAAAGGTAAACATTCTATCCTTATTGACTTCCTTGTAATTGATCATTGCTATGTACCTTATATTTCTCTTGACTCCTTGTATGTCAAATCTTCTACTGAGTGAAGGTTTTTTGTTTTTAACAGAGTCTTGAAAGTTGATCACATGTTCATTTTTTTCATTCAAAATTATACTTAGTTGTGCTGGGTATGATATTTTTATCTACAGGCCCAGTTCTTCTTCTCTTTGATATATGGTGTTCCAAGACCTGTAATGTCTTATTGTCACCAACACTACATCTTGTATAATTCTAGTTGTGGTACCATCATATTGTTATTGTCGTTGTTGCTTGTAATATTTTATCCTTGATTTGGGGATTTTGGAATTTAACTATAATATTACTGCGAATTTTCCTTGTAGGATCTTTTTTAGGTGGTGATCAGTGGATTTTTTTTCTCTAGTTGTACTTTTCCCTCTTGTTCTAATGCTTTGGGACCATTTTCTTTACTTATTTCTTATATCATTGTATTAATATTCTTTTTTTTTGAGAACTTTCAGGTAGTGAAATTATTCTTATGTTTTGTCTTTTTGATCTGTTCTATAGATCTGTTGTTTTTCTTATGCGATGTTCCCATTCTCTTCTAATACATACATACATATACATATATATATACATATAATTTCCTTCATCTCTTATAATTTCTTCTCTGCCTTACACTCATCCAGCTTTGATTCTCAATGAGTCATTTTCTTCCTTAAGATTCTGGATCTCCTTTTCTAATTGGTAGACTTTCTTGTCATAATCTTGTTTTTCTTGGATCATTATTTTTCTTTTGATTTTTTCCTTAATCTCTCTCTTTTGATTTGTAAAGCCCTTTTAAGTTCTTCAATGGATTCTTTTTTGGGCAGATGACCATCTGATATTACTCTTTAGGGTAGAAGAGGGTTTCTTTGCTTCATTATCATCCTGTGAAGATGAACCCCGAACTTCTCTATTTCCATAGTCGCTTTCTATGGTTGGATTCTTTCTCCTTTGCCTGTGCATTGTTGTTTTTTTTTTGGTAATAATTTAGGTTATATAATCACCTCAAGTCCTGGGGTATGGGGGATGGTGCCTCCGGTCCTCTTCAGTTTTTCCCTCTGAACTTGAACTTAAACCAAGACCTCCAGCCTCCTGAAGGTACCCACAAGCACTATCATCCCCACCCCACTGCTTCTGCATTCACCAGACATGTGCTGGTTCTTTCTTACCCTTCTGCTTTCTGCAGTACAGCTGGGTCTGGTGTTCTTTGTCAGCAAAGATTCCCTAGACCTTCCCCAGGTCAGAGGCCCAATTCCCCTCACTGTCCAAGGGGTAAAAGTTCCCATGGCAGACTGAGGCAGCCCTCCAAACCAGCCAACTCCAGGGCTCACTGCTTGTTGTTTAAGCAGCTTGTTGCTTCTTGTTAAAGGAGCCCTAGCCTGGAAGTGTTTACCCTTCACAGGGAGAAATCTAGTCCTCAAGTTTTTCTTCAGATCTCAGGTTGTCTCAAGGGGACCCCTGTTCTGCCCATCCTCTTATTTGTTTTCAAGACTCTGTGTTTACCCAGAGGTACTATTTTATCTCATTTGTGAAGGAAAATCTTGAGAGCTTGAAATTTTCTGACATAGTCCTCCATTTTTCCAGAATCCTCTCAATTCCATAGTGTTTTTTTGGAATCTTTTATACAGGTAAAATCAGTAGTGTATTCACTATAGCTAGATTTTGGAACCTTCAGAGCATAGCCTGGTTGATGATATCTTTCTTAAATATAAAGATAAATTTTGAAATTATTTTTATAGGACTTCAGTATAATATATTCAGTGAACTACAACAGTAAACACAATATGACATTGGTATAGTTTTTTATGGTTTGTAAAATGCTTTAATACCTTGTTTAATTTGAGTATATATATGTACATATAGTGTATATATGCATGTAGTATATAGTGTATATATATATATATGAGCATATATATGGGTGAATGTACAAACAAATATCTATATCACATATGCAGTCATATGTTTATATGTGTATACATATATATGTATATATGTTTTATGCGGTTTGACAGCTTTTCTGGTCCCAAGTGTTTATTACAAGGTCTTTTTTTTCTAATTAAAGAAAAGAAACCATAATTTGAAAGCATCTCTCTCAAAAATGTTTATTAACCATTTATGTTATATAAGTGTGCTTAATAAATGCACATATATCTGTGTACTACAAGAAATTATGATTATACCAGTATCTAATCCTTTCACTGTTATAGTGTGCCACCTCCTCACATTTCAGCAGATATATTTTCCAGCAGGTCAATATATTTTCTTTCTCCTTGTTATGAATATCATATCATATTATTATTCTTTGTATTCTATATTTGTTCAGGCAGTTTTGCAAATTCCATGTTTTCCTGTCATTTATTAGAAAAGAGAGTCTCCAGAATCATGACCTGTAGGTCATATTATCTACAACAAATTTACTTACCAGCACAAATATCGCTAAGGCAAAATATACCCTAGAAATTTTATATTGTCTCAGTCCTTCTTCAAATATCTCATGGAAAATGAATATTTGTTCTAATAAATATGATAATGGATTTTTACAAAGAAGATAATATAAAACACCCTTACCATCACTGCCAAAAATCCACAGACCCACATATGACAAGTTCATTGTCAGTATAAACACAAGCTAGCTTTTAACATTAATTGCACATTGTGTGCTTCATACATTAATATTTTAAACAGAAACTTTAAGATAAAGCTTTTATCTGTATAGCTGAATAGTATGTTGTCACAACAATAAAGAAAAACAACTTGCCTGGCTCTTAATGGGATGATAAAATCCTGGAGAGATCTAAAAGCATATTGTAGAAATCTCTGGCACTGAAGGAAGAGGCTAACAGATTGCCCTTCAACTGATTCAAGGTGAAGATACCATACAAACAGGGTCATAAATCCTTGTTGCATTTTTTGGAGGGAGGTAGTACCAAGTGTCATTATGAGCTTCCTTATAAAGAAGAAAAATGACACCAGGTAAAGCTAATTGATTTACTCAGTGTCCCGAAGCAAATTAGTGATGGTGATAAAAGAGTTATCTAAATCTCTTGATTTCTAATAGGAAATTCCATCCACTCAGCTGCCCAATAATATGTACATGAGCAGAAAAGATAAAATATGCCAACATTCATTGTTGTAAAAAGATCTAAAAGATCTGAAGGAAAATATAGGACAACAGAACAAACTTTCAAATTTTTGATTTGATTTGATATCTTCATAAACATATTAATGATGATTTTAAGGCAGCTATTGTTGATAAGGCTATCTCTTTTGGTATCATCAAAAGAAATGTGAGAATTTTTTTTTTGTATTGGTTTATTCCAATCTTAGTAAAATAGTTGAACCTTCTCTTTGGCTCATTTCTAGTTAGATCATTTTCTGACAATATAATAACTCATTTTTTCTACATGTTCCTTCCATTTTTTTTTCTATTTTATACATTTTGCATTCAATTTAATTGTTATATAATGCTGTATACTATGCTGTCTACCCCCCCAAAGTATATGGACCTAGAGAAGAACAACTGGAATGCCTAAGCAGCTGTGACAATTAATAAATCACCTGAATGGGCTGAATACACACTTGTTCTTATATATTACTTGAACTAAAAGCAAACACTTGATATTTGGAGTAAATAACTTTGGATAAATAAAAGGAAATGGTTTTATACAGAACAAATAATAAATATTTGAATTGTTCTCATGAGATAATTCAAGCCAGAAATATAATTAAGTTTAATAAAAGGATTTGGATTATTTAAAAAAAAAACTGCTTTTGGCTTGAGAAAGATACAATAAAAACAGTTAATAGTAAGTCAAATGAGACTATAATAGAGAACCTACATATCATTGATAATTTTATATAACTACATCCAGATGAAAAATACCAGGTCACTGTAAGACTATTTCCTCCTATGCAAAATGAGGTGATTGGATTAGATGACTTCTGAAGTCCCTTTTAAGTCTAGATCTATGATCCTGCGATCCTAAGAATTTAATATGAATCTCTACATGTTGCTAATCTTTGAAAAATCATGGAGAACAGGAGAACACAGGGAATAGCAAAACAACTCATTTTTTAAAATTTTTTAAATTATAGATTTTTAAAATTATAGAATGATGAAATTGTGTTTTTAGCAAAATTCTAGCACATACTATTAGAAGGATTTTTTTTAGTATTTGGAAATGATTAAAAGTATAATTCTATTAAAAACAGGTGATATCTTCCTAATTGCATTTTTCAAGTGTTAGTAGACTGATATATTAAGGGAATACAGGAAATATCATCTACCTATATGTCAGAAAATTATTTGATAAAGTTTTTTATATTGTCTTTTTGGATAAGAGGGAGAGAAGTAAACTACATAACAGCATTAAGTGGATTCTGGAGAGGTTTAATGACTATTACAACTGTAATGGAAAGAGAAGTGGACTTATAATCAGCGAAGAACTAGTTTTAGTTCCTAAATGCAATATTTATTAGTTATTTCTGAGTCACAATTTCTTTATCCATAACATGATGATAATAACGTCTGTTCTATTTATCTGACAGTGATGTAAAGACTGAATAAAATAATGTGTATAACATATTATTTAAATGTCAATAATTCTTATTAATAGATCAGTGCCAATGTAGAAGGAACATCATAATGTGATATCTCTGGGAATCTGTCTTTAGTCATGTTTTGTTGAATGCTTTTATAACTGATCTGGATGAAGATGCAGATGGCATGTTTATATGATATGATGCTGGAGGGATAGCTATCATGTTAAAACATCAATGTAAGTATACAAAAATATCACAGAAATCAACTGAGATGAAATTGAAAGAGTCAAAACTAAAGAGGCAACCTCATGGCACAGTGCAAAAAGCACTGGGTCTGGAGGTTGGAAGATCTGAATTTGGATCTAGCCTCAGACATTACTAGTTGTATGACCAGCGGCAAGACACTTGCTCTCCCTCTGCCTGCTTCCTTATCTGTTAAAATAAAGATAATTAATGGCACGCATCTCTCAGGGTTGTTGAAAGGATCATATGAGGTAATAATTGTAAAGTGCTTAGCACAGTGCGTGGTATAAAATAAATAATATATATAGGTTAGCTATTATTAAATCTAAATTTGCATTAAAAATAAGCTTCTTAAATACGTAATGGAGGAGTGTGGGAAGACAGCACAATGTAAAAAATATTTGGGAGCTTTAATCAACAGCAAGGTCAATATGAGTCAACAGTGTGACACAAACACTAAAAACCAATAACCATCAGTTTAGGTACTATTAAAACAATAGGCGTAGTGTCTAGAACAAGCAAGCATATAGTACTGTTATACTCTCCCTTTGTCAGACTGTAACTCAAATACTGTGTTTTAGGATTACTCACATTTTTGGAAGGACATTGACAAATTGGGATATATCCAGAGGAGGGAGACTAGTACAGGCTAAGCCAAATATATCATTGGCTAAGAGTATAGAATTATTGGACTGAAGAAGAAAATTAAATAGTCTCCTTATCTGGTCCTCGTCTTTGTATGTACAGAGAATCCTTTTCTTTTTCTAATTCTTACCTTCAGAAATGACACACACTGTCTCTTTCTGGTACTCATTCTTTACTTCATTTCTTGGGAATGCAATTTCCATGAATCTGCTGAATGGAATGGAACAAAATAAAAGGAAAGTTGCAAGCAGCAATACCTTCAAAAAAGTTTTCGGAAAAAGTTTATCCCTTATCAAACCTTCTTTCTCTTATCACTGCTATCTCATTTCTGCAAAGGGGAATCCACATTGGTCTAGAATCATATGTAGCTTATCCTTTCTCTGCTTTGTGGGAATTGTGGTAGATTTCTCAAGGAAATCTCTGATTTATTCTGAGCCAGATGTAAACTCAGGTCTTCCTGACTCTAGGCCTAGCACTCTATTATATCATGTAGTTGCCTCCAAGATAAGCCATAGGTTTTCTGCTATGGCTCTAAATTATGGTTCCACATTTCTTTCCCAATTATGGCAGAAGAAAAAGCAGTGCCTGTGCGTAGTCATCAACCTTCTCTTTTTTTGTCAAACTGCAGAGAAGTTGATGACTCCTAAACTCTCAGTAGTCTTTGCTAGTGACATCATGACAATGAAGAGTCTATGGAAGATTACTACTTTGTCTCTATATACCACTGTACCCCAAATTTTCTTTTCCTAATTGCAAAGGCATCATGCCTTCACTTGCCTTAGAGAATTTGTGCACACTTCTCATATCTCCTCAAATTTCATCTTCTCCTGTAATGATAATGAGATTAAAGATCTTCCCCACCCATTAATGGACCTGCCCATTAAGGGGTGTTGGATTAGGGGAGATTTATAGGAAGGCCCACACCTTTTATTAATGAGGCACTGGTTCTCAAGGGCTGTGATGCCCTCTGGCTCTGAAAAGTGTATAAAAACTCTAAGGTGAGGTTTTACTTTGAGGCTTACTCATTAGACGAGTTTGTTTGGTCGGATGAGACTCTACATAGCCGCTAAAGAGCCCCATGGCTTTGAAAACCCAGATGTTGTTTCTTCTCTCTCTGTACCTATGGATGTAATGGTCAGAGAGTTGAATCTGTCTGTTGATCTGTGACATATGTATTGCTTATGGTCAGGCAGCTTAGAAGCCCTGAGATGATATTTGTGTCCTGAGTACTAGTGAGTTGAAAATGATACAGAGGTTTTGAGAGTTTTTGACTGGGAAGATGATGTTAAACTGACTGGGAATATTGAAAAAGGGAAAGTTGAGAAGAAGAAAGGATTTATAATAATGAGTTCTGTTGTGAACATGTTGAATTTCAGATGCCTGTGGGAAATGCAGTTCAAAATGCCCAATAGAGCCCAACAGAGACTAAAGCTCAAGAGAAAGAATAGCACTGCATATATATAGATTTCAGAATCATCTGCATAGAGATGATAGTTTTTTAAAAATGAGATCTGGTGAGATCATTAAGTGAAATAACACAGAAATAGAAGAGAAAGGGGTCTAGGACAAAGGCTAGGAATATATTGCCCACAGTTAATAGACATGGTATGGATGAAAAAAATCAGTAAAGGAGAATGAGAAAGAACAGTCAGACAAGGTAGAGGAGCAGCGGGAGAGACCACTATCATGGTCTCTAGAGAGAAGAAAATATTTAGGATCAGACAGTAATCAACAATGTCAAAGGAGGTATAGAGGCCAAGAAGAAGAAAAAGTTACTAAATTTGGAAATTAAGAGATTCCTAATAACCTTATAGAGAACTTTTTCAGCTGAATGATGAGGTTAGAATCCAGAATGCAAAGTTTAGAACAGAACAAGAAATAGAGGCAATTAATGGAAATGGTTTTCTTGAGCAGTTAAACTGAGATAAGAAAGATTCAGGATTGTAGCTAGCAAGCAGGATCAAGTGAAGAACAGGTTCATTGTTATTGTTAACAATGGAGGACTTATGTCAATTGTCTTATTAATCAATAGGGGCGGTGCCAATAGATATGACAGACAAAAGATAGGGGATGCGATAAAGATGATAATGAGAACAATTTGCCAAAAAAGGCAAGGGAAGATAGGGTCATGGATGTCAAGGAGAAGGGCCACTTCATAATAAAAAATATAAGTGGAAGAAGATAGAGTAGGGGACTGTGTGTTAAAAATTGTAGATTCAAAGCTAAAAACAAAACAGTCCTGGCCATCAAAGGCAATTATTTCATTCTATCAGGATAAACATGCACACACATAAGTAGGGATAAAGCTATATAGATATAGAAGATATAGATAATAATAGATATATAAAATAAATATCGGATCATTTTTGTAGTGTGGGAGTATGAAGACTAGCAATTGGGGAAATCAGGAAAAACCTCATGTAGAAGGTAGTACTTAAGCTGATATCTGAAAGGAGGTCAGAGATTCTAAGTAAGAATTGAAGGAGTTAATTAGGAACAGTTAAATGGTGCCTGGGATAGGGGGCTCAGCATGGAGTCAGGAAGACCTGAATTCAAATTCAGCTTCAAGCAGGAACTTGCTGTGTGCCCTTAAGCAAGTCACTTAATCTCTATTTGCCTCAGCTTCCTCATCTGTGAAATGGGGATCATAATAGTATCCTCCCTCCAGGGTTGTTGTGAGGACCAAATGAGGTAATAATTACGTGCTTAGCGTAGTGTCTGGAATATCATTAGTGCTACATAAGTGTTAGTTATTATTATAATTAGATATTACTAATTCGAAGCATGGAAGAAAGACTGTGCAAAGGCATGAACATGGAAGATGAAATGTTAAGTATTCAAGACAAACAGTACAGCCTTTGTATTTTTGCTTCTTCTTCCCTCAAGGGATAGAATAGGGAGTAGAAGCTTAAAATAATGGAAGTAATTTTGAAGAAAGCCTCTAACCCTGACAACGGGAATAATTGTTTCTTACTAAGTAAATGTTTCAGGAGCACTACTGGTAATGGAAATAACTCCTTATTTGGAATTAATATGCTATGCAATTAGATCAAACGTTATAAGTGAATGTTTAAGTTAGTGAGAATATTGAGCCTGAAAATTATAACTTTGATCCTTAAACTGTATATCCTTAAACAACATCATAACAGTCATAAATGCTATGAAAAAATATGTTAGTGGTTCAAAATATTTTATAATTGGGTTGGGGGTCAGACCTGGAGATGCCTGAGACTAGCGCAGAGGTTTTGATTTTTTGGTTTGTGGTGGACATTTTTGGTAAGACAATGAAGCCTGTGAACCCCTTCTTTATCAGGTGATACTTCCAGTCTCCATCACCTGAAAATAACAGTGACATGCTATTGAAATTATTCCAAATCTTAAAAGTATTTTCAAAGAGTGGTTTTAACTACTGAGATAAGTCCGAAAAATCTTATGGATTCAGAAACTGAAATCTCAGCTTTTTATTCTGCCTCCTCCTCCCCCTCAGAAGCCCAATGAAACGTTCCAGGAATGGGACTTGATAAAGATATATAAATGACTGCATGTAGGGGGAAATTTCTCCTTCCAACTGAAAACCATAGGGAATAACTAAGAACTCTTTTTCATAAATTACAAAGCAATAATTTGAGAAGTACTCAAAAGCAGTTGTAATTGACTTTGATGATTTTGCCATCTCCTTGAACAAGCAGTGGATAATCTGGAATTCTATAATCTTAAAGATTCCAAAACAAGAAAGTAAATTAATGTACTTTAGGAGACAAAGGAGAACAGAAAAAGTAAAAGAGATTGAGGAAGCTTCAACTAGCTCAGTTACAAAGAATACAGAAATAGGAATGACCTTCTGTTGGCTTGCTTGCTTTTGTACGCTTGTGACACCCCATCTCCTCTCCCTGTGCCTTTATACTGGCTGTCCCCCGATCCTGGAATGCTCTTCCACTTCACTTCTACCACTTAAAATTCCTCATGTCCCTTAAGACTCAGCTCAAGTCAACTTCTGCATGAAACCTTCTCTAGTCCCCAAGATGTGAAGGCAAAACTACTTTGTGTTCATTTTGTATATTTCATGTAGTATAGTATTTTTACGTTCATGTTGTCGCCGTTACAACATGAACTCTTTAAGGGAAGGATTTTTTTTCTACTTTGTTTTCACATCCCTAGTGCTTAGCATAGAACCTAGAACATAATAAATACTTGATAAAGATTTGTTGAGTAGCTGATTGAAATATCCTTTAAAAGACTAGTCAGAAATTACTTTAGTATTCCAAATTACTCCTAATTAAAGATAGTTTAGTTAGAATACATTAGCATTGATATAACATTTTCTAAGAAGAGGGAGAGAGGTAAATGTAGAGAAAGAAAGTAGTTTAGAGGAATAAGAGAGGGTCCAATCTATCACAAACATACCCAAAATTAGTTTATAATTTTTATCCTATTCTTCATTGTCATTTTTTCTTTATTCATTCATTATTCATATACTTATTGAGAACCTACTGTGTGCAAAAGGCAGCATAGTAGAGTGTATAGAGAACTGGTTTCAGAGTCTTCAAGGTCTGAGTTCAATGCCCATTTCTAACCCTGCAGAAATCACACACTGCAGAACCCTGAAGAAATCATTTGAGTTGCCCAGTGAAACTCTCATAGACAAGAAGTTTAAAGAACAGATAGTGTCATTCCTCTTTGGCAGTGGGAGTCTTCTTATTGAGAATTCCCTATACAAGTGAAGCAGAGATCTAGTCCCTCTCCCCTATATGTAAAAGGAATGAACTCACCCATTAAAAGAAAGCAGATAATAGAGTGGATTAAAAAACAGAATCTTACAATATGTTGATTACAAGAAGTACATTTGAAGCAGACACACAGATTAAAAGTAAGTGGCTGGGTTAGAACCTATCATGCTTCAGCTAAAGTTAAAAAAAAAAGCAGGGGTAGCAATCATTATCTCAGACAAAACAAAAGAAAAAATAGATCTTATTAAAAGAGATAAGGAAGGAAACCATATCTTCCTAAAAGGTAACATAAATATGAAGTAATATCAATACAAAACATATATGTACCAACTGGTATAGCATCCAAATTTTTAAAGAAATTGAATGAGTTACAAGAGGAAATAATCAAAGCATACTAGTGGGGACCTCAAGTTTCCTCTCTCAGAACTAAATAAATCTAACCAAAGAATAAACAAGACCAATCCCAATGAGTTCATTATGAAAAATGCTATCCACCTCCAGAGAAAGAATATATGGAGTCTGAATAAAAACTGAAACATTACGCTTTTTACATTCTTCCTTTTTTTGGTTCATGTTTTCCTTCACAAAATGACTAACATGGAGATTTGTTTTAGATGATTGCACATATATTACCTATATCAGGTTGCTTACTTTCTGAGGGAGATGGGAGGAATGAAAGGAGAGAATTTAAAATGAACAAACAACTTAAAAAACCCAATGTTGAAAATTGTTTTCTATATGTAATTGGGCAAAATAAAATGTTATTTTAAAAATAGAGTAAAAAGAACTCTGGAACTGAAAAAAAATAAAAGAATTCACACATGTTGCAGAAGAAAAGTGATAGTAATTCCTATGGTTACCATTAATTCATCAACATTCTGCTAGTTGTACTCCTTGAGAAGCAGTAACAGTTTCCCAAGGATATGAGGTTGGTTAAATTCTGGAAGCAGAATATAGACTTAAAAAGCATACATTGGAACGATGGTTTTCTTTCACATTTTTAAACTATAATATGGTAGTGTCCTTAATCTTTCACAATGCCAAATCATTGGAAGGGAATTACAAATAAGTTATATTTTATCTTTGCTCGATACCATAAAATAGCACATTCTTAGAGTTGGAAAGGATGCCAGATGTCATCTGGTTCAAACTATACTAAAAGAGGAAGCCTCTCTACAACATCCCAACCCAACAGTTTAGAGAATTGTGAATGTCTTTTATGTCAATGCTTCAATGAATCGGTCACTCCAGAGATGTGGCACCTCCCATCACTGGGGCCAATTAATAACTTGGCCCTGCTTTCTCATCCTATAAGAATCTAATCCATGTCCTTCCATGAATCTTTTAATTGGGGGGGGGGGAGGTGCTAACATGATAGACCTTTAACTCTTAAACTATTATATTTACATCAGTGGAGCATGTATGCTCTCCATCAGTTATGTCACTCTCTTACTACTTTCTTTTTGCATCACATATCTCTTTGACAATATTCTTAATAAGATTTTTCCTAATTCTTTATTGATAATTTATTGTAGCTCAATAGTACTGATAATACCTTTTATCTTTTCATCACCTTCAACTTTAATTCATTAGAGACTGGAGGTTCCATTATCCATAGTCATAGAAATCAACAGAAAAATAATGCTGTTAAACAGATTAATACTATTTTTAAATTTCTTCAAAATATTTAAAGCATTGGGCTCTTGAAAAGCACCATGCAATTTCCAAATGTTTGTCTGACCTACTATTTTTCTCTCTAGTTATTGATTAATACCAATATTAATGCAAGATAGATTTGTACTGATAGTCCAGGACTATGGGATGTATGTGCAGTTGTATATCATAAATCTGGACAATACTTATTATTCATTTTTATGAATGGTTCAGCTATACTCATTTAAGTGATTATAGATCTAACTTAGGGGACTCTCTAAGGACTTGATATCATCACAGTGTTGTTTCCCATGTAGCTGCACTCTTTTCAACTTTTTCATCATGCCACCAAAATATGTTTCATCCTGTAAGGTCTCATTAACCTTGATACTCAAGCTTATCAGCACCCTTTGCTGATGGGACCTCTCAGATTACAGGGCAGGGTGGAGAGCACCTCCATTTAAGAATGAGCCCAGGTCAACCATTTCTTTATCTTCAAACAGGCCTGAATTCTCCATCATTCCCCCATTCTAGGCACCCCTGCTACTTCCCAATTATAGCTTTTCATCTTTCTTTTGTGTGTTGCTTTCCCTTATTAGATTGCAAGTTCCTTAAGGCCAAAGATTTTCTTTTATTTTTACTTGTATTCCCAGAACTCATAAAAGTACCTAGTACATAGGAATTGTTAATAAATGTCTATTGATTATTGCCTGACCAACAATTAGAGCAGGTAAAGGACCTTAGTATCTTTCATTGGTATTTGTGCTGAACCATCACCATGATAGTAGAAAATACCTATGGTGAGCCTATTTGATACTTTGCTTTAAACAAAATTCAGAGGGTTTTTGAAACTTTATTATCTCTATTGGTATATCTTTTAAGGACTTCTGAATGTGTAACTGCAGGGGAGCTGTCTGGTTTTATTCAATAATAAGAACAAAGTTCTATCAGTCATATAATTACCCAATGTTAGAAGATACCCTCGCTCTTGTTTTCAGAGAACTAGCTACCTTTCTCTCCAGTCTCCGTCTTTGTGGATAGCTGCAGTTATCTCATTAGCCTTGAAGTTTACTGTAGATTTATCCAACTCAAATCTTGATTTATGGTGTCTCCACACAATGATGTAATTGTGTCCTTCCTCCTATTCCTGTTGTGTTTCAATGGAATTGACTGGAAAAAGTATGACATAACTCTAAAGGATTCTTTGACCATAAGAATAGGAAAAAATGAATAAACTCAAATATATCCAAGCACTAAGTGTGGTCCTGGCATCCACAGTAACTTCCCAGACAAGTCAAACTATCCCCACCTTGCTTCAGCAAGCAAGCTGAGACCCAGGTGTTCAGCAAAACACATTCAAAAAATAAAATTCCAACTTTTCTTTCTTATGTTATAGGCAGGCAAAGACCTGAGTCACCTACAAGGTGGCATGACTCAAGACATTCTATGTCTTGGCCAGCTCCTATTGTTAGATATCTTTTTGTATGCTCATTGTGCTTTTAAAATATATTTTTAATTATTCTGAATTTGAAAAACATCAGTATTCTGAATATTTACTTATATGAAGAACAGAAACAAGAGATTATACACGAAAACCAAATCTCCCTTATGCATACCTTAGTTTTTCTTATGTATAATAAAGTATATTATCTCCAAAGTTGTCCCACTTTTAGAAATCTCTCACTGATCACAACCATTTCTTTTCTGAATTTTAGAAAAAAGTACTTCTTAAACACATTTCTATCATTACTGCCACCAGCTCCCAATTTTTCCTTGTAATAAATAAGTGTACTTAAATAAGCAAAAAGTCCTCCCATTTTTCAAATCTGAAGAGGTGTGCCTTGTTCTGTCCCTCTCTTCCATTACCACTATCAAGAAATGGGAACCATATTTCAAGATTGAGCCTCTGGATCAGTGATTAGGTGTTGCATTTATTAGGCCTTGAATTTTTCAACATTGTTTTGTTTTTGTATTTTGACAATGTTATAATCATTGTATAAATTGTTGTGGTTCTTCAAATTTCCTTATCAGTTCATAAAATCCTCACAAGCTTCTGTGAAGCCGTGTCTTTCATCTTTTCCTATGGTGAAATAGTATTCTATTACATTCATATACCATAATTTTTCAGTCATTCCCCAATTGATGGGTGCCCCCTTAATTTCCACTTATTGCTACAATAAAAAGTGATGTCTTTGGTGTATAAGTTAGTAATTGTATCCCTTTGACTATAGTTCCAAATTGCTTTCCAGGCAATGTACCCATAATTTGTATTACCCCCAGCAAACTGCCATACACTTTCATTACTTGATTCTCATCCTGCTAATATTGAAATAATAAGGTCTCCCTACTGAAATCTTATGGTAAATGGCCCTAGAGAAGAAAAAGTGAGTTGTTTCTGTGATAATGGCCCTTTTTTCCTTCTGGTTTACTTCTTTGCAATGCCTCACATGCAAATCATAACATTATCCCCTAGGTGATCCCAAATCCAGAGTCACAACCTCAATTCCAAAGTATTATGAGTGAGGCCAACCTAAGATAAGCATTTTATAGCTATTGTTATTATATTCATGGGCACTACCTTCAAGGCAGTATTTTGCTCTATTCAATCAAATGTTTTTTTATGGTCCACAAACATAAAGCACAATGAGATTTTATAGTGAGTCACTTGTGTGGAATACAATTGTATATTCTGCTGTATGTAGTATCATTTCGGACTGACTGTTCCCATCTTATACCTTCATCAGAAATGACCTGACATATGTATACATTCTCCTAAAATTACAGATGAGAAAGTAGAATATGGTTTGGCACCTAGAGATACTCTCTCTTTTGGGATAATAATAAGGTCTAAGGTCCTCCCCCTCCAAGCTTCTCTTTCAGGCACTTTGAGAACTGATCCCTCTGTACCCTTAGAATTGAGTTGCTTCCGACACAACACTCTTCTATGTATACTCAGTCCAGTACTACTACTCAACCTGTCTTTATTATATTTAATATCTTTTTCATTTCATCAAATTGCACTGTAATACTAGAGTCTAAATGCCATAGTTCTACTCTCATCTGTGCATTAAAAGAATTTATTTTATTTTATTTTTAATTTATGGAATAAAACAAGCATTTCCATAAAGTACAATAATATGATTGTACAAGGACCTGTAAATTATTATTGCAAATTCTTTTAGAGTTTATCTTAGAAGTTCTTTTTCACTTTTTTTCTGCCATCCTCTTTTGAGTTTCATCTCCTTAAAAGATATCTGGGGCTTACTTAAGTAAGTCTCTCATCAGCTCTACATTTTTCTCTTGTCTTTGTCTTACCTCTATAGAATGAAAATCTCTTCATAAATAGGAATCATGGCATGGTAAAGGACTGTACATAGAGTCAGAAAGAGTAGTGTTGATTATTGATAAAAATTTCTCACCAGTAACCAATAATTATCATAATAAATTCTACTTCTGACAGAAACTATGTGACCATAGGCAAGTCATATGACTACTCATTACCCCAAGGAAATTTCTAATACTATAAGTTACAGTTAAATTTTAGATCTTCATTGCTATAAAGTTTCCATATCAGAAATTGCCTATACTGATAAAATCACAGTTCTAGATGTACCCCATTCTCCACATTCAAACAACAACAAATACACAAAAAACAGTTGCAACAAAAGCTTGTTCATAATTTTCTAATGAGCGGAACTGTGGTATAGTGAGATTTAGAATAAAATAGAGAACTGATCTCAGATTTAATGAAACCTCACCTCAAGTGTTGCCTTGGCCACATGCTGATGGTGGTTCCTCTCTAGCCAAGGTTTCTAAGTGTCTGAGGGAACTAAGATTATTCATTGGACAATTATCACCTCTCTGCTTTGAAATTGAGAGATTCATTGAGAGATTTCTATGTCAGTGAAATTACAGCTTAAGCCCTGCATGCCATCATGGGCCATTCAAAGGCAAGGGCAAGTTGCATACAGTTGAAAATGGGATGTACTAACAAAGATCATTGTTGAATATCCTTTCTCTACTGTAGGTGAATAAATTTTCATTTGTTAACTGTTTCATGGATTACAAGTGTCTCATTTTGTTGGTCTTGAACCTGAACTATCAGAATTATTAGGTCATGTTTGACAGGTGTCATCCTTGTCCTAATTAAGCTCTGTTAAAAAAAAAATCAGTTGTCAATGTCTCATAAATTTTCCTTAGTGGACCATTAACTGTTCCTTTAAATAGATCAAGCTAGGATTGACTCAATTTAATAAAATCTTTTTTTTTTTTTAACATTTGTATTCCTTGTAATATTGTACTGATCTTGAGCTTTGCTCTAACAAAGCAGTCTGATTCAGAAATGAATTTTGTATCAATAACCAGTCACTTGCTGTACAAATAAAATCTATTTCAATTTTTGTGTGCATCTGGTGTTCACAATGTCTAGTAATTGTTAATTCTTGAAAAAAAGTATTCACTAGATTTCAATATAATCTAAAAGCTTTTCTGATTTCTTACTCATGAGACATGTTCACCGTCTTTCTTTGTGTGAACATTTTCTTGCATGGCACTGAATATTAGAATATATGTTGATTTAATTTGGTTAGAATTATTAATTTTTTCATGGAATTTCTGTACTTATGCTTTGCATCCAATATTGGCACATAAGCTACAGTTATTTTTGTAATAGTTTTTTTGTAAATACTTATTGTATTCACTATAATTTAAAATGTTTATATTTCATAAAATGGTGTTTCTTATTGACTTTTGACATATGGATCCATGATAAAATAGATTTCACCAAAACTTTTTTATTTCTTTTGCCTCTCCAAGGGAAATCTCAGAGCCAATCTTTCATTTAGTCCCAAATGCTCTTTGTCATCCAGTTTCATGTATAGTGAAAATACCAAGATTGATACATTTATTTCCTTTGGGAACATTTAATCATTCATTAGTGGGAGAGGATCTCACATTTAGACTATGGAAAGTTAACATTTAAGGAGAGTCCAAAATCTTTGTGGTTTTCTCTACTTTCTATCTGTTTTAAGACATTTTGCTACTATCAGAGTAGAAACAGATGGAGGCTAAGTAGTAATAAGGGACATTTTGCAATTTTCCTTATTGCTTTATCACTAACTTAAGTTACTTTTTCTTCCTATTCACTACTTCTTAAAAGAATTTTGGAAACAAATAATAGAACTTAGATACAAAGTAAAAGAAACCATTGAAGGAAAAAGGAGAAGAAAAAACAAGTATAAGTACTTTTTTCAAAATGATACTGTGAGGAATAGCTCCTGGTCTTTCAGCAAACTTGTTCTGTGATTCATCTTGCCAGTTACCAGAAATTATTCTAAATATTTTTGGTCAAAATCTCCTGGAGACTGATGTCTTTTTTATAATTCCCAAGTCAAATAGACTTGACCAAAATAACTCTGCTATCTTTTTTGTAAGACTGAAGATTTCCATGAAAAAAAATTATTTCAAACATATATAACACAAATTATGCACCTTTATATCAAGAACACTTTTTAAAAAGGTAGATGTTGGGCATGATGAGTACAAAATGACATCATCAAAATGAAATAGATAATTTTGACAGGAAAAGGTTTGCTACAGATGTGAGAGTTCCTGAGTCAGTTTCCTTTAGTAAGAAGTTTTAAAAGTCATAATGAGTACAAAAATATTTTTGAATATTATTGAAACTTAACCTTGAACTATTAAAAAAATTAATTAACAATAAAAATGCCAAATAGACAGCAGAAATCACACTAATATTATAATATAATAATTTTATATCGGAAATTACGTCACAAATTACTTACCACAAAGAAAGCAAAAAAGACCAGAAAACTCCTTTGTCAATACACATTGGATTTATTTTTCAAGTGGTGACATATGGCTTCCAAAGGCAATGCTAGTTGAAAATGTAAACTCACTTGTAAAACGTCACAATGAATAATGATGGATATTTATCAGAAGTATAATCTCATAAAGAAGACAAAAGCAGTGAAGAGTAAAATCGGTATAAAATAAGTAAAACATTCAGTAAAGGACCATTCTGAGAGATGGACCTTGATATAAGAGGTCACATCAAATGAATTAAAGGTGAAGATGAAAAATGCCTTTCATGGTTATGAATAAGTTAAAATTCATGACCAAACAAAAGATAAAGATCATCACAGAAGATAAAATGGAGAATTTTATGACATAAAGTTAGAAGTTTTTGCACAGAAAAAATCATTGCTCTAAAAGTTAGAAGCTAAAAAATTTAACTGGAGGAAAAATCCTCTCCTGTAAGTTTGTCTGAGGAGGGTCTCATGATTTAAACATAAGGAAAAAAAGGCTTCATTCCTTAATAAATAAATAATCAAAGAATATATAAACAGGAAGTTCTCAACTGAAGCAATTAATAGACATTTGGAAAGAATGGTATGACAGTATACTATATTTGTGAGTAGTTAATGCATTTGGAATTTGTTCAATTTTTTTTGTTAAAATTGAAAATTTATTCCCTGTGAATGATAGGGTCCTCCTGGTACTCCTGTTTGTGGCTAACAATCTTATGATCATTTTAACTTCTAGAACATTGCATACATTCCCTTCCTGGAAAAGTGCTTTAATTGATGAAAATAATTTAGCCTGACCATTCAGAGAGGAAATACCAAGTGGATGAAGACTGTCTATTTCCCAAATTAAAATCTAATTTTGCATATATAAAATATAAAGCTTGGGGAGGAGGAGAGAGAAAGAGAGACACAAAGAGAGAGAGACAGAGACAGAGAGAAATGGATATGTTGATGATAGGCAATACAGATGGATGATGAGTTGGGCCTATACTTACAGAAGAGGATTAGAGTAGAATGAATTTCTTTTGGAAAACTTCATAACTTTTCTAATGCCCTCAAGAGTCCCACAATAGCTAAGGCCTACTTTTTAAAACCTTAATTAGATTGCTACTGCTTTATGCACCAACATATGGAATGCAGCAAGCTCCTTATTGTTAAAAATAAACATCACGCAGAGGGCAATAGTGGGTGTAAGCATACTCCAACCAGTAATGAATGAGGAACCCCAAAGAAGGATATGAGTAAAGGATGTTATCAAGAAACTATATAATAGAGAAGATGGAGTGGTCCAAGGATGACAGCCAGAACATTCCCAGTGGTACCCTTATGATATCAGGAGAGATCAAGGAAAACCTCCAAGATACTCGTGAGACTCCCTATGTTGAATTTATGAGAAAACATCTATAAGACCAACACGAAATGAGTGATCATGAATAGGTTGTGATCTGTGTCACTATAAGAAGTAGCCAATAATAGCATTTAAGATAAAGTTTTTTAAAATATTTTTTTCATCCCCACAACAAACCTGGCAGGTAGGTGATACATACACCAGTTTCCAGATAAAGAAACTGAAGCAAGCAGAGATTAGGTGACTTGCCTAGGGTCATACAGCTAATACGTATCTGAGACCAAAATTTAATTTGGTTCTTCTGGAGTTCAGGTCAAGTTCTCTCTGTTCACTGAGCCAGCTAGGTCAGTGATCAAGTCAATGAACTTATAGATTTATTTCAATATTTGAGTATAATACAAAACAAATCTAGGGTATTTCCATTCTGTTATATTTCTATTTCTTTGAAGATTTCCCCATCAATATGCACTAAGAACAGGTACTTTATCTCTTCATGGAAAAAGAGGACACGTTATGTTTCTTACACTTTAGGACTATACAAGAATAACGAATATCTATTCATCAGTAGCACTAGCAAGAGTATGTTTGCAGATTATTGATAATAAATGTTATTTTAAGGTGCAGAGAATGAAATTTGTCACAATTAAGTAGCAATTAAATTTCTAAGACACATCTCTTTGTTACTTGGTTACAAATGAAACATTTCTGAACAAATATTATATGTTTAAGTAATACTTGGAGATAATTTATTAAGACTCCAGTTTTTCATTTGATCACAAGTACTTTTAAATTTTAAAAATGCTAAACATTATTTTAGTGAAGGAATTCATTCCAATAAAATATAAGATTGTTGAAGTCAGAGACTGGTTTTGCTTTGTGTTTATTTTTTGTTTATATCTTTTTATTTCTGGCACCTAGCAAGCACATTTGCCAGAGAGTGGATGGTTAATAGAGTTCTTGTTTTCAAATTTTGAATTGAATTTTATATCTTCATATTTCTTTGTTTGATCTGAGCTGCTAAAAAAGTCAACATGTTTCTTCAGTGCTTAATTTTGTGCCCTGCACCATTCTGTATACCAAAGAAAATACTGAACATATTAAAGTAGTACACATTCTTTCTCCATCAATCCATCATTCTGCCTAATTTCATTATGTCAGTTGAATATACTATCATTCTAAGCATTGATTTTCTTAACCTACATGTCATCCTTGACTCTTCCATTTCTTTTGCCTGCAAGTCTAATTTTCCATATCTTACTAATTCCCATCCTCAACATCTTATACATTTCTCCTTTTTTCTACTCACACCCAGACTCCATAGTCAATACCCTCATTACTTCTCCTATGTATTCTTGTCATAGCCTCTTATTTGGTCCCCCAGTTGTAGATTCTCCATTCTCCAAGCCCCCTTACACATAGCTTCTTAAGTGATATTCCCAATAAAATGGTAATACCAGGTTGGGCCTCTAATCTAGAACCTTTATTGACCCTCTGTTGACCCTGAGATCATATACAAACTCCTTATTTGTCATTTAAATCCTTTCACAATCTGACCTCAACCTACCTTTCTACTCCTCTCCCTAATATATACCCTAGTACAACCAAACCAGTTTCCTTGACATTCCATTTATAAAACTTTCCTGCATATTTGTCTTAGCCAGATTTGTTGTTCTCATTGAGAAGGTGATCCCTCTACCTATGGAATTCCTAAGCCCTCTCAAGCTTCAGTTTAAGTGTCACTTCCTTTAAAAGACCTTTCCTTCTCTCTCTCTCTCTCTCTCTCTCTCTCTCTCTCTCTCTCTCTCTCTCTCTCTCTCTCTCTCTCTCTCTCTCTCTCTCTCTCTCTCTCTCTCTCTCTCTCTCTCTCTCTCTCTCTGCCTCTCTTTCTCTCTCTGCATCTCTCTGTCTGTCTGTCTGTCTCTCAGAGCCCTAGAACCCAATCATTGTATATTTATTTTGTGTATAATCTGTATATGCTTATTTGTGAACATGTTGAATCCTCCTAAGAGAATATAAGTTGCTTAAGGACAGGGACTAACATTTTTTTAAAATTTTTTCATAGCCCAGTTTACTTGTGTATGTAGGTGGTCTAGTGGACAAAGCACTGGGCTTGGAATTAGAAAGACTGATATGAGTTCAAATCTGTCCTTAGACACTTAGGAGCTGTGTGACTCTGGGCAAGTCATTTTTGCCTCAGTTACAATGAGCTGGAGAAGGAAATGGAAAACCAGTCTAGTATCTTTGCCAAGAAAATCCCAAATGGAGTCACTAAGAGTTGGACAGGACTGAAATGACTCAATGACAACGAGTAACGCAATGTCTTGTACAAACTAGGAGATTAATAAATGTTTATTTAATTGAGTAGCAGAAACATGAAGATTGAGCAGAGCTTACTGAAAAAAACACAAAATTTGGAGCCAAAACTTGAGTTTGATCCTGACTTTACATATGATACTTAAATAAGTCACCTCTTCTCGTCCCTTCTTCCCACGGGGGCTTATATTATGTTCGACTGGAGAATAGATAAGAAGTGTCCTAAAGTACTTCATATGAGAAGGTGAAGGTCTGGAGTAGGTAAAAAGCTGTGGAGATGGAAAAGAGGGGCACATCTGAGAGAGCTGGCAAAAGATGAAATGATGAGCTTAGGGACTAAGTGTAGGGAAAAGTTCAAGGTGATGTGAAAAAGGATTCTTAGGACATCACTAACAAAAATGGGAGAATCCAAAGGAAGAGTGAAGCTGGGAAGGAAGACAACAATTTAATTGTGTAGTAGATTTATATAGAGGGGATTAATGTGTTTTGTCTTTTTATTTCTCACTGTTCAACTGTTATACCTAAAATCCAGAAATACATTCCCTATTTTCAGAGAATTCCAACTGAATAAGCATTATTTATAGTCACAGTGACTGTCATTTGGGATTTGGACCATTGTCCTTGAGTTAGGTTATGTGATGAATGTTTCAGAGGAACACTAAGAGAGCGCTGGTTGGCATTTAGAAGTCACAATTAAGCTAAGGTGTGGGAATCACTCACTCAGAAGTATTTGGAAGACAGTGAAATATTGAAAATGAGAGCTGCTATTCTTTCCTCTTGTTACCAAAGCAGACCAATGGCGAGATTGTAGTTGCTGTCACTTCTCTGAAATTGATGGGCAGGATGCACTACTCCAGCCTTCACGTTATGTCTTAGGTTTTAGCAATTACTTACTGTTTATTTGTAACAAAACAGTAAGAACAATAACACATAAGTAGCGATCCCAAGAGTAGATTCAGGTGTTGTTAACCCTTTGAATAAATACAGCATTTGTCTCAAAGTGATTTCATAAATACCTAACTCTTTCTTTCAAAAATCTCTATGGTAGAGACATAAATGAGAATAATTTTAGTCATCCTCATTTAAGAGTTGTGGAAAATAAAGAAGGGAAGACAGCAGAGGAAGGTAGAAGCATTACTTACTGCCTTAATATGGAAATGCCAAAGGCTCTAGTTGTCCTTTCAAATGTGCCCTTCACTTTTTATTCTGTCCTCCCAACTCCCAGCTCTGCCAAAAGGGACCCAGGTGCCTGACAACAGATCTGGCACCTGAATGGAGTGACCCCAGTCTTTGCCCTTGGCTCTGTGCTTACTGCCTGAGTTGTCACTCAGTCCTTGACCTTTAGCCCAGTAGCACATAGCCTTCTTGTAATCATTCTCTAAATTGTCATACCTGCAATTCTGGTTGCAGGAATTATAGCAAATGATGTTCTGTGTCTTCAGGTTTTTATATTTATTAATACCTGGCCACTTTCTACCCATTCCTTTCAAAGATCATGAAGTCTAGGGGAATAATAAAGGTGAATTGAGAAGAATAATGGATAAAGAACTCAGGAGATCTGAATTCCAATCCTAGTTTCACAACTATGTGACCTCAGGCAAATCACCTAGCCTTTTGGGCTCTCAATTTTCTTATCTGTAATATGAGGGGATGACAAAATGATTTCTAAATTTCCTTCAAACTCTAAAATTTTATTATTTTCACTCTTGAAGCTGGTTAGCTTCTGATCAGAGTGGAATGAGGAGGGAAAGACCTACTCTGGGAGATTTTGCCCCCCAAAAAGTGAAATGTAGGACTTTTCCAAAAGTCCCAATGCCTGATAACATTTTTTCTGAATAGATGAATTTTGAGAATCTAAATATCATAACTTTCTTTTTAAAAGCTATATCATTGTCCATACTTTAGTCTGTCCCAATAAATTGACCCTTTTAATGAATATCTTGAATTCATTTGTTTTTTCCTTAAGTGGACATAAAATTTACATGCTTGCTCCTTTGTTATTGGCATGCAGTCAGAACAGTGTTGGTCAAGAGGACCTGGATTTATAACTGAGGTCTAACATTCTCTATGTTGAGTAAGACAGTTAGCATTTCTGGACTTCAGTTTCCTCAACTCTGAAATGCAGGAGAGAAGGCTTCAGGGGGCCCTGTGATTGTTTTTTTCTGAATAAAATATTTTGGCATGTAGTGCTGCAGGGCCCTCATGTTCTTTCTCTTCTTTGTGGTGTGCTTGTGCTGTTCAATCTGCGCATAGCATCTCTCATGGTTCTGTTAGTCTATTGGAATTCTTATGCCTGCTCTTTGATAAGTATGATGTCTCCTAATACCTCCAAAGAAAGATGCTGGGACCAGTAGTAGAGAGCAGGAGAAAGATAACTCTTACCTTCCCCCAACTCCCTCTTAGGAGATTAGGAGTGATTCAGTCTCAAGAACTGGAATTTTCCTCCATAGATAACTGTCTTCTAATTTAGTACTCCCACCCTTGAGTGCTATTTTCCAACTGAATCTAAATAGAGGGTTCTTTAAGGGCCCTCTCAAGGCTAAAGGTCAGTTATGTAGCTAGCTGATGACAAACTTAATAGAAAACCATTTTCTATCTCAAAAAAAAAAATAGTAACAAATACTAAGTACTTAACACCACCTTCTCTCCATCACTTGCCCCATGCACTCTAAAAATACATCATTTGTATCAGTTCTTCATAGTTTCTATTTATTTAGTTTTATATTTTATGATACTATCAAATGAGCTAGGGTAAAATCAGTTGATAAGAATCCCTTGATCTCCACCACCAAGACATTCACTTCAAATTCCCTCCATGGTGACTGTTAGGGTATGTAACACACAGTAGTAATATCATATAAGTATATGAGAAATCTAGAGGTCTACAGAATTGCCTGTTATTATCTGTTCTGTCACTTTTAGGTGCCTCTCCATGCTCCTGGCTCCTTAGCTCTATAGGTCCTCACTATTAAAAGTCTCCTATACACTGCAGCCCCAGAGAAAGTTCTCCTGTGTTATTTTTGGAGGCAATGAAGGAGGCTTGATGACATGAGGTCATTTATGACAACTTTTACCATGTCAAAAAATGATGTTCTCTACCTTGGATTGTAGCCAAGCCATCCCCATGCTCAGAATACAATGGATATTAAAAACTTGAACAAACTATAGAATGCTTAGAATGATAGACAACTCCAAGAATGACTCCTGGCAGTGTATACTGTGCTCTACTTGTTCCGTGATTTCAAGTTATCCATTTGATAAATACCTACCTCTCCACTGGAAATTCAATAATGAGTCTTATTATTTGACTTTAATGATGACCTTAGGTCATTTTTTGAGTGATTTCAACTTATAACCAAAAGATCAGATTCTTCTTTGATAAATCATTCTCATAGCAAGTGTAGTATGATATTCTGTTGCATTTATGATCTAACTGGCATGAAGATTTCTTCCACTAGTGTAGCCTCTATGATTTTTGACTTTGTCTTTCCCAAAATTCTTCATAAAACATCTATCCAATACCCTGGAAAGCCTTCCTCTAGTAAATGGGTTCTTAACCTGGAGTCCACAGATCATGTACAGATTTCAGGGGTATATGGACTTAGGTTGAAAAAAATACATTTTATTTTAATATAATTTTTATGTAACCTATGTATTTGTATGCATTAAAAACTGAGAAAGGGTCCATAGGTTTCGCCAGGCATAGCAGGACACAAAAATTGGTTAAGTATGCCTTCCGTACTTCTTTTTATATTTCATATCTAGACACCAGCACAGCACATAGGCTATTTATCTGTCATGCCTTGGTCTCACCATATGGTCCACCTCCCTATTTTTCTGACTATAAATCTTCTTAATCATTTATTTTAAACCATTTCTCATATACAGGTCAACATTTGTAATTTCTACTCATTGTAGCATGGCCCCTTGGGTGACTTCCATCGTTGACTTTTTCTGAAAATTGCAATACTTCATGATTCGCAGCTTAAAAACATCATAATAGGACAGGGAAAATACAAGCTGAATATAAAAAAGGGGAAGCAACAGTCAGCTAATTAAATCAAAAACAGCTAAGGGAATTATTTTAAAGGATGGCACATCTATAAAAAGTAGAGTATGAATATTCTCTTCAGGAGAAGATAATTTAAAATTAAACAAATTCCCATCTCTTGATTGATAGAAGTAGTGTTTATAAAATAGATTATTTGAATATTGTAGGAAATAAACTATGGATGAATTTTGTTGCTTGGGCACGACAAAAATAAATAAGTAAGGGAAAGAATGAGCAGTATCTTCCTTTCAGTTCTTTTCTGAAAAGTTGAAAACCAGTTAGTTAAGGTTTTTTAAATGTTATTAATATAACTTTTTGATAGTTTGCTCGCCATGATGAAATCACTTTTAGTGCTCTATACATGGCAATATCCCTTACATCAAGGGAGTTTTAAAATAAATAGAGAAAAGTGCTTACTCAAAATTAAACGAACAGGTTTGAATAAAATAAGAAAAGAGAGAACAGATCCTTATAAACACTTGAGGATTTTCAGTTCTTCATGACAGAATACATCAGATATTCATAAATTACAAGTGTTTTTCTTCCTCAATTATGTTTTCAAAACTCACCTGGGCATGAAAGTACATTCTAAAGGGCTATTTAGAGTAGTGAAAAAAACCCTCTAATCATTATATTCTCATTGTTCAGCCTAGGCGAATAAAATGGATTATGTCTGAAACAGGTTTTGTTGTTTTGTTTTTTTTTAAACACAGAAGTGTTTCATTCTAGAGATAAGAACTAGACCAAATACTTGGAAGTTAAAAAGTTATATCCTTTATTATTGACTCTTTATACTTTGAATAGTCAAAGAAGTTGCTTCTTAAAAATATTGTGGTTGGATAATTAAAAAGAAAAAAAAACTATGACAGCAATAACCTTCCATCCTTGTGGATATTGCATTATTATAACCAGGGAAATTTTATTACTGGCATATCTATTTTTTTATTTGCCCCCCAAACTAGAACATTGGAAACTGGAAATGAGCATTTGCTCCCAAGTTAAAAGGTCAATTTTAAGTCATTTTAATACAATTCCATTTTTTATCCTTCATATAAAATAAGATTTGGTAAAAAAAAAAATTATCTCTTAATACTTGTCAAGACCTTCAATTTCTACAAAATGGAAAACATAGACATGTATATGTAAACTGGAACTTACAATCCAAAGACCCAGTATAAAAACGTAGACTTTTTATCTCTGCTTCCTTTACAGTTAGAAAGACCCAGAAGTCATCATACTGAAATTACTTAAATTATATCAATTCAAATTGAAGATAATCTTTATGTTGCTTGATAAATTAATCTTGAGTAGGCTTATGTATAAATTATCTTTAATATATTTCAGGATTCACCTAGATGATCCTATCATAGAAACTGGATTCTTTTCTAAAGTAGTAACAAAAAGAGTATCCTAAAGTTTTATGTGAAGATCAAGGTATATTGCCATTTGAATATAAGGTGGAAGAAAAGCTCATTCTAATCCACTCTATTCAATGAAGAGAACCAGAAAATCTGAAAGTTGGAAGTGCTTCAGGTGCCTTGTAATTGAACGCATATCTGACTAGACATCTCTTGTACAATATCCTCAACAAATGGTGATTTAGCCTTCCCTTGAAGACTCCTAGTGATGGGACAGCCGTTACTCCTTGGGGCAGCCCATTCTGTTTTTGAAATGGTTTGATTTGTTTAGGAAATTGATTCCATGTGTCCCTTCCACATGACAACCCTTTAAAATACTCCAATATAATTTGTCTATTGTTCCTAAGTTTTCTTTACTCCAGATTAAAAATTCTTCATTCCTTCCATTGATCTTTATTTGCCATGGACTTCAATCCCATTCACCATATTGTTGTCTTTCTTGGGACCCTCTCCAGCTACTCAGTATCCTTCTTAATGTGTAGCATCCCAAACGGAATACACTATTCAAGACATGATCTTACCAGGGCAGAATCTCCCTACTATCACCTCTTTTATTCTGGACACTCAGTCTTCCAAAGCATCCTAATATTGCATTAACTATTTGCCATGATATAATTTTGATTCATATTGAGCTTATGGTCCATTAAAATCTTCATTTATTTTATACATCAAGAGTTTTCTCCATCTTGTACTTTTAAAGTTATTCTTAGGGGTATTAAGAGGATTTGCATTTATCTCTGTTAAATGTGATCTTTGAGAATTTGATCTATTATTCTAGCCTGTCAGCATCCTTTCAGATTTTGGTTCTGTGATCTAAAATGTTATCTACTCTCACATATTTGTGTCAGCTATCCAGTTTATTGGCATGCTCTATATGCCTATAGTCAAGTCAATGAAAATAGAAACTGAGACAGAATTATTTGTCCAGGATGACACAGTTATATGTGTCTGAGATCAGATCTGAACTCATCCTTTTGACTTTAAGGCCAGTGCTTTATCTACTGTACTATTTACTTGCCCCTCAGTGATGTAGGTTCTATTATTGTCTGCATTTTACATTTGCGGAAACTAAAGTAGATAGAGATGAAGTGACTTACTTAGGATTATTCAGCTAATTAAGTATCTGAAGCTGTATTTGAATTTATGTCTTCCCAACTCCAAGCCCAACACTCTATCCATTGCACCATATAACTGCCTCTCATTTCAAGTGTTCCTTTGCAAAAAACAATGGTAACTTGGACAACATAACAACACATGTAATAGTAGCCGCCAAAAATCATCATTGGCAAAATCTGTAATTTCCTTGGTATGGGATCTAAGAGTGAATACATCATGTATTGAATGTAGATCAGCAATGTCTCTTTGCTATATCAAATCATATCATCATCATCATCATCACCATGAAACAGCTTACATTTACATATAACTTTTCATGCATTTAGATTTATAGTCAGATTTCACAATAACTTTGCAAGATATTTAGAACATATTTTGTTAACCTAATTTTATTTATGAGAAAACTGATACAGATATTAAAGAATTTGCTTAAATTTTACACATCAAGCTGTTTATGAAACTCTGAGTCAAAGGAATGTGTTGATTTTTTTCTTAATAAAGTCCTGAACTGCTGTTTCCATTCTTTGAGTGTATATATGTATTGCTTGTAATGTAGTGAAAAGATGACTGCATAGGTATCCAAGTTATCTAACTTTTAGTCCTAATCCTGCGCTAATTTTGCTGTGTGATCTTGGCAAAGTAATTTAATCTTAAAGTAGACCTCTATACTGCTTTGTAATTCCAAAAATTCTCAGGTTTTCTTTTCAACTAGTCATGAAAATCTCATATTACTCAAGAAATCTTGAGGAGAAGATGTTATCTCTCTTAGGCTGAGAAAGCTGAAGAAATAAACACATTCTTAGTTGTTCGATACTTGTAAGACTTTTGACAATTCAAAGAAAAATGTTCCAGATAATTACATTGTGGAGGACTACAAGTATGCCTCTATTTATAGAATTCATAATCTAGGAAAAAAATTTTGAACAGAAAACAAAATTTTCATGATGACATCAAGGACATAGTTGTTCCCTAGGGGAAAAAATATAATAGAACTACATCATATGAAAAAGACAGCTGGTTGCAGAAAGAGTGATTGACAGATCACTAATAACTTGGTTTAAAAAGAAAGAACATCTGCATGACAAGCTGTGCTTAAACAATAGGTATATTTTGGATTAAGTAGTATGAGCAATAGTAAGACAGATGTTTCCCTACAAAATTGCAACCCAAATAATATCAAAGAATATCTGCCTATATTTGCATATCTCTATTTATTTTTTTAATGGCAACCAAAAAAGACACTGAAAAAATAGTCTAAACTAATTTGCATACACACACATACATTCTTAAAGCTTTGACATTCATTGGCTTAGTTGGTACATTCTGGAGGTTGAATTATGTGTATGGTGTACTGTGCTTAGAATCAGAAAGATCTTAGTTGAAATACATCTTCATATACTTGTTAGCTGTATGACCCTAGGCAAGTAGCTTAACCTGATTGTGCCTCATTTTCTTGATTTGAAATATAAGGGAGTTGGACCTAATGACCTGCAAGGTCCTTGCCACCTCTAAATCTACTATCCTATAAACCTTCTGGATGATTTCACAAATAGGAATGAATGAAATTTACTTTTCTATTCATTTATTCATGCATGTATGCTTCTAAACAACTTCACAAGACATTCATGTTTAAATAAAAGCCTTTACAAAGGGTACTGACACTGCTTTTACAAGCCACAAATAGGAATAGTTTTCAATCATGATCACACCTTGTTGATCTCTAAAGAAGGGAATGTCACTCTCTTAATAGGCAGGTAAATTATTTGAGAATTCTTACTGTCAGAGATGGGAAGAAGTAATCTTGATGATCTTTCTGTGTTAGCATTTTAACCACCTACAGAAGATATAGAAAAATGTCTGCTTTTTTTTACCTTTGTTTTAAAACCTTAAGTGATGGAGTTCCCATAATTCTCACTTCAGCTTGTACCCTTCACTGGTGCTTGACAAGTGAAAAAATACATCAGCCATTTGCATCGTTTTATTGGAAGTATACCCAAAACAACTGATTATTTGATATTCTCCCCTCACCTAATAAATTGATATTTGGGGGGGAGTCATATAGTATCCATTCACATAATTTAAGTTCACCTTTCTTCCCCTTAACCTCTCCTGGATTCCATTCCCATACACACATATACCTTTAAGGATGCCAACCTAAGTCTTTCTGATGTCAAAATAAAAAGATGAAAAGCAAGGTTAATCTAATGGTTAATACATGAAGGGAAAAGTATAAATTATTCTCTCATACTAACCATATTATGGTGGGCAAGTTACTTAACTTTCCAAGATCTCAGTTACCTTGATTATAAAATAAAGAGGTTGGAATAGATGACTCTCTTCCAGCAATAAATCAGTAATCCAATGACTGATTCTTAAAAGTTCAAAAAAATAATGAATTTTTATATTGTTAGATCTAGAAGAGAGTGAAAATATTGTTTACTCTAACTCTCCAACTTAAATTCTGAGTAACCAGTTGTTGGGCATGTTGATGTGGGGATTCCTGTTTATTTTGTCCTTGTAGGTGACATTTTTTCCAACTTTGACCCTCTTCCACCTCGAGATAAAAAAAAAAAAATAGGTAAATCACACACAGGGCTTTGCGGATATCAGAGTTAATACAGAGGAGAAAACAAGATAGCTGAACTAGACTCTGTTATCCATATGAACATATATGCCTTGAACAAAAAAAAAAAAACAACACATTGCATGATTCTTTTTTTTTTGCTTAGTACATTTGAGCAAAATAGGATTCTGATCAAATAGTCACATTTTCCATTTAGTTCAACTCCCCTCATGTTATATATGAGGTAACTAAGAAACAGGAAAGTTACATGACATCCAGAGGCCACATAGGGGGCAAATACCAAAGAAAGAATCTGAACCAAAGTTTTCTGACTCCTATATCTTTGCCAAGAGAAACGCGAAATGGAGTCAGAAAGAGTTGGACATTACTGAATGACTGAGCAACACATAATTCATGACTCCAGAGGCAGTCTTTTTTTCTACTGTGCCATTTGTTAATCATCTCACATGTCAAAGGCACTGTGTTAGATCTTTAGGATAAAAAAAAAAAAACAACACGCAAAAATGAAAGTCCTTGTCCGCAGGGACGTTGCATTCTTTTGGTTTGGACCAGACATTTATTTCTGGCCAATACTATAGGAAAGTGAGCACTATTACCCTTGCTTGTACTCTCCCTATTTCTATATTTTCCATGTGGAAACTATTTCATTTTTTAGTAGTTTTAATATATACAATATTGTTTAGACTGTCATATGTATATTGAATCATAATTAAATTCACTCTTTGTGTAAAAATATTATGAAGCAAAATTAGTAAGTTAAAAAAACTAATGCCATTTCCACACCTATGCAAATTATCTTTTTCCTAGCATTCTGATTAAAATATAGGTGCTTTTCCCAATCATCTTACATGCATAGTAGTAATATAGAAACTGATTTTTTGAATATGGAAATGAAATGTTTCATGACTAGAGAAGTTTTCTAAGAAGTTGATCTTCCAATAGGAATCCTTGATGGTTTTGTACAAATGGGAATATACTTTCAGGAGCAATGAAAAAGGGAACAAATACTCCATGCAAGACCTACATCAAGTTTTAAACAATACTTTTTAAAAATTGTCAAAATTTACATCCTGAAGTGGGGGAGAAATATGTGAAAGTATAAGGCTGTCTTCTGATATCACGTACAAAATATTACTCCACATAAAAACAATATACAACTTTAGGTGCAGGCAAGTCTAAATCTTCCTTTCAGTCATCTATTTCTTTGTGTTTAACAGCTTACATTCTCTCGTTCATTATAATGATTTATCTATTGAATTTCTGTTATGGAAGGAATTGCTCAACTCAGAATCCTGCATCAAAAAGAATATGGCATGTGGCTATTTTAGGGACCCTGATACATTCACAAGGGAAGAACTATATTCTTTTTCTCCAAAGTCATAAGATCTCTGAAGGAAAAAACTTGAGAATAAACGGTCTGAGCTCAAAGCTGGTACTAACAATTCCCAGTCCCTGTTTATAGCTACATGGAGACTAAGTACAACTAAATACAGTTCCCTTTCTGGATGTAAATTCCTGAAAAAAATTAATAAAAAATAAAATAAAGCAACAGCAATAACAAAAAAAAGTTGGGTCAATGTGAGGCAAAGGTAGAGAGTTCAGCAGTGACCAGTTGGGAATTCTTCCAGGTGAGTTTGGTATACTGACAGTTCGAAATTTACCACTTGGGTATCAATTAAAATTGCTTTAGCAAGTGATTATATAGAATTCATGGAGGGAAAAATAATCTGCAAGAAACAGAAATAGTAAGTAACAAACTTACTGATCAATAAGCTAGCAAACATTTAGGGAAAAGAAATGTTGAGGAAATGAAGACTATATTTCCTTTAATAATTACTGAAAAGAGCATACTGTTTATTTCTCTATACCTTCACTACTTTAGATAATATTTTTCATTTTCTTTTTGTACATATTGTGGATTATTTAAATTTGCACTTGGTAATTAATATCTTTGGAGTAATGAAATGAACAGTAGATATCATTTCTGGGGAATCTGTGTTCAAATCCTACCTGACAAACTTGCTCGCTCTCTCTCGCTCTCTCTCTCTCTCTCTCTCTCTCAATAAATATACATACACACACAATTCAAGGCAAGTCATAGCAACTTTATAAGTCTCCTTTGTCACACATATGAATTAAAGAATCTGGAATAGATGAATGCTAAGGTTTCTCCCAGTTACAAGTTTTAAGAATTTACCTTTTCCTTTTTCTACTGACAACATGAATTCTCTGTTTTTGGTTTTGTTTTCTTTTCCACTTAAAGGTTTTGATCTAGTAAAATGTGAAGATCCGGGAATCCCAAATTATGGCTATAAGATCCAAGATGAAGGTCATTTTACTGACACCATCGTCCAGTACAGTTGTAATCCTGGGTATGCAATGCACGGTAGTAGCACCATGACCTGCCTGAGTGGAGACCGAAGAGTGTGGGACAAGCCTTTGCCTTCTTGCATTGGTAATGTTGAATAGGACATACAGAAATGACTATACCACACTGTCAACCTCTAATTCTAATAACAAAGATATTTAGTCATGTCTCTGATTTTTTTTCCTCATCCCTTCCTGGGAAATACTCTGGCTAAGATGAAACTCCATTTCGCATAAAATTAAGAAGTTCTTTCCAGTCTCTCCCTTATACTTATTTGCATTGTGGGTTTTTTGAACATGGAAACAGTACTTTCTAAAGTGATCATATTGAGATGTTTAATATAGATATGTTTATTAGGACCCAAATCATTACATTATTTTCATATCTTCTGACTTTATATCAGAAATTGGAACTTTCTCGGTTGATAATACGAAGAGGTTTCAGGGAAGATGAGGCTAAATAGAGGAGTTTTTAAAAAGTTCTAAAATGATAAAAATCATTTTTCCTTAAAATGTTAATAAATGCAGAAAATTATGCAAAACAGTAGTCTTATCCAAAATAGGATTACATATTGATATGCCTTTGTTTTCTCCTCAGCTGAATGTGGTGGTCGAATCCATGCTGCCACATCTGGACGGATATTGTCTCCAGGTTACCCAGCACCTTACGATAATAATCTTCATTGCACATGGATCATAGAGGCAGACCCAGGGAAGACCATCAGGTAGTCATTTTATTGTGTGTTATGCTGAAGTATGTAGGTTCTGTGTGCTATGCATGAAGAAAAAAGGGGGGAGTCCCATAAAATTAGTTATCTTTTACCTCTGGAAGATAGTTCATAAACATTCCAGGATTTATATCCACCTGCTCCAAAGACTGACCTAGATGGAGTTTCTACACTTCTCTTTGGCTCAGCTTCTCATTTGGAAATACCTTTGGAAATCTTGAATTAAAATGTACTTAGTAGACTTACCCAGAATACATGTTTATAGGTATATTAAAATGATGGCACAAAAAAAATTCAGCCCTGAGCGACAGATAAGAAGAAAATAATTAAACTATATAAAATTGGTAGAAGAAAGAATAAAGTAATTATCCTATTTCTAATAAAAAATCTGAATTGATTCTAGGGAACTCTTTATGAAAAAATGTAAAACAAAACCTTAAATAATACATATTAGTGTCTCACCATATTTTTAATTCTAAAGTTCAGTATAAAAGTGAATTATAATTATTATGAAGACCTCCAAGTGAATATGAAAAAAAAATCAATAAGTGGGGAAAATAGAATGGAGTGAAAAGGTATCTATATTTTATTTCAAGTTCATCACTCTCTTCTCTTGTGAAGTTCACTCTTCCTGACACTTATTTGGCATCTTTTTTATAGGAAGTGTAAAGTAATGGTATAGTAGATCACTGGATTTGGAATCAGATCATTAGGACTTGAATCTATTTCTTAGCATCAGTGTGACCTTGCCTCGCTCACTTTCCATTTCTGGACTTCTGTACCTTTCCCTCTCAAATACACAGACTGGACTAAAGGTCTCTAAGGTCCCTTCAAGCTCTAAAACCTATAATCTATTTGTCAATCTCTAGCCCTTCAGAAAAAGATCCTTCATCTGTCACTATCTAGCAATCTAGAAATAGCAAAGGGGTGCCGTGGGTAGAGCCCTGGGCCTGAAGTCAGCAAGACCATAGGTTAGACTTGGCCTCAGACTCTCACTAGCTGTATGACCCTGGGTAAGTCACTTAATTTTTATTTACTTCAATTTCTTCATCTATAAAATTAGAATAACAATAGTACTTCTCTCCCAGGGATGTTTTGAGGATCAAATGAGATACTAATAGTAAAGACCTTAACGCAGTACCGGGAACATAGTAAGCATTATATAAATATTAACTCTTATTATTATCAAGGTAGAATTAGTAGTAGCAGATATTATAAAAATTCATTGTAATCACATGAACAGAACAGTTATTGATTATTGCATAATAACCAGTGAATGATAATCGAGGGAAAGATATTTTCATCTGCCATTTTCTCAAAGTGAAGTGAAATTTAAAAACATAAATGTTGGGGGAAGACAAAATGAAAAGCATTTGAGTGACAGAATGTATTTGATCATATAGTATGAAGATCAGTGGCCGTCATTTATTATATTTGTATGCCCAACTCCTAGTACGGTGCTAAACATATAGTCAGCGTTTAATAAATGCTTGCCGATTGATTGAATACTTGAAGGTAAATAGTACTTCTCCAACTTTAAACAAAGAATCTCAGTATTTCTCAAATGTAGTATGTCATTTTTGCTATCAATTAAATGGGGTGTTCTCAAAGTCTTAGGGCAATTTTAAATTATTAATGCTTACAATATCCCTGCATTAGCTGGGAAAGCTTAAAACTGCACTAAGCCTTTGCTTACTTTCTATTGGGCCTAGTTATTTTTTAAAAAAATCATTTTTACATTTTTAATCTCTTAAGTAACAGAAAAATCCAGAGAATTTGTATTTTATTTTATTATTAAAATATGATATGTTTATATATGCACATATAAATGCATTGGAGTTATATCTAGAACATGAATAACAAAATAAATAACTATAAATCTGGATATCTCTAAGGGTTCTATTTAGAAAGCAGAGATAGCCAGACTTTTTATGTGTGAATTTTAAGGAGGAAAAAGCTCACAAATTAACACAGATTTGAGGAAGTCACTAAAATAGCATTCCCAGCCCAGGTTTAGAAAAACAATGACTATTCTTTCCCTTTACCTGTAAGCGGGTTACAATAAAAGTCACATTTCAAATTAAAATGAGATGAAATGAACTCTTCCTGCTTTCAAACGAAATTCATTTTCTGGTTTCCCAGTTCTTAGAGCTATAAACTTTCATCTTGTTCTCCTTACCATCAGGAAAATAGGCAAACTGAGTTCAGATGATTGGCAGAAATGTCCCAGTATGGCAGCTGAGATGTTTATTGCCATAACTCAAACATATGCTAGAAAGTGGTTTGGTGTTTAGAGGAATTGTCATGACATAAATTATCAAAATATATAGGAAAAACCAATGCTACAATACAGTTGTATGAAGCAAAATTAGGCATTCCGCTGTAATATTCATTATAAGCTTTCTTTCTGTCTTTTTTTTTTATCTTTCCTGTTTACCTTTCTATCATGCCTTTATTTATAGCTTCCTTGTCATTCTATCTTATTTTTCTTCCTTTAATTTCTCTTGCTTTTCTTTCCCTTTTTAAAATTTAAGTTTTTAAATGTTATCTTCTTTCAAATTTTTATCCACCTGGATTGTTGGATTCGTGACTGAAAGGGAATGAAGTTTTCAATCATTCTTCAGCTAGCCTAGTGTGTTAAATGCATTCATTCACTTATTCTCTTAGGTTTTAGTTCTATGGTTTAGTTTATATATATATATATAGTTTAGTTCTATTGTTTATTTCTACATCTCCTTACACAAGGTTATTAAAAGTGCTTTATTTCTTTAATGGAAAAAGACATTGTTATAGGCGATTTGGGCTTGAAGGAGTTCTGTAATTTCAACATGTGCTTTAGAAAGTAGCTACCTGAGTTGAATTTAATTAAAAGTTTAATCACAAGAGGTTATTGTAAATTTAGCCACATTAAGAGTTCTTTGTAAACATTTCTGTAGGAGACCCAGTATATATCATTGCTGAGTACAGCTATAATTTATATAATAAAGGTAACACTAATATAAACATCTTTCAACAAGCAGCATTAAAGGCTGTGTTTTACATAAATTTTATGTGTGTGTTGTTCCCTAGTTTAATTGCTTTTCTGTAAGTGTAATTGTCTGGAAAACTATCTTTGAAAGTACTTCTTTTCTTTAATCTCATACAAGAAAATGTATTCAGTGGTTTGAACAATGGACCAAATGTAAAGCTAAAAGACATCTTTTCAGAATAATAATTATAATAACTAGTGTTTATATAGCACTTTGAGGTTTGCAAAGCACTTTATACATGTTGTACACTTGATTCTCAAAACAATCCTATCAGTTAAGTACTATTATTATCACCATTTCACAGATGAAGGAACTGAAGCACAGGAACAATAAATGAATTGCCACGCAGCTAAATATGTACTGAAACAGGATTTATAACTCAGATCTTTCCAACTCCAATCTAATGCTCTATCCATTATGCCATCTTCAGTATTAGAATTATGTCCATTCCAATGTACTAAGTTCATAGAATTTAGAACTGAAGTAAATTTAAAGATCACCTAACAGCCCCCACGTTTTATAGAGAAGGAAACTGGGACCTTGAAGGCATCAAGGTGTGTCTAAGATTGCATAGGAAGCCAGGGGACAGAGTCAGAATGCCAATCTAGATCCTCTGTCTCCAATTCCAATATACTTTCTATTACCTTACCCTGGCTGATGCCAGTACTTGGCTTCACCAAAATAATGAAGGAGATGGACTTTGTCTTTGACTTTCCCAGGTTTCTACTTTTATTCCTTTATTTCATTCATCTCCTTAGCAGTCCTTACCTACCACTCTCAGAATTTAATGTTATAATTGTTCCTACCATTGAAAGAAAGTTAATAAACTTTCCAACCTGTTATGGCGAGTTTTCATTCTTTCTTCCTCCACACCCCACCCCCAGAATACCCTTCATTACCAATACAATACATTACACATCTAGAAAGAAGTTGGCCCCATACCAAACCTGATACTGAATACTGGGACAGAGCTGTCCATATATTTCAACTGCAGCTGTTTTCGGCAGGATACGTCCCAACCTTAGTATTTATAAGCCTACCTTGCCAACTTTCAACTAGTACTGTGTTCTCCCCAAAAATAAGGCATTCCATTTCCGTTTGGTTCTATAAAACTATGCAATCATTGATTGCTAATTTAGTTTCCTATTTTTAAAAACAATCTTGAGGTTGAATTGACAATTTTGAAAGAACTGTGTATTTTTGGAGGAGACAATGATAAATGTATGTTGTCATAATTTCTATTTTTCTAGGTTTTTTCAACTATGCTATTGAGATAGTATTATATTAAAAAGAGATGCTCTATGTTTCATGAATAATAAGAGATGTTTTATTTTAAAATATAGCATATATAAATTTAAAGAAGCATGATTTATTTATAATGTTTCAGGATGTACATCATGTTGTTAATTCAGCTACATTACTATTTATGCATAAGATATAATAAGTGAAAGTGCTAGAAACCAGAAAATTCCCAAGCCATAGATTTTCTTTGTTATTATTATTTTAGCTAAACTCCTTTACATGTTTATGGCATAAAACTCCTTTACATGTTTATGGCATAACCCTCAGGGCTATAGATCAGGCATAAAAATCAACTGGTACATGTGAATTCTTTTGTTTCTTGAGGCACAGCAAAATCTTTAACTGCCATCAGTCAATCAAATTATAGCATTCAAAATTGTTACAGAAAAAGAGGTTTGAGATAGAACACATTCTTACCTATATGTTGGTATTTCAAGCATATTTATTTGGTTTTGTAAGTGAACTAACAGAAAGAGATACAATAGCGAATCTAATCCTACAGACACAAAATGTGCTTCTCAGTGGGAGATCACATCTTAGACATTATTTTTTCATGTTATATATACTACCATCTAGTGGGGAACTGAGAAAACACTGATAGCTTTTTGACTGCAGGTTTTTCATCACAATGAGACACTCTTCCCTTAGTCTAATGTTATGGCATAACAGTATTTTGTAATGGTCATTTCTGAAAGATAGGGATTTTTAAGATCTAAAAGGAGGTTGTTTTCTCTTAAATTTATAACCCATTAATGTTTCCTGTTTTTCCTCTTCTTTCACAGTCTCCATTTCATTGTTTTTGACACTGAAATGGCTCATGACATACTCAAGGTTTGGGATGGTCCCATAGACAGCAACATTTTCCTGAAAGAATGGAGTGGGTCTGCTCTGCCTGAGGATATCCACAGCACCTTCAACTCACTGACCCTTCAGTTTGACAGTGACTTTTTCATCAGCAAGTCAGGATTTTCCATTCAGTTCTCAAGTAGGTGGAACTTACACTTTTCTTTAAATCTGAATTACATTGGGGAAGAAAAGCTTTCTTTTTTCCTTTTTTTTAAATGTTTCATTAAACAGACAGATTTTCCTGAGAGCAAATAATTTGAGCTTTTAAAACGTTAGGTCTGTCTGATAGATTTTGGTCACTAGCAGAGAAGTACCTATAATTCACTCCAGTAATTATAAGACCATAAATGTTCCCCTTAACTTGTGGATATCAGAATCTAGATATGAGTCCCTGGCCACATATTGGAATCTGATAATAGACAAAATTATTAAATATTAAAGATTTGTCTTTGGCACTTCTTTCTGTACTCAACCTGCCTAAATCACATATCCTTCCCAAGTACTATTCTATTTCATTAGAGTTGTGTTCTCTGATCTGAAACTCACACACTGCCCTTTGATATTTTAAAAATTTTTTCCATCTTGCCCACCTTAAGATTTATGCATTCAATTTTCTATTGGTTTAGGGTTCAATAAATAAATCAATAAATAATCTACATTAATATTAAATACCATGTTCATTTCAATGATGAGTTTCTAATATTTATTCAAATGGTAGGAATTTCAGGAGGATGAAGGAAATCATTTTCCTTGAGTATCTTTCAGTACTCCTGGAATACCACTAGTGATGCTCCTTAAAGTTCAGGTCTGGTAATATCACTTTCCCTACTCAATAAACTCCAATGGCTCCTTATCATCTCTAGAATAAAATATAAAATCCTTCATTTGGTATTCAAAGCCCTTCCTAATATGGCCCTCTTTGAACTTTCCAATCTTCTTACGGACCTTATGATCCCCTCACAAATTCTATTCTCTAGTGACAACAACCTCCCTGCTATTTCTCCTACAAGACACTCTTATCTTCCAGGCTAGGGCATTTTCTCTGTCCTCCTCCCCATGCATAGAATTCTTTCCTTCCTCATTTCAGTCTCCGTTCATTCTTGACTTTCTTCAAGTCCCAGATAAAACCCTATCTCCTACAGGAAGCCTTTCCTGACCTCCATATTTCTAGTGCTTTCTCTCTGTTCCTTATCTCCAGTTTATCCTGTATAAACATTGTTTGCCCATAGTTGATTCGATGTTATCTTTGCCATTAGAGTGTGAGCTCCTTGAGAATAGGACTGCTTTTTTTTTTCCCTTTCTTTGTATCCCCAGTACTTAACACAGTACCTGGCACATAGGAGGTACATAATAAATGTTTGTTGACTGAGAGTCAGGAAGATATTAGTCAAAAATCCTGCCTCGGACACTTATTAGCTATGTAACTCTGGGCAAGTCACTTAAAATCTCTTCTTTAATTGCAAAACTTTTTGTGACACTTTGGGGCTTTCTTAGCAAAGGTACTGGAATGGTTTGCCATTTCCTTCTCCAGCTCATTTTATGGATGAGGAAACTGAGACAAACAAGGTTAAGTGACTTGCCTAGGGTCACAGAGCTAATAAGTGTCTGAGACAAGGTTTGAACTCATAAAGATGAATTTTCCTGATTACTAAGCCCAGTGCTCTAACCATTGCACCACCTAGCTGACCTAATAATCTGCCAAAAGGGCATGATAATAGCATTTATCTCATAGAGTTTTTGTTAGGCTCAGATGAGATTATACATTTTAATAAGGTTTTGCAAACCTCAAATCATTATATAAAGTCTGACAATTTAATTATCACATAATAAATTTATATTTAATATCAAAATGAATATACATTTACATGTAGTCTAAGTCTGACAAGTTACTTTCGAGCTGTTCTTGTGATAACATATGGAACTTACTCTGGGCTCTTAAGGATCATGATGCTTCGGAAAGTTTATAATAAAAACTAGGGATATTCTTCATACCTACCCTTTTTGGTTTTGTAGAGCAAAATAAAACAGGTTATCTGGGGAAACAGAAAAGAAGAAAATCTCTCCCCACATCTTTCCATGGTTCTCTATCAAAACTGGAATTATGTCCAGTTTAGCAAAAACTGACCTTCACTTAGTGGATGACCCACAAAATAGCTGGCATTGGCATTTGCCTACTTATTTATATGATTAAGATGTACAGTTTAAAAATGCCTGGCTCTGTAATTTCAACAGAAGCTACAGATATTAGGACAGATATGTCAGTGGAGAATTCAGTGAACTTTATGAAAATATGTACCCCATCTCCAATAGCTGGTATGAAGGTACAACTGATCTTTTTTGTGATAAGGGCCCAGGAGTTAACATTCTTTTTGTTGCTCAGTATGTTTTCAGTCATGGCCAACTCCTCATGACCCCATTTGGGGTTTTCTTGGCAAAGATACTGGAGTAGTTTGCTATTTCCCTCTCCATGTCATTTTACAGATGAGGAAACTGAGACAAGCGGGGTGAAGAGAATTGCTCAGAGTAACAGCTAGTGAGTGTCTGAGGCCAGATTTGAACTCAGGAAGATGAATCTTTCTGATTTATGGCTTGGCATTCTATCCACTGCATCACTTAAAAGCCCTGATATTCCCACACCCAGTCACTTTTATGCATTCCATTTAACATCAAGAGACACTAGGGAAAACTCCAAACTGTCTCTGTGGCACTCAGAGAGCCCCTGTCTCCCAGATCTTTCCCTTTCTGTCTAACCTACTGGGATATGTTCTCCCTTTGGAGTACATTTCTTTGAACTCTAACCACAAGAGATTTGCATCATAGAGTTAACCACAAAAAAATGGGTTTAGTTTATTTAAACAGTTTATTTAATCACACTCATAGAACAAAAGGAAATTACATATGTATAACATACAAACAAAAATATATACATAATTTAGTAAGACAGAAATTTAAATAACTATGCAAATAAGATCTATACATATATATGTATGCATTATCTTATATATACATCCATATGTGATAAATTGAGATGATCAAATGAGGGAAATCACTAGACTTAAGGAACATCAGGAAAGGTTTATACATGTGTGTATACATATACATACATATAAACTATGTGAGTCCCAAACCAACAGTTTCTCAGTTACTTAGACTAAGCTGCTCTCTTAGCCGATACGAACAGGAATCAACAAAAGCACCCAGTGCTCACTTTAGCATAAAAGATTGAAGTCCAGTCAGACCAAGGGATCTAACTTTCACTTTGAAAGAAGACAAGATTCTAGGAGAAGTAGGGGAAGAATGAGAGCATTCAAGAAATAGGGGACCACCTATGTAAAGATACTAGGATGGGAGAAGGAATTTGAAGTATTTCAAACAGCATGCCTGGCGCTGTGAGTGAATGAAAGGGATTAAAATGAAGCAAGGCTGGGAAAGCAAATGGGAGCCAGATTGTAGAAGCTGCCATGATGAGAATTTTGTACTTTATCCAACCACATATATAAATTTAATGTCTTCCCTCCCTTAACAATATATTCATTTTTACTTTTATAAACAAGTGACTGACAGTAGGAAGAGCAGACCAGCCTCAGAATTGGGACAATTTGGGCCCAAGACCTACCCTTGAAGTATGCTGGCTGAGGGACTTTGGTTAAGTCATTGAGAATCTCAGTGTCCTCAGAAATTCTTTAAAAGTAGAAATTGCAGAGAATATGCTCAACTACAATAATAAAGGGAGTTTCCTCAGTGGAAGTTCCTTATACCAGTGAAATCACAGGTGTGTGTGTGTGTGTGTGTGTGTGTGTGTGTGTGTGTGTGTGTGTGTGTGTGTGAGATTAGAGATTGACTCTGTGGCATAGAGAGATCCCAGTGAGGAAACACTTTCTGAATCTCTAGATGAATGAAGACTGGCTACTGCTCTAAACTATAGCTTGCCTGAGGATATTAGGAAACTAAGTGACCTGGGGTCATACAGCCAGAATGTATCACTCATGGAATCTGAACCCAGGTTTCTTTGATCCTCAGGCTCTCCATCTACTATTTCATGTTTCCTCTCTTATAATCTGTCTATTCCTTTTAAAACTGAAAAAGTAAAAAAATGATGTACTTAGGGTGGATAAGTAGGTAACATTGTGGCAAAAGCCCCTTTAAATGTTGATTATCTGTAAATGATTCCTGATTATATTTTGACCCCATGCCTTTTTTAAAGGCATTATAGAGAGAAAGTGAGTTTATTGTAAGGGAACATGTGTCGTTTCCTCCTAGAAAGCTATTTTACTTTCTATCTCCTTTTGTTCTGAAGGCTTTCCCATCATCAGATCAGGGAATTACACATTTCAAAGGATATTTTCTTCTTATGTAACTTCTGGCAAATCACTTAACCTCGCCAACCTTCAGCTTCCTAATTGAAAGAATGAGAAGGGATGGATTGGATGGTTTCCAAAATCTTTTCTAGGTCATACTCTGTAATCTTCAATAAATGGTTATGTGTGGAGTGGGGAAGTAGGTGGAGTTATATATAGGAGGTGACTTCCAATAAGCAAAAGCTTCAGCTCTATCATCAAACTAAAGAGAATTCTGCCCCATTTGATCCTTACTCCCTCATTACTCCATCTTTTTCATATAACTAACCAAAGGTAGAGTTCTTCACTGTACTAAAGGCTAACCTGGTTTCTAACAAGTAGGAATAAAAGAAATTAAAATAGAATTCCTTATTCCTAGAATTGTGACATCCACCTCCCCCATCAGAATGGCAATGAGACCAATCATGTAACTTATTTGCAAGAAGATCCTAGGTTTATTCATTTCATTTGAAGCTTTTATGCATACATACCTACACATATGTACATATACACATACTATATATACATATATAAGGATAGATAAGGAAGATGAGGCTAAAGCACACAGGAGAAAGAACATATACGTGGCTACATGAAGAGAAATACAAGGAGAGAAAAGTATAGGCTACAGCTTACAAGGAAATGGGATATAGAAGCAAAGATAGTCTTTTTTCAGTCTCATTGAACTGGTTTTCCTCGAGTATATCAAAACTCCTGCTTAGATAGAGAGAACAAGAAAATCTACAAAAGACCAGCCCTTAGAAAGATTGAAAGCTGAAAGTGATAGTGACAGAGTTCAAGAGGCAGATGCAGAAAGAAGATACTGCCTATCAGAAACTCAAAGAAGGTGAACTTATCCCCATTCTTCAAGCTTGCCTTCAGGAAATTAAAAAAAGGGGGGAAAAGGAAGAACAATCCTATTCCAAGTTCCTCACTAAACTAATAAAATAGGTTGAACCAAAAGAAATGGAAGGAAATTATGATTTTACATGGTTCCCACTTGTGTCAGATTTAAGAGTTAAATAGCATCATCCTTTTGGGGATCTAGTCCTGCCTAGATTTGGCTTCCTATTGCCTGAGGATTTTATTTTATTCTGGTGGAGGGATGCAGGGTAGGGTGGAAGGATCTATACTATCTATCTGTGATTTATCTGTACCTAATATATCTATATTATTCTCTCTCTCTTTATGAGTATTCTATTTCTAGAAAGTTGTGCTTGCCTAGGGGTAGGATATCATTCTGATATCTTCATTTGCAGGATATGAGTACCTACTTTTTTTTTTCTCCTGTGCCTCAGCTATGGTGAAGAAGATTTTATATATATATATAATCCTACAGTAATCAATACTCCCTCCCAAATCTTTACCTATAGACATCATTAATTACAGTGAATCTCTGACCACTTTTACCACTAATCATACCAGACTAGAATTTGGAAGCTATGTTTCTCTTCTGTTTAGAAGGGAAAAGGCATTCATTCATAACTACTAACAACAGTGGTAATCAACTGGGGAGCAAATGATAAGAAAACAGCTGTTGTAACAGAGAAAAGACTCAATTAATCAATAAACATATATAAACTCCATCTTTCACGTGCCAAAGAGGGACCAGAAAGACATTGTCCGTTGGCTTAGCAGGTATGTGCTACCTGGACTGAATGGAGGTGAGGGAAAGCAAATCTCCCTCTGGCTGCTCTACGATCTCGCTAGCAGACACGTCAGTTCTTAGCCTAGGGAAAGAACTACTCTTTGGCCTCTGATTGCCATCATTGGTCATAGGAGTTTGCAAGGTTGTGGGAACATTGGAACAGACACTCACCAATCAGGCATTTCCTGCTAAGGTTCCTTTCTTGTGATGTAAAGATCAACAAGATGAAAGATCTTCCTACTATAGTCTAGTTCCTTTCTCTCAGAAGCCTCCAAAAACAGCGTGAGAAAGTCAAGGTCCTTAACAGTCACCAAACTTCTGAACCCTGGGATAACCTCTGCTTGAGTTTTCCCACATGTGTAACAGAGCTCACACTGTATATGTTATATTAATAAGACCTGTCTTTTCTACTCAGTTTTATGCTTTTTTGCCTGAAATACAAACTACATAAAATATTACTGGTATCCTTGTGCTTTCACAAGGAGAAACTAGTAGGGTTTGTCCAATATGTCTCTTTCTGCTTTGATTGGGGTTTACAGACATTTGTTTCTTTTAAATATAAGCAAGTTAGCTAGCTATTTGAAAGGCATAACAGTTAAAGTTATTTGTTGTCCAGAATTTGTTGTGGGAAGAAGAAAATATGCCTTATAGGGACATTTGTGGACTGTGCACTGCCTGATGTTGCCTGGGGATTGTTGTTTGATACTGAATAGTTTATGGGGTCTTAGTTTCCTTCAAAACTGGGTAGGATTGGCTGAAGATTTGTCAATTTATTTAGAATATATTCATGATCATCAAGGGCTTCAATAATTAAGCCTATGTTTAACAAGAGGACTACCCCTTTCAAGAATGAAAATCATTGGGGCTGTCAAAGGAAGCATGCCATTTTCTTTATAAGGTTACCATGCCAATCTTTCCCACTCCTAGACACAGACCAAATTCAGTATTCAGATGAGCTCCTTCAGGGCCATGATTATGTTTTCATTTTGTTTTTCATGGACGCTCCAGATGGCAGTGCCAGGTATTTGTATTTTTCTTATATTCCTATCCTATTTCATGATATAATAATTTCTTTTTTTTTAATTTTGGGGAATAAAAGTCATGAAGCTATCATTGAATTTTGTATCAAATATTATACTTATCTGTGCATATGTCCCATCCCTTTAATAAACTGAGAGCCAATGCAATAGTATATAACACACCAATCAGCCTACCATCCAAGCTTCCTATCTTTCTCAGTGCCTGAAATAATGTTCTAGACACAGTAGGCAATTAAAAAATGTTTGTTGATTTTAAATAGTTGTATGATTTTGTGATTATGCTAATATTCACTTTGTTGAGCATTATTTTATTTTTAATAACTCCTTTTTCATCAGAGGCTTAGGACATTGTGAAGAAAATTGAGGAATTAATTTACCCTTGATTTAGGTTTTTGCTTGTCTTAGTCTGTTACAATTGCCTTATAGCTAGGTCCCTATTAGTTCAAATAATGAATCCCTTAAAGTGGTCATATTATTTGAAGTTATAGTTATATGTAAAATATGGTCATTGGTTCCAGTCTAATGGATATATTAAGTGCAAATTCAAATAATACAACTATGTCACCATATTCATTATTCGTACTAATTAAGATCTGGTTATAAATATATTTTTTTAATTTAGTAAAATTTGCCCCCCTCAAAAGAAAGAAGATTCTCTTTTCGTTATAAAGAATCATTCCTTCATCTTTCCAATTTAAGAAGAAGATGTTGTCTACTTTAAAGCAAATTTTGTTATGAATAATTACCATTAATGTTGTTTTTTATTATTCAATCTCAAAAATCCCACTCTTCAACCAGACTGATCGTAAGATATATCTTTCAGCAATGGCAATTCGTAAAGACCATCTATCAAGTCAGCAAAATAATAACCATACTAAAAATCCAAGTTTTTGTCTGACCTTGAGGCACTTCTTCTGGGTAAACTGGGGCTAGGGAAAATCTCCCATATCCAGGTATGAAGTCTGATCTGAAGTTAGTCTTAGGGATTCCAATTCTAATACAAGGAGTTAGGCTCTTTGTACTCACACATATTGGCTCATTGAACCCCTTGCCCTGTCACCCCAGAGACACTTTTACCAATTGTTCACATCTAGAGCTACCCCAAAAAGAGGGAATAAGAAAGAGATGGTGCTCATTGTGCAATATAAGTAAGATATAAGAGACATCATTTATTCCTACAAATGCATAAAAGGCCAAATATAAAGATTCACGAGTGTGTATTAAAATAAAACTGAACAATTTATAATTATAAATATTTCAGGGATACTATTTAAAATGTACCTGAGCATAAAGCAGATTGTGATATTACTGATGAGGCATTTAATATTTCACCTTGCTTCTGCATATTTTTTCTACCCCAAACACAGACCTTCACTGAATCTTGTGCTTTTCCATTTCAGCAGTCAATATTCCTGCATTTGCTAAAACAAATTCCTCCTATGTCTACCTCAGCCAGCTACTCCTCTCATTAGCCTCATTACTGTCTTTGCGCTTACAGGGTCTTCTCTGACACTAGACACTCCAGTTTTCAAAACAGTTCAGTCACCTGTTCAGAAAAGAAAACATTAGTAGAAAAAAAACAGCTAGGGGTCAAGGTATCTGGTTCATGTTCTATATTGGAAGGAGAGTGGAGAAGGTGATCCCTGAATGTACTTGATTTACTGAATTACTGTTTTCTTATAGGTGCAGTGATATGCCTTTTTGTTGAACAGATCCTAATAGTTGCATCATTTTGTAATTAATTAGAGTCAGAAGCTTGTGTTGAAAGCATTTATAGAATGCTTTACAGTTTCAAAGCATTTTACAAATATTTTATCATTTTATCCTCATATTAACCCTAGGAGGTTGTGCTGTTCCATTTCATTGCCGTTGGTCCATTCCTCTTTGTAAACAGTAAATTCACATTAAAAAATTAAAATAGTTAGCTTTGAGATTGTCAATGGAAGTCCTCTATAATCTGGTTAAATTAGAAATTGAGAAAGAAAAGAGTACATTTTATCTATACTGATATTCCACTTGCTTAAAACATTTTAAGCAAAAATTATTCATTTACATAGCATTTTTTTTCAATTTGGATTATAAGATGAAATATTTTTACTTTTGAAAATAATGAGAAAGGGAGGAAAAATACTTACTGAAAATCTAATAAAAATGGTAAGTATTTGATTGTCAACCAATGCTTTGTCAAAATAATGGTTTTTTTAAATAAATACTATTTGCATTAGCTTTGACTACTGTACTCTTCTGTGGTAAATGTGTTTATCCTTTATTGGAACAGAAGAATGTAAATCGTGAAGACTCATAAGACTTTTAGACCCCATTAAAGGTCCATTGTCTTGCCAGCTCAACACAGCATGTAGAACATGAGGACATGAACTGACTAGTACAATTATGTTAATTGTAATCAGCCCAACACTTTTCATTAAAACTTAATTACCATTTAATCATGCATTAAAAAAAAGAAAATGGAGTTGAGCATACAAAACTGACCTTTATTCTGAGGGTTAAATACTCTTATGCTACATGTTATATACCAAGATTGCCAAGTAGTACATTTCCTTGAAAAGAAAGGATAGGGGTAAAAAAAAAAATAGTACAGTGTTTTGTTTTGTTTTTTCTTATAAACTCAGAATATTTTTGTAGTCCTGAACTTTGAGAATTAATATCATTTAAAAAAATCAATATCCTGGCACTAATGCAACATCTATATCCACTATTTATTATTATTTTATTTTTTGGAATTATAAAGTTATGTTTTTAGAAAAAGAATATTGCAGGCAAAATAGGGGGATGTTGCTTGATGAATGCAAGGCTTTCAGGGAGAAGTCAGAGCTGCCAGCTGACAGACAGAGTGGCCAGGAAGTAAAAGAAGGAACTAGGATGCCCAGTGTCTTTGGTGGAGTAGTTTTGAGCCATAAAATTGGTACCTTCTGGCTCAAAACAATTTGATCAGTTTCTATGAGTCCACTCAGAAGGAATAGGGGGTGAGCCAGTGCAGCTGGGAGGCAGCAATGGCTGGTGTGGAAAGGGCTGCCAGCTGGCCAGGATTGTAAGAGATAGGTCAGGTACAGCTGTGTCCAGAAATTGGTAGGGGGAGGGGGAAGAGTGAAGGGAAATAAGAAAATCATTGTTTTACTTTTAAATAGGTTTTACACTCCTAGAAGCATATCCTTCCCATAAAATAACCTTCAGGACCTAGTATACACAATCACATTTAAAATGTGAAAAATTAATTAAGCAACATGACTTTGATTTAAATCAAAATTAAAAGCATTAGGTCCTAATTTTATGAACATTTTTGGTTGAAATATGAATTTATACATTTTATAAAATAATTTAACAGAGTTGTTAATCTCAAACAAAAGGATTTTCAAACAGCTTGGTGTAGTGGGACCTGGAGACAAGAGAAAATCTGTTTAATTCTGGGCTTGGTAAATTATGACAGTAAGTAGGCTGTAGGAGGAATACAGAAAACTTGGAATAAAAACATCTGATCGCTGGTTCTGGCTCTGACCCTGTGCCCTGACCCCTTCTTTTTTTTTCTAAAATTAAAGATTTAATTTCACAAGGAAATCACAAATATCTGAATTACATGAAAGGCATGATTGAGAGAACTGTAACCTACACTTCAGCCTGGTACTTAAGAAACTGTAGTGATTTGCCTCTTAAAAGGTCAGAGCCTCCAGAAGCAGCCCTGGCTGGTCCTATCCACCAGACCTGCCTATGGTTTTCCATGACATTTTGGGAAAACATACTCCAATAGGTTACATTCCCTCTGATTTGGTTCAATACTGAATCTGGAGAAAAATTGGGTTAACAGCCAGATTCTGACCCATTGCATTGAAAATACATTCATTTGTCTCTATATTTTTAGTAAACAAATGAGGTTATAACAGAAGGTATGTAGGTCATTTTCTCTTAGCTTTCTCATTTGCACAATGAAGTAATTGGACTAAATATCTGAATTCCTTTCCACATCTCAATCATAATCCTTAATTTCCCACGGTTCAGTTTCCTCATTGACAAAAGGATGAAATTGCATCAGATAATGTCTTCCATTTGAATAGTGTGAATGCTGTCACATATATTTTCTTATTTGATTCTTAAAATCCTCAGGGATAGACAAGGGAGGTATAATTATTTCCATTGTATAGATGAAGAAACTAAGGCTTAGCAACTTATTCAAGGGAGGATAGCCAGTAAGACAAGATTAATTAATCTTTTTCCACTTCTATGAATTGTGGTTGATATCTGTTCCCTCAAAACAACACCATGCAACAATTACTTACCCTGTCTATACCTGATGTACTTCATCTATAAATTTGGACAGTTGAAATAAATGCCCTCCAACACAGTTAAGTGACACAGTAGATAGAGTGCTGGGCCTGGAATCAGGAAGACTTGGTCAAATCCCACCTCAAACACTTACTGTGTGACCCTAGGCAAGTCACTTAACCTTTACTTGCCTTAGTTTCCTCAATTGTAAAATAAGGATAATAATGACATCTTCCTTTGTTGTAAGGTTCGAATAAAATAATATTTTTTGAAGTCTTGGACATGATATTTGTGAAACTCTTGGAAAGTGCCTGGCATTTATCAAATGCTTAATAGGTCCTACCTTCTTCCTTCCTTCCTTCCTTCCTTCCTTCCTTCCTTCCTTCCTTCCTTCCTTCCTTCCTTCCTTCCTTCCTTCCTTCCTTCCTTTTTTCCTTTTCTAAATCTATGATCTGACAAAAACAGAGCCGTTTAAATAAGTATGAACTATTCTAAAAATCCGCTAATTAAAAAAGCTTTTGTTTATTCCAAGTGATAATAGCAACTGAGGTCAGAAAGATATCAAGACTTGTTTTTCTTGCGTGGAGAAATACATTAGTTTCTAAGGTTTCTGCTTTGGGGAGCAATTAAGGCAAAGAGTGTTTTACTTTTGAGTAGTTGGAGAATGAATTGTCCATACATCTTACCATACATCCCATTGAATCAAATCGAGGTCTTCTGTCTCCAAATCTAGATTTTGGGTTTTTTTTCTTGTATACCTGGCTGCTTATTCTTAATAGTAGCTACTCAGGTGAAGAATACAAAATAGGAAAATGAATTTTTCATTTTTAATATTTACTTTTGCTTATGTTGGTTCTTTCTACCAACCACTAAAAGTTATTAGAAAATAGTGAAAATGTTCTATCAATGATTATATATACAAAAAGTAGACAGAACTCTTGATTATTTAAAATGATTTGCCTTTTAAATATAATTATACTGGATAATAAATTTTAAATTATATGCAACCAAGATATAAAAAAAGTTTACTTACTTAGACATTTATAGAGTGATGCAAGAAAAAAGGTAGGATCTTTGATAGTATACTGTTGAACAGAATATAGAGCCCCCTTCCAACACTGACTCTAAAAAAGTAGACTTAATTTTAAGGTAGCTTTTGTATAAGCATCTAATAAAAAGTACAAATCACATTCCCCTACATATGCTGATTTTTTAAAAAATAATTTTTTTATTTTTAGTTTTCAACATTAACTTCCATAAGTTTTAAATTTTTTCCACCTCTCTCCCATCTCCCTTCCCCAAAAAGGTGTGCAATCTGATATAAGCTTTACTGATACATTCTTATTAAACATATTTTCACATTAGTCATGTTATATAGAAGAATTAGAATGCATGGGAGGAATTCTGAGAGAAAAAAATACAAAACAGAAAAAAGAGTGCAAATCGTATGCTTCCATCAGCATTCAGACTCCATTTTTGTTTGGATGTGAATGGTCTTTTCCATCATGAGTCTTTTGGAGTTGGATCCTTGCACTGCTGAGAAGAGCTAAGTCTGTCATTCAGTCATCGCACAATGTGGCTGTTATTGTGTACTATGTTCTGGTTCTGCTCATTTCACTCAGCATCAGTTCATATAAGTCTTTCCAGGTTTTTCTAAAGTCTGCCTGCTCATCATTTCTTATAGCACAATAGTACTCCATTACATTCCTATACCCCAACTTGTTCAGCCATTCCCCAATTGATGGGCAGTCCCTCAATTTTCAGTTCTTGGTTGTGTCAAAAAGAGCTGCTATAAATATTTTTGTACATGTGGGTCCTTTTCCCATTTTTATGATCTCTTTGGGTCACAGATCTAGCAGTATTACTGGGTCAAAGTGTATGCACATTTTTATAGCTCTTTGGATATAATTCCAAATTGCTCCCCCAGAATGGTTGGATCAATTCAAACTCCATCAACAATGTGCTGGGGACTAGGGCCCTGGTTATTGACTTTTTTGTACTGGGGCCTCAAGGTCTGATAGCTGGAGGCTGTAGAGCCTGGTGGTGGGACTGAGTTGTGCCATTGTCAGATGGGGTTTTACTGTGTTTCCCCAAGGGTTACTTTGAAGTTTCAGGGTGAAGTGGGTGAGTGCTGGTGGTCTGGCTGCTGGGGGCTGTGATAGAGCATGGGTAGGTTCAGCAGATATTGAACACCTGGCCACAGTACAAGTGGTGGTTTCCCATGCTGGAGTCTGCCAGTTTCCCTGTTGCTTACTGTGCCTTCTTGGCTCTCAGCAGTCCCCCAATGTCCATCTTCTATTAGAGTAACCCAGAGAATACTTTAATTCAAAATAAAAGAATTTCATCAAAATATATTAGCAACCTAAATAACGAGGACAATCTTCCCACATGCAAAGATACCTACTCTCCCACAAAGTGGGAAAGAAAAATATACAGCCTAGAAAATTGACTGTTCTGGGTCTGTGCCCTAGCTGAAATATTTCTCTGCTTCTAAACTTTAGCTTGCTGCTTTCCAGAACACCTGAGATCATCTGATGATCAACTAAGCTGTAGTGCCACATATCTGTCAGTTGAGAAATGGTTAATAAGTGCCTATTATGTGCTAATGTGCCAGTGTGATGAGTACTGGGTATAGAAATACAGAGGAGGGAGGAAGATCGTTCCTTTCCCACAGAACTTTACAATCTAATGGGTAAAAATAGCATACAAAAGGAAGCTGAAAAGGCTAAGAGGAAAGGAATTTTTATATATGCATGAGTTGGGGCAGGGGAAGCATGATCATAATGTAGTCTTGAACAGAATATAGCCATGCGGAACTGATGAGATCGCTAACCTATGAGCCCTCTTGAAGTTCTTTTGGGAACTAACGTTTGGAAGTTCTTTGCTTCATCCTTCAACCAGAGAGACAAGAGGTACTGAGAGCACTGACAGAGTACCAGGGCTGATGCAGTCTTTCAGAATGACAAAGTTCCTGGAGCCATGATCATAACAGAGTCCAGTCCAAAGGAATATAGCTAGTTGTCCATTGAATTTCTAGTTGTAGTTTGACCTCTTCCACACTGAAGAATTCTTAAACCTCTTTTGTATAATAGTTCATCTTCTAGGGTTATTTCAATTCTTTTATGATATACCCGATTAACCAGCAAAAGCCAATAGATCAAATATGTATTTTTAACTTTAACTTCTTTCATGGTTCTTTAATAGCCACAATTCCAATGTCTGCCTGAGATTTGGTTTGGGGTGAAAAAAATTTATTTCATTTCCTGTCATGCCTTTGGCCCTGATAGTTTCCCTGGAGCTTCACTTTAGAAAGACTAGAAGAGTGAGATGAGATTTGATAACGTTTATCTTACGTTCCTTGAGTTGCACTCAACTTATTATTGCTGTCTCTGTATAATAACATATTAGAAAAAACAAAGTGAAGTGGAAAAAATGTTGAACTAAAAATCAGGAGACTTTTGTTCTACGCTTGGTTTAGCCACTCACTGGCAAGTCATCTCCTGATATAACAAATAAGTACCTATTGTGCATGCAAGGTAGTTAAATACCTAACTGTTGTCACTATAGAAGCAGGTCGAGGTAGGACTAAGAGCCATTTTGTGGTTCCGTACATTCCAGGGGTTGCTTTGATTTAAAAAAAAAAAGTGATCACCTGCTGACTAGAATTCTAGTAATAAGGCTATCTGAAGTTAGGTGGACTGATACTTTTTTATAGTGTGTGTGTGTGTGTGTGTGTGTGTGTGTGTGTGTGTGTAGTCTATCAAGGTGCATGGGATGTTCAAGGAGAGGATTTGGTGTGAGGGCTTGTCAAGCCCTTTTCAGAGCAGCTCATCCACCTTTGGTGTCCACCTACCACTCTACTCTTATCAGTGGTTTCAAGAAGCTGGGGCATGTGCAATGGCCATAGCCCGGTAAAACTGTCTTGGCAGACAGGTGAAACCAGGTCGAGGATAACTGACAGGCCTCAGGCCCATCAGTAAGTTAGGGGGATGTCTACCCAAACATGCAAAGACATCCCTCCTTATCCCCCACCTCACTTTAATCCAATTCAGACACAAGTCATCACTCTATGATGTCATTGCCCTCTTCAAAACGAAGGACAAACAACAATACAGTCTGTCATTGATCCTACATGTGAAAGCTTTCCAACTAGGTAGGACTTCATAGACATATGAAGAGGAAAGGAACTTCACAGGTTGTCTAAGCAAAACTGTATCTGAACAAGAATCCTCTCCATAGCATCCATAATAGGTAATAATCCAAAGGACTTCTATTGCTGCTGTCAAGTCAGGCCATTTTAATTTTAAAAAGTCCTAATGACAGGCAGTTTCCCCTAACGTTGACTGAAACCTGCACCCCTGCAATGACTGCCTTTGTTTTTCTTTATTTGTTTGAATTCTGGAAACAAGAAAAAAAGCTAACCCTTCTCCAACTTTAGTGGATGAGCCTCCTGGAAGGAGAAAGGGGCAACCCCACCCCAACTCTAACTTCCACCTTCCACTAGCTGTTGTGACTGCTGGACACCTAAATCAATCAGGGTACCAGGACTCCTGGAATCTTGGAACCCACAAAATAATTAGTTTCACCTGACTCAACAAACTACAGATCTGGTAAAAATTACTTCTACGTAATAAAAATACAATCTTTGGCAATAATCACAGAAAGTGTTAGACACACAAATACTTTTTCTAAAATATTGGCAGTAGATTTCCTCTAAGGCTCAGTGGGACATTTCTGTACTGCATCTATGTGAATAAATGTGTGTGTGTTGCGGGGGGGAGGTGCATTCATTCTCTTTCATGCATACTCTCCTTGTGTCGGAAACCTTTAAATTAAGTTAATATGGATATTATGAGTTTCAGATTAGAGTTGAATACAGACTATTGAAATGCTATGTTTATGTGTAGTTTACATGCCATTCAAAGTTAATCACACTGCAAGTATATTGTACAGATCTTAATAGCAGTTGTCATTACTGGAAATGAGAGCTATATAGCAAGGAAATATTTCTAATCCCCTATTAAAATTCTACTCAAGACTGTTGTCATTTGTCCTTAATTTTTAAAGAAGACCAATGACATCACAATACCAGAGTCAGGGTCCAGTGTATTTAATTGTGGCTGATCAGACCCATACAACCTGTACAAGTTTGGAAGGCACTACCAGACATCAGGCACAAATGGTTTGTTAGAACATTTAAGAGTGGAAGTAGCTCTGGATTTGCACAGCTCATATTTCCTTTGTGCTTGTAAGATTCTGTTTAGCCTATGGAGTCCAGCACCTTCTTTGATGTGAGCATGCCATGTTTGATGTTCCTATGCCAAACTTTCCTGTATCTCATAATCAGTACTAAAATTCTTCAGCTTTGAGAGTGTCCTTATACCACTTCTTCTGACCACCATGTGAGCACTTACTTTGTGAAAGTTCTCCATAAAATAGTCTTTTAGGTAATATGATACATTTGGACTACAGGACTGTCCCATTGGAGTAGTGCTATCTTCAATAAAATTTGAACGTTTGGCAGTAGAGCTCTACACAGAACCTGAGTGTCCTGTCAAGTACACTTGTCTTGTCAAGAAATCTTCATGAACTTCCTGAGACAATTCATGTGGAAGCCATTCAGTTTTCTGTCTTGGTACTGATAGATTCTCCAGGTTTCACGGGTATACAACAGTGTAATTAGCACAATGCCTCTATAGACCTTCAGTTTGGTATGGAAGCCTGATCCCTCTTCTCTCCCACATTTTCTCTTGGAGCCTCCCAAATGCTGACCTAGCTGTTGCAATATATGCATCAACCTCTTAATTTATGTGGGCAGCCTTGGAGAGTATATTGCCAAGCTGAGTGAATTTATCCAGAGTATCCATAATTTCTCCATTTATTGTGACCACTGGTTTCACTTATGAATGGTTTGGTGCTGGCTTGTGGAGGACTTCTGTTTTCTTTGTGTCCATTGTCAGGCGAAAATTAGCATAGGCAGCAGAGAATCAATCCATTCTCTATTATATCCCAGCCTCAGAGACTGCATTGATGGTGCAATCATCTGTGGAAAAAAGTCACACACCAACTCCTCCTGCACTTTGGTCTTGGCTTGTAGCCTTATCAAGTTAAATGGTTTGCTCTCAGAGTGGAAGGTGATCTTGATCCCCTTTTCATCCTTGTTGAAGGCATCTGACAGCATTGTGGAAAACATCATGCTCAAGGGCATGAGAGCAAGTACACAACCATGCCTCACTCAGTTGGTGCCTGGGAAAGCATGAGATCATCATTCATCCAGAACTTGTGTGAGCATGCCATCATGAAACTTGTGTACAATGCTGATGAACTTCTCTGAGCAACCAAATTTCGCCATGATTTTCCAGAGGCCCTTATGACTGACAGTATTAAAAGTCATGGTCACATTGACAAACATTTTACAGTCCTCCTGTCATTTCTCTTGGAGTTGTCAGGTAGCAAACACCATGTTGACCTTTCCATGCCCCTTTCTAAAGTGGCAGTGACCATCTTCCAGACAAGTATTCAATGATTTAGGTGTACTCTGGCAGGGATCTTGCCTACAATGACTAAGAGAGACATCACCCTGTGGTTGTCACAGGACAACCTGTTTCCTTTTGCTTTATAGAAATGGGCAATGGAGGCATCTTTAAGTTTTTGAGGGATAACTTTACTTTCATATGATCAGGAAGATTTCTGTCAACTTTGGCATAAGGAATGGACTCCCTGTCTTGTAGATTTCTGCTGTGATGAAATCAGCACCAGTTTTTTGGCAATTGAGAGAAGCTTGTTGGCCTTCAGTACCTCTTTTTCAGTTGGAGGTTCAACTACAACCTGAGGCAAGCAGTCAGTGATTTCAACACTGGTTAATGATGATCGGTTAAGGACACTATGCTTTTCTCCAGCAACATGTGCTTGTCAATGATCAGTGTAGTTCCATCAGCACTGAATAGTTGAAATGCACCAGAGATCTTTGGTCCATGGTCTTCAGGGCATCATAGAAGTAGTTGGGATTATTGCTATCATTGCAGAATTGAATCTCATCTATCTTCTTGAGCCAAGAATCTTGCATCTCTCTAAGCTTCACTTGCATTTACATACTTAAATGCTGCCTTCTCACAGACTAATGAGCTATCCAACTCATAAACCTCATATGGTTCTGGTTACTTTATCAGATTGGGAATTTTCCCAATTGAATGGCCTATATTTAATAAATACTGATTGAATTAAATTGGTTATCACACAGAATTTTATTTTATCTTTCCCACTGAGAAGCAAAAATTTTTACTATTAAGTTGACTAGTAAAATGAACTTGAACATTGTAAATTAACTTGGAGACATTGCTGAATGTAAGAGTTTAATCTTAATTTTGGACTTAGAGTCAGTAAAATCTCTCTTGAACCACAGATTCAAGGAACTTTTTTGTTTTGTTTTTTAATTTCAACTACTGGACAAAGTATTAATCTTAACACCATTTCTTTGGCTGATATGTCAGTGCCACTAATAGGTCCAAAGAGTTTCTAATGAAATTTTTAATATTGTTTTGAATCTTCAAAGTAACAGCATCCTTGGATGTTGACCACTGTAATCAGCAATTCTCTACAATAATGCTTGGTAGACAAATGAAAGTAAAATTATAGATTCAAATTTGGTTCCTCAGCTTTAATGTTTTGGGTGTATTTTTAAAAGTACATCCTAATTGAAATAGGGAAAGGCAGTAATTTGTCTGATGCACAATGCTAATTAGTAAATGTAATTAAGATTGCTTATCATGGTTGTGAATAACAATTTTTCACTTGTATATAACATTTAATAGTTTAAAAAGCACTTTCTTCTTAAACCTATAAGAAAGTACTTTGATTATTATGAGCACTATATTACAAATGAGGAAATCAACCCTCAGAATATATAACTCATGAACAATGATATGGCTTATAAGTGGTAGGGCTGTCATCATTCATATCCATCTATTTGCTGATTTTAAGTCTAGTGCACTGCCCACTATACCATACTGCTTCTTATTAAAAGCCCTTACATTTTTTAATGATAATTTACACTTTATAAAGTACTTTTATGTATTCACCTCATTTTGACAAAAATGAGATATGCTTCTCTCATTACTGCAGATTCCAAACACATGTGTTTAAATATGAAAAATATCACTGCTGGGTAAGTTTTAAAATCTTCTTGCCTGGGACTAGCTTACCAGGCAACTTTCTAGATATTTCTAAACTATGCCATTTGCACTCTAGCCCTCTTCTACTTACTTCCACTGACACTCTGCCCCTGGAACCCTGGGCTCTGATAGATACGTTTTCACTATATTTTGCCAATTAGTGACTCTTGCCCAACTAACTTGCCTTTTCAGCTTTAGTGGTTCTCTGTGTGTGGTATTCTGACAAATTAGAATGTAAGTTCCTTGAGGTCAGGGACTATCTTTTTTGGCTTATTTGTATCCCTAGCACACTTAGCAAAGTACTTGGCACATAAGAAGCATTTAGTGATTTTTTTAAAAAATCCATTTGTTACCATTTCTGAGATTTTGCTGCCTACTGTGTGAAAGCTCTGAAGCAGCATTTTCAATATTGTGTCCTCATTTGGTGCAGTAATGTCTTGAGAGAAGTCGAAGAAACAGTTAAGTTGCAGTTCCATTACTCCTTCCAGCCACAGCTATTATCTCCTCTCTTCAGAAGTGGATGGTTCTGTCATACCACATATACAAACACACACACACACACACACACACACAAACACATACACACTGTGTCACTGTCTTTTGTTATTCAGTTTAATTTACGATACACTAGACATTTTAACCTTAAATATGCTTGTGGAAGAATCAATTCAGAAAGCTACCATTCAATTTATCTAAGTAAGAAATACATTATTATAGCTCTGTACTTCATCACACACTTGTTTTGTAGAATATAAGCTCTTTGAAAGCAAATGGTTTCATTTTTGTTTCTGTATCCTCTTCAATAAACAAAGTATTGGGCAAATAATAGGCACTTGTACTAAATAGATACTTGGTGAGTTTAAATGAAATGAAATGCTCTCTTATTAATATGATGACTATTTGGAATTGTAATTCATAAATTGAAGTAAAGAATAAAAAGAAAAGCTAAAATCAAGGAATTCTCGAATAAATTTTAACTGAAAATCAAAAACAATAGTTAGCATGAGGCATATATCTGTGGAATCCAGGCTGAGTTTTATACTCAGAGGTAAAGTGATCATACCTCACTAAAATGGAATTGTTTCAGATGTATATTGAGATTTCTTAGCTCAGTAAATTCTAATGGCATATTTAAATGGTCATTAAGTAAGTACTTGGTAAGTGAGAGAACTATACTCTATTAAAACACTCTGAAGCCATGACACCCCAAGGGGGTCAACTGACTTCAATGACAGCATGTTTTGACTACGTCTGATGATTTACCAGTCCTCAAATCTATGAATTGTATGTTCTAGCAGACACAAAAAAGGGTTTTCATGTTCTAGAGGACCCAAAGTTTGTCCATCAAATGGGAAATCTTTTATTTACCTGAGTTCCTAGCTCTTTCTGGCCCTCCAATTTACCCATCCTCAGTTGCTACCCAGCCCCAATGTCAGTGTGTAATCCCTATTAAGCTAATAGGTTCTCTAGGGAGTAAATATATCTTTGTTACCTAATGTTGATTCTGTAAAACCTTCATTAGCAAGGAAAAGAGGGTTGGTGTTTTTGTTTGTTTTTGCTATTTTTTTCTTTCCTAGGAATAATGAGCTCAGATCCTTGTAGAAGGAAAATTTCTTTATCTAATTTCTTAAGCTGTGCATAAAAGTTTCATGAAGAAGGTTGTCTTTGTTTTTCAAACTCCTACTCAAACGTGTCTGATTTCTGTGGATCCTAACAGGCATAGTTTTTCACTCTTTTGAATATCATGAACAAATACATATTTTTTTCCTAATGGGAGACATTTTAGAAAATAAATGACCTCTTTTGTAAAGAAATCAAAGTCATATGGCATATTTTAAATGTATTTCTGTTTGTGGAGCATCTTTGCATAGTGTTTTGTTAAGTTTTCTATCTCCATTCTTTTCAAGAGTTGAAAAGCTCTCTTTATCACAATGCCAACTGTATATCAGTTCACTAAATGTTGAGTTTTGGAAGCATTCTGGCATTTGTGGAGTCAAAAATGTCAGTGTTAAATTTAAATCATGTTGGTTGGTTTGTTGTTTTCCTTCGTCTTTGAAGAAGACCAAAATGACATCACCATGATAAAGTGAAATTTTCAACTGTGGCTAATCAGATCAATATGAGCTCAGAATGATCTACCACAGGGTGGGCACAAATAGTCCATATGAATATTTAGGATGGCTATCCCAAATTTGCGCATTCTGCATTTATTTTGTGCTGTCCCAATTCTGCTTTGCTCAAAGAGCGCAGTACCCTTCCTGATGTGGGCACCCCATGCTGAGCAGTCCTGTGTCATTGTCTCCCATGTTGCACAGTCAAATCCAAAGTTCTTGAGAGAGACCTCAAGAGTGTCCTTGTATCACTTCTCTCCATTATGTGACCACCTGCTCCATGTGAGTTCTCCATAAAATAGTCTTTTTCACAAGCATGCATTTTGCATTCAAACAACATGGCCAGCCCATTGGAATTGCACACTCTGAAGCATAGTTTGAATACTTGGCAGTTCAGCTCCAGTAAGGACTTCAGTGTCTGGTACTTTATCCTCCCAGGTGATCCTCAGAATCTTCCTAAGATAGTTCAAATGGAAGCAATTCACTTTCCTGGTATGAGTCTGGTAGACAATCCATGTTTCACAAGCATATAACAATGAGGCTAGCACAAGGGCTCTGTATATCTTTGGTGTGGTAGTCAGTCTAATACCTCTTCTCTCCCAAACTTGTTCAGAGCCTCCCAAACAGTGAGCTAGCTCTGGCAGTGCCAATTGACCTCATTGTCAATGTGTACATCCCTAGAAAGTATACTACCAAGGCAAGTGAACTTGTCCACAGCATTGATAACTTCTCCATTTGTTGTAACTGATGGGTCCACGTTTGGATGATGTCGTGGTGACTGATGGAGCACTTGTGTTTTCTTGGTGTGAATTATTAGGCCAAAATTAGCACAGGCAGCAGAAAATTGATCCATACTTTGTTGAATCTCAGCTTCAGAGGCTGCATTGAGCACACTATCATCTGCAAACAGAAAATCACACACCAACACTTCCTTCATTTTGGTCTTGGCTTGTAGTCTTTTCAAATTGAAGAATTTATCATCAGTGTAGTAGTTGACCTTGATGCCATGTTCATCCATATTGAAAGCATTTGACAACATGGCTGAAAACATCATGCTAAAAAGCATGGAAACAAACACACAGCCCTATTTTACTCCACTGGTAACTGGGAAGGCATGAGAGCATTGTCCATTATCCAGAACCCGGGCAAACATGCCATCATGAAATTGACATTTAATATTGATAAACTTCTCCAGGCAACCATCAAAAGCAAAGTACAAGCAGACCTTAGAGAGATGCAGGATTCCTGGCTCAGTAAGAAGGCAGATAAAATTCAATTTTATGCTGGTAGTAACAATCCAAAGCACTTTTATGATTCCCTGAAACTACTTACGGACCAAAAACCTATGGTGCACTGAAACTACTCAGTGCAGAAGGAGCCACATTGATTAGTGATAAGGACATGATCCTAGAGCGATGGGCAGAACATTTCCAAAGTGTTCACAACAGACCATCATCAATCAATGCTGAAGTCACTGACCGTTTAAATCATGTAGACAATTATAGAGATCAGATCCAGTTCCTATATTTTTGAGGCCAAGATTTTTCTTGATCTTTCTCAGTTTTGTTGTCAACCAATGATATAATGGGAAACAACAGGGTATAATGGGGAAGAGCAGTACATTTAGAAACATTAAATCGTGGTTTATTTATTTACTACCAGTGTAACACTGGTCAAATTATTTCAACTCCTTTGCATAGGCAAAATAAGGAAGTTATAATAAATAAACTCAAAATCCCTTTCAAATCTAAACCCCATGAGTAACGTAGAAAATACACCCTCCATTGGCATGAGGTAAGTAGACTTAGCTATATTTTAATCCTTTAAACTCTTAAAGTCTATATTGCAAGAAGTTATTAATTGCTAATTCATTTCAATTAAAATCAAAGGAGTCTTTACCCTCAAGGAGTTTATATTCTGCAGGGGAAGAATGCAAATTGTACCCAGATAAGTAAATACAAGATAATCTGAGGAGGGAGAATGAACTAATAATTAGTGGAGTCAAGAAACTTTTTCCCCAAGTGATGATATTTGAGTTGACTCTTGAGGTGAGGATGAAGGCATTTCTTGTAACAGAGATAGCCTGTGCAAAGGGAAAGAGTTGTGAGAAGTTCAGCAAATCACAAATAAGTTAGTTTGGCTAAAATATGGAGTCCATAAAAAGGAGTAATGTGAAATGAGTACAGAAAGTCTGGATGGAGCCAGATTGTGAATTGATTTAAATGGAAATTATCAGTCATTTCATTTTTAGGACATGAAAGATTTTATGCAACTTAAAAAAAATGTTCTATTCAGTGGCTGGATGCAATACATTTATCTATTTGATCAATCAATCATTAAATATTTACTAAGCACCTACAATGTCTCAGGCTTCATGCTAGGCCCTGGGGAATAGAACTAGAGTGGTCTAAACAGTCCCTATTGGCAAGGAAACTGTGGCAAACAGAGGTTAAGTGACTTGTCCAAGGTCATATAACTCTATCTGAAGCCATAGTTTAATTCAGGTCTTCCTGACTCCAGGCCCCACTGTCTACAGCCACAGGAGCTTATCATCAAAAAGGAAATCTCAGAGCTTTTCAAAGAAGAACAAAGAGTTTGAGGGAACTTTAGTCACCATGCATATTAAGAGGAGAGCAATTTGGAACAAGAATCTGGAAAGATGGGGGACAAAACCGAATAATGAAAAAGAAGGTTCTGAAAGTGGCAGCAAAGATTATGCCCACTCCACTTCATAGGATGATCAATCAATCAGCATTTATTAATTGCTCTTATGAGCCAGGTACCATGCTAGGCACTAAAGATGTAAGGGCAAAATTGAAACAGTTGTTTTCCTTAAGAAACAGATTAGATGGGAGGAGACAATGTGTGCATACATATATATTTCTAAATGCATGTACATATATATATACATACATGCATATATTTATATATCCACCATTTATATTGAAATGCAAGTACATATAAGTAATGGAAAAGGGTATTAGATCTTAGAAGGATCAGGGATACCATGTAGAAGAAGGCTTTTGAGTGGAGATTTTAAAGAAAATGAGATTCTAAGAGGCAGAGGTTAGGCAGGAATAAATTAAAATGGTTTTGCTAGTCCAAAGGGGAGGAACTAGGAGATAGAATGTTGTTTATGAGAATCAGCAAGAAATGTTGAAAGGAATGATCAGCATTAGAGAAAGTGGTTGGAGGTAAGATATCTTCCAAAGAAAGACAGATTTCCTTCCCTGAGCTCCAGAAGATGGTTACTAGGTAAGGGAGAGATCTAGGGCGAAAGGAATTTGTTAAAGACTGAGGAAAGACTCCAGAAGACCAACTTTGGGGTAATAGAGTTTCACAAGTTGGTATTCACAGGTGGATGCTTTATATACCTCAGAAGGAATGAATAGTTGTGAATTCCAAGCAATTGGCTATTCACTTGTGTTATTTACACTTCACAAAAACCTCAAAGGTGCCTGTAGAAAGTGTTTTTACACATCTTTGCCCAAGGCTTTTATCAGTCTTATAAGTAATTGAGTAGCTGTTAATTCCAAAGCTAACAGCTGTGCATACCTATCATTAACATTTCAAAAACATGTCAAAAGCACCTTTAGGGATCATTTTTTTTTTCCCTCTGAAAGTGTCTGTTTTCCAGCAATAAAAGAAAAAATTTTGGGTGCAGCCTAATGAGAGAAACTCTTTACTAGAACTTCCCATAACTTAACAGCATCCTCAGACTAGATTCTTATCATAGATTCTTAGGTTTACAGGTATAAATTAGGGTACAAACTGCTTTACCCCACTAATTTAAAAAAATGAAGATATCAGTTCATAGGGAAATCCTACTTCAGTTTATCCTAAAAGAGATAATCCTACTTTTTAAAATTGCTTAAACATTTGACACTTCAAAACTGCTTTATCCCAGTTTAGAAAATAACTTTTGAGTAACTTACAATTTTAGGCAATGAAATTTTTATAATACTCATTTTTTTCTAAGAGATGTAGAAAGTGAGATTGAGGGAAATTAAATGGCTTGTCTAAGGTTGCACAGGTGGTAATGAAGAGAGCAAACATTCAAATCAGGGTCTCACAAATCTAATTAGTGCTATTTATGTCACTCTGTGGTTCTTCATCAAGACAATTTGCCATCATTACTTATGTTTTTTATGTATGATAGAAAGGTCTTTTTTTTTCTTTGCAGCATTTAAGTACTCACTATCTACTGTTTTACTATTATTTCATAGCTTCATAATTTTAAAGATGAAAGGAACTTCGTAAGTTACCTAGTCCTTCCTCTTTAAGAGATGAAATAAGTTCAAAGTAATAAAGTGTCTTGTCCAAATTCACACAGATAGAAGAGCAAAGATCAGATGCCAGATTTTGTCTCCAAATTGAGTGTTGTTTCCGCCCCCCCAGACATTAGTTGTATCACAATATTTGGGGGTTAAAAAAGTTATTATTCTAAAAGACTAAAGGAATTGTCTTAATGTCAGGCACTGAGATGATGAAAATGACCCAGAACACACATGTGTGTGCACTGCTGGAGAACTCTTCAACTTAGAGGTTCTAGGATCCTCCAAGAAAGAATTCCTTCTACTTTGGTCCATCAATAAATTTAGAAGCAGGGCTACAATATAAGTTTAACTTTACCTGATGGGCATTTTACAGATATATAGATGGCCAAGGAATAAAGGGAGATACACATACAAATAGGTTGCATTTTTTTAATGTAGCATTAGGGCAGCATTACAGTTGCTTTACTTATTTAGGAGATTAAATAGTTGGGATAGGATGGGGCGGGGCAGGGCAGTTCAGAGAGAGGGGAAAGGAGGAAGGGAGAGAGCATCTTCACCTTGGGTTTGTAATTTGTTAACCTTATTGTCTAAGGAATTGCTAAAGTGGTATATTCTGGTGGATACCTCTCTTTGTAGTTAATCCCACAGACCTTCTTAGTGGGACCAGAGATCTCTAGTTTAACCTATTAGAATATTATGGAGGTCTCTTTCAACAGAGAGATAATAGATTTACCCTGTTGTTGAATAAAATACAAAATGAATATCTATTTACACAATATTCTAGATTCTTTTCTTTGACCTCCAAGATTACTTTTTCTGGGGATAAAATGTTTCTCCCAATCTGATACCACATAGGTTTTCTCCATTTTCTCCAGAGAATATATGTGTGTTTACGCAGGGCAGTTAGATGGGTCAGTGGACAGAGTGCTGTAACTGGAGACAGGAAGATCAGAGTTAAATCTTGCCTCAGACACTTAACTATTGTGTGATCCTGGGAGAGTCTTTTAACCTTTGTTTGCCTTAATCCACTGGAGAAGGAAATGGCAAACGACTCCAGTATCTTTGTCAAAAAAATCCCATGGAGATATGGTCCATGAAGTCATAGATAGTAGGATACAACTAAGCATATGCATATGCAGTATGTTTACTTAGCTGGTAGGGTTACGGTTTCAAAAGTACATCAAAGACATACAAGGCAAAATCAAGTCCATGAACAGGGGCAGTTAGGAGGTAGATGCAGGGTGCTCCTTTCTATTCACCCACAGTGAGGCTCATGACTAGGTCCTAATCATTTCAGCCAGACGCAAGTAAGTTTCAACAAGTCAAATGAAAAGGGACCCCCTCTCCCTGTGATTACTTTTATCCCCAAATGCTGGATCCTGGATCCTGAATCAGCCCAGAGCTGTTCAGGCAATTCTCAAAACTGTCCATATCTCTTAAGATAATTTTATTTTACTTTTTTTACAACTTTTTTCTTGTTCCCACCTAGCCAAATGTTCCATTATTCCCATTTTTAAAGGTATTATTTATTTGTGTATAGCAATCAGGTGTCAGTGGACATGACCAAAGCATACCACAGTTGCCTAAGCTGAGAAAGTTGAATTTTTTTTCTCAGTAATTCAATTTTCCAATTGTCACAAATCAAACATAATGGTTCTCTACTGTCCTTGGCAATCAGAATTCAAAATATAACACAATTCTAGTTCAGGGAAGATTATCCTTCCTGCATTTATGATTACAATATCATAATGATTAGACATTTACATTTCAAAGTATTTTCTTTGGGACAAGCTCATTCTGAGCATTCATATTCCTGGAGGATTTTTCTTAATTCTAGTCTCTAAATGAATAATATCATGGGGATATTGTTATCCCCATGAATCAACACAAGTTTTATGCTTATTGTTTTTGATTTTGTGAAAATAACAAGGAAAGTAAGGAGAATTTTAAAATTTCATTTTCAGTATAACATCATCCCTACAATGTTGCTTCTCTTTACAATGCAGAAAATTATGGAACTGTGTTTTGATTTAAATGTACCTTTTCTCGAATTCTTAATTTTCTTCTATACCATTCTTTCAAAACCATAATGAGTGAAACAAAATGCCATAACTTTATATCATTTTGCTTATTTTTCTTTACAATTTTTTCTAGGGCTAGGAAGGAAAAAATGAATGAATGAAAAATGAGAATATGGGAGGAGAAAGAGAAGAGTGAAAGACAAAAAGAGAGAGGGAAGAATGAAGTAGGGAAAAATAAAGTATTTGATCACTCCATAAGGAATCATAAAGCAAATATTTAGTACTCTATGCACATCCTTGTGCTAAGCACTAGAAAAAAGTATAAAGATTATATACAAGAAGGCCCCTCCCCTCATGCATCTCACACTAGTAATGGAAAAAGAAGATAGACAATTGTGTAATACACAACATTGTATGATACTATACATGATTGAGAGAATTGCAAAGCTAACTCTTGGACAGAAGTCTTTACCACTTGAAAGGAATAAAATAGTTCTGGAGGAAATGGTATTTCAATTGGGCTTTAAAGGATGGGAGAGCAACAGGCAAAGAGGTTAAAAACAAGTCAATATGTTTTATTCTAATTTAGTTATGTGAGTAAAATGTTTTATTATTTAAATTCAGTACTTCCGGGGGCTAAAAAACTTTTCAACACAATGATTGCAATATTTTCAAAGTAACTATGCTTTAATTTTCATTTTCTTCAGTTTCTGTTGGTCTTCTTGATAAGTGAGCCTGCCAGAAGGGAGGCAGAAGTATCACTCTATTTATTAAGCAAGTATTTTTCTTTCTATTGCATTACCTTCTGCAATGAACTTCTCACACACTAATTAAAAAGGTGAAAATGGTAAAGGCTTCTTTAACAGTTCAAAGACTGATGCAATTAGCAGCTTTGATCTTCCATTTGCCTTCATCTTTTCTCATCACAATTACATTTATATCAGTGGAACAATGAGCTCATGGAATGAGATTCTCCCTCCAGTAGTACAACTGGCAATGCTTCCTGACTCGTCATCCTGTGTTATCCTTGTCCAATCCTATCATAAGTCTCCCATTAAGGAAACACCCATAATACTGGAGGTATTGCTCTAGGTAATTTAATATTTTATGGACATCACTTGTGTTTACTATTAATCACAATTACATTTCTAATAATGACATAAATAAAAGGGAATGCCAGAGACTTGTGTTCTATGATCATCTCTAATGTTTACTAGTTCTATGATCATCTCTAATGTTTACTAGTTACTAAACATGTCTTTTGACTTCTATGCTTCTATGGACCTCAGTTTCATCTATAAAATAATACTTTATTCTATATTTTAAAAAGTTGTTATGAAGTACTTTGCAACCTTGTAGTACTGTATTCAAAGCTATTAAAATAGTATATTATTATACTTTACTATGATTAAGGTCATTATGGTATGGTGGTTAAGGACCAGCCTTGAAGTCAGGAAGACTTGGGTCCAGGTGTTGTCTTCTAATACATTCCAGGTGTCTGACCAGGTTGTCTAACAAGGTCTAAGAAACTCTCTAAAAGGATAAATTATAGATGAGCTGATGTCTCCTTGAATAGAGTGTAACCTCTTTGAGAGAGGGGATTCTTTCTTTTTTTTAAGTTTGTATCCTCACTACCACCATCAGTGCCTCCTGGCATATTAATTTAATAAACACATTAGAGGAAGCTAGATGGTACAGTGGACAGAGTGCTAAACCTGGAATCAGGATGACCTGAGGTCAAATTGGCCTCAGATATTTACTAGCTATATGACCCTGGGCAAGTCATTTAATCTCTGTCCACCTCAGTTTCCTCTCCTAAAAGTGGGGATGATAATAATATCTAACTTGAAAGATCTTTGTGAGTATCAAATTAAATTATATTTGTAAAGTGTTTGGTAAATCATAAAGGTCTATATAAATGTCCATTATCTCCATCATCATGATCACTATCAATCTCAGTATCATCATTCTGATCCATTCTCCATCAGTGGAGGGATTTTCTATTTAAAAAAAAAAATGTTTTGTAGACCACCTATCCATGTAGAATCTTGGTCATTCCATTCTCACATATTAGACCCTCAGAATAGGTATCTCATGTTCAGAGCCTGTGCCTACTCAATACCAGATCTTAGAAGCCAATGCTAATGACTTTACATTTCATAATTATTTACAAGACATAGTTCTTAAAATCATAGGATCATGTCTCTGGAGTTGGTCAGAGCTGAAAACTAGTCTAATTTCCTCATTTTACACATGATGAAACAAAAGTATCATAAGTTTAAGAGACCTGATCAAGGTTGCAGAGCAGTATCAGAGGTGATTTTATATTTAGATCTTCTGACTACAAATGATGTAAGTTTAAATTCTAAGTCCAAATTCTAAATGCAAATTCGAATTCTCTCCAAGAGATGTATAGTCTTTCAAGTGTACCATGAGTTCAAGGCAAAGCTATTTAATAAAATAACATCATAAGGAAGTAACCATGGTATAGTTTCCATACAAATCTGCATCATTCTTTCACACAAATACATGTCAGGGGAACACGGGATGCACAAAAGTCACATGGGCAAAAATAGACAAGTAGGGAATATGTGACCAGTGTATGGGTGTATGAAGGGAGACATATATCAGGAAAACATGTCTGGAGCACTTTTTGGAGGAGTAAACTACATAGCTAATGGTGCAGGGCTCCAGGTGCTGGTAATATCATCATGCAGTTCTTTCTTTGCCAACTCAATACTGAGAGTTGCCAATGCTGTTCCTATGCCTGCACTTGACAGGCATCATGTCTGTCATATAGAATATATACTATTACATCTCTATTGGTCCCCACATTTCTGTTTTTCTTAGACTTTACTGTTTCCTGCTGGATACATCATTCCACTTTTTTCTGTGTCTTTTGAAAAATACTGGCTGCTAGCAGATTTTGGACTTGCCCTTTTCAGGACCACCTACAATGTATGTGAGTTCTAGTCTTACAGATTGTGATGACTTTAAAGCCTCTCCCTGATAAGAGGAGACTGCCCGACTCAGAACCACAGTAAGCAAAAGCCAAGAAAAAACCTTCCAGAGTAAGATGGGAAGCAGCAAGTATGATAGAAAGAATATGATTTATAGACAAAGGACCTAGATTTGAATACCATCTCTGCAGATTACTATCTGAAAGACATTGAAGCAAATCACTTAGCCTACTGGATCTTCATTCCTTCAAATGTAAAATGAAAGAATTAGAGGAGAAGTTTTGTCTTGCTCTATATCTTCCATCTCCCATTTTTCTTTTCTTTTAACATCTTTCTGAAGTAGAAATCACAGTCATTTGTCTCAGATAACTGTTTGAAAAAACCAGAGGTTCCCAAGATTCTCTCTGTCTTGGTGTAAAAATTAATTTTGAGAAAAGCAAAATGTTAATGATGGAGGCTACACACCTAGCCAGTATTACTTCCTTTATTAAGTATATCTTGCAACATGACTTTGTGCACCTCTGCTTCACTTAATTCTAATTCACACATAAGCTGAGACGTCACCCCATGATGTAATTGATCTTCTTCTTAAACAGAGGAAACACAATACCATATCTTGCAATATTAAACCTCTATATTTTTGTACTCTACTTCTATCAGGGAAAAATCTTGCTGCCTCTTCTTCTGTGTGTATTTGTGTGCATATACATAATATTGAAATCTCTTATCTAACATTTGAAAATATTACATAAAAGATAACATTTTCAACCTACATTTTAAGGTCCTAAAGGAAATACTTCTGAAATAATCTTCCCTTCTCACTCAAAATCCTTTAGAGTAACATATACAACACATGATTCAATTTTACCTTTTGCTAGCTATATCTTGCCTTGGAATTGCGCAGTGTTATTTTACGTATGTCTTGTCTACCGAAGAGATATTTCTGTTGGGGGAAGGAAGAAGACAAGCCCAAATAAAGCCCTGAAAAGACCCAAGGTGGCAATAAAATGAAAATCATTTTTTTCTTACCCAGTTTAAACATTTCTAGGCTGCAAAAATGACTTCTTTACCAAGATAGGAACTGGAATAGCTTTGAAACTTAAAATAGAGGGGTTAAATACAGAGACAAGTACCATAAATTCATGACATTTTTAACTGGGTTTGCTTCTTTTCATCAAAAGTGTTGCTGCATTTAATTCATGACAACTTTTATCTTAGCTTTTCTTTTAAGGTAACTCCAGCTTATTATGTCTCACACATAGAGGATGATCACATTTGGGGAAGGCATAGTACTCATATTAAATATTTTCTTTTTTTCAAAAGATGTTTTCCAAATAAAAAAAAATCCAACTGATAACTTTAAAAGATTTGAAGAATATGTAGTTGCACTAAAACTATTATATATGGTCCATGCAGAAAGAGCAATCTAAAAAAAAAATAGATTAAATTTGAATATTCTAAGTTGGGGATGGAGAGTTGGGGGGGGAAAAGTATGGGTTAGACATATAAAAGTAGAAAACACCATGCCTTATTACTGCTGTAACAATTATATTTATTGCTAAGAGTATAGACTGGACTCAGATTAGCACAGAAGCGAGGGAAAGGGAGATAGAGTAGAAAGGGTCTTAGCATTTGGTGTGAAAGGACTTAGGTTTTAACCGTGGCTGTGCTACTTGCTTCCTGTGTGACCTTGGGCAAGCCATAACACCTCATTTGGTCTCTTCACCCTTACAATATGGGGTGGTTTAGATGATTTCTTAGGTTTTATGTGATCTTGCAGCTCTGAAACAATAAGGATTCATACCCACATCCTTTGACTGTTATCCATTGTTCTTTCTGCTATGTTACTTTGATTCCCACGATGAGTGGCTTAGTTTTTACTTCTAGCATCTGTTAATGAGCATCTTTTAAAGAATACCTGCTACCCCCAAATCAGATCTTATGAAAAACCCCACTAATTAGAAATATTTTTTCACTTTTTTAAAGAATTCTTTACTAAGTTCCTATATAAAAAGCTTATCCCAATTTATTTTAAAAATACAATTCAATTTATTGGAATGTTGCTTTATATACATTTCACAATCACCTCATATGAAGTAAGGTACCCCATTACTTTGGGGAGAAAAGATAATACATGACTACTGATTATAAAAAGTAACATTTTCAATAATAACAATTTTAAAATAGTATTTATATAGCAGTGGAACTTTTCCAAGGAATGTATGTGACTCTACAACATCTATCGTTTTCTATTTTTTTGTCATCTTTGTTATTCTAGTGACTGTGAAAGTAGAGTCTCAAAATTATTTTAATATTTATTTTTCTAATTTCTAAGTAATTTGGAGCATTTTTTCATCTGACTACAGATATTCTGAATTTCTCCTCTTGAGAACTGTCTGTTCATGTCTTTAGACCATTTATCAATTGGAAAATGGATCCTTTTTCCTTATAAACTTGAATCAGTGCCTCATGTATCTTGGAAATGAGATGTATGTTAGAGAAACTTGCTGCAAAAGCATTCTTTTTTTTAACCTAAATGTTTACCTTTTATTCTTAGCTTTTTAGATTTGTTAGTGCAAAACACTGTAATTTTATATGATTATAATTATCCATTTTATCTTCTATAAGCTTATATTTTACTAATAAGTTGTAATTGCTAGGTAAATGTAAGCAGTTGCTGTTATCTAGTGATACATTTAGAACTACATCATTGAGTATATTTCCAAAAAGCATAGCAAGTGGTCCATGGAAAAACTTGTGCCCTTGGTAGTATTTGCTCCCTATATTGTAATTTTTCTTTCCACAATACTGGAATTGCTTCTTTTTACCTGCTTGCAATATTTTCTCCTTGACCTGGGAATTCTGGAATTTGGCCACAATGTTCCTAGGAGTTTCTCTTTTTGGATCTCTTTCAGGTGGTGATCTGTGGATTCCTTGAATACTTATTTTGCCCTCTGGTTCTAGAATATCAGCGCAGTTTTCCTTGCTAATTTCCTGAAAGATGATGTCTAGGCTCTTTTTTTGATCATGGCTTTCAGGTAGTCCCATAATTTTTAAGTTGACTCTCCTGGATCTATTTTCCAGGTCAGTTGTTTTTCCAAAGAGATATTTCACATTCTCTTCCATTTTTTCATTCTTTTGGTTTTGTTTTGTGGTTTCTTGGTTTCTCAGAAAGTCATTAGCCTCCATCTGTTCCATTCTAATTTTGAAAGAACTATTTTCTTCAGTGAGCTTTTGAACCTCTTGAAAGCATTCTTCTCCTCATTGGCTTTTTGAACCTCTTTTGTCAATTGAGTTAGCCTATTTTTCAAGGTGTTATTTTCTTTCAGCATTTTTTTGGATCTCCTTTAGCAAGGTATTGACCTGTTTTTAATGCTTTTCTTGCATCTATCTCATTTCTCTTCCCAGTTTTTCCTCCACCTGTCTAACTTGATTTTCAAAATCCTTTTTGAGCTCTTCCATGGCCTGAGCCCATTGAATATCTATTTTGGATGTTTGGGTTACAGAGACCTTGACTTCTATGTCTTTCCCTGATGGTAAGCATTGTTCTTCCTCATCAGAAAGGAAAGAAGGAAATATCTGTTCACCAAGAAAGTAACCCTCTATAGTCTTATTTTTTTTTTCCCTTTTCTGGGCATTTTCCCAGTCAGTTACTTGACTTCTGAGATCCCTCTCCACACCCACTTTGCCTCCAGATCTGCCCAGCTAGTGTTTGGGGTCTGAGATTCAAATGCTGCTTCCCAGCCTCAGGGATTTCAGGGGGGGCAGGGCTGCTATTCAGTGTGAGATTAAATTCAGCTGCTCAGGTGGGGGCAGGGCTGCCTCACAGGGCTCAATTCCCTCCGGGGTTTTATGTGGAGGCCTTCAATAATGGATCTGAGCCTCTTTCTGCTTTGGGAGTCCCTGTCCTCTGCTGCCTCTGCTGCTGCCTCCCAAGGAGGCCTGAGTTATGGAGATATCCCGCTCCCCTCTCAGCCCACCAAAGAGTCTCTCTCACTGACCTGTGTGCCTGTGAGTGGATGGACCTGTGTGGTCGCTGGAGATTCCATCCCTAAAGCCTGCTCGGATCTGCTCCTCTAGGTGCCCCATGGCCAAGGCAGGGCTGGGCTCTGCTCCAGGTCTAGTGCACGACGGTGTTGTGCACCTTTGGTGTCGGTTTTTCAGGTCTCTCTGGAACAGAAATCTCCTCCACTTCATTGTTTTTTGGCTTCTGCTGCTCCAGAATTTGTTAGGAGTTATTCTTTACAGATATTTTATAGGCTGTGGGTTCGGAGCTAGTATATGAGTGTCTTTCTACTCCGCCATCTTGGCTCCTCCCCTGATATATTGTAATTTTTCTTTACTTTTAGTGAGGTAAGGAAGAATTTGATGTGTTTGAATTTATATTAGGTAAAAAAAATCTTAGAGAATCATTATAACTTAAAATGACATAATCTATAATTATCTAGAAAACAATGCCTAGAATTACTTTATATGATTCCATCTATCTGTGTGGTTTTTGTCACTTTATGTTGCAAAATGAAATGTATGCCTAGTGCTTTTAAACTCCATTCAGTACATTTTCTCCATGGCTACAGTGAATCAAAATGATGAGGAATTCCACTGGTGCAATAGTGTAGACATATACCCAAGATATTCAAGGGTTTTTAAGAGTCATTTTTATGACCTAAAATGTCCAGGGAACTACTGTGTAAATTTGCAATTGTCCAACACTTTAATTCCCTTTCTAAGGCAATGGCAGAACCAGAATAATGCAACAAACATTATTGCTTTCTTTTTTTATGGCAAAAATCTAGTGATGTTCAGAGTAACCAAAATCCCATATGGAAAAAAAAATACTTGAGAAAAAAATAAGTAAAATGAATCTTACAGAACATAAAATGAATACTCCAATAAAAAATAGAATGAATACATATTTCACCACTAACTTTGTTATGACCCTGAAGGTGTAATAGCAGTTTCTGACCCCAACTTTAACGTCTTTTGTTGGCAGGACTCATAGCACTTTTTGTATAAGTCTTATTGCCATTGCCCAAGCAACATCCTCCAGCAACTCAAAAACAAAAGCAAAATAACACAGGCCTTATTTCAGAGTAAACTATAATATTTCCCACCGCATTGCTTAAAATTGTTTTTATGTCTTTTTATTGCTTTTGTAATCTGACCAACAATAATCCCAAGAGCTTTCTTTCTTTTTATGCCATAATGCTAAAACAAAGGAGGACTGGCTAACAGGAGAGGGGGAGTCACAGAGAGAGAGAGAGAGAGAGAGAGAGAGAGAGAGAGAGAGAGAGAGAGGTACATACTTCAACTCTGCTGAACTTTGGCAATTGATTTATCAGTGACCCTACATGCTCCTGTATACTTGATCTTGAGGATGCCTCCCTAGATGCCTGTGTAAAATCCTGTGCATTTTTTATGTACTTTGCATTAAACTTAGGTTATGTACATACAACAACAGTAACAATGACAACAAGAAGTGATGATATCCAGCATTGATATGGAACTTTAAGGTTTAAGATCTGTACATAAGTTGTCTCATTTCTTCCTCACAACTTTATGAGGTTATTGTGGTTTTATTTATTTTTTAATATTGTTATTGATCTTTTGTTTTTTTAAAAATATAACCATATCTTCCACCATCATCCCTCCCTTTTCACTTCCCAGAAAACCATCCCATTTTCAGAGACAAAAGAAGAAATAAAAGGAAGAAAATATCAACATGACTGATCAATACATACAAAAATCTGAAAATATATTACATGGACAATAGTTCTGCACCTCCCACCTCTGAAAATGGGGTGAGGTGGGAAAGTCTTCTTATAGATCCTCTTCTGAGCTATTCCTGTTCTTTATTCATGTGTGTGTGTAACTATTTTCTCTGTTTACATTGTCGTAGCTATTTGTGTATATTATTTTCTTGGCTCTGTGTTTTTCAGTTTACATCTTTATATGTAGCTTTTTCCATGCTTTTCTGTATTTGACAAACTGATCAATTCTTACATCATATTAATATCATGTTACATTCATGTACCACAATTCATTTAACCTTTTTCCCTAATTAATGAGCATCTACTTCATTTCTGAACCTTTGCTTTCACAGAAAGGGCTTTTGTAAATATTTTAGTGTTTTTAAGACTTTTTTTTTTCTTATCAACAGCCTCTTTGGGGTACAGATTTAGTAATGAAAGCTCTGAGTCAAATCAGCATTTTGCTCACTTTATTTTCATAATTCCAAACAGCTTTCCAAAATATCTATGCTACTGTGTGTAGCTGACATAAAATTCCCATTTTAGAGGTAAGGAAACTGAGACTGAGAAAGTTTAATCAACTTTCCTAAGATTACACAGCTGGTAAGCATCTGAAGTGAGACTTAAACTCAGATCTTCCTGGTACCAAGTCCAGTGATCCTTATCCACTGTGCCACATAGTTGCCTGGGATTACTATTATTTTACAAAGTAAATTACTTACTTAAATACTGTATCAGCACCCCAAGGTACACAGGGAGATGTACTACCACAGGTTCTTAGATCAGCATTCATAAAAGGAAAGTAACTTTCAAGGGCTTGACAATCACTTTAATTAAGCACAGGTATCCAAGAAAATCAAAATCAAAATTTCAGAGAAAACACAGAGAAATCAAAAGTCAGCAGACATGCTTCCAAAATGTCTGACCATTACAAAAATACACGTCTGTCCATTACATACATACACAGTTACCAGAGAGGGAAGCATCAACTTCTGAGTTTTAGCGGGGATGGGAGGGAGGGTTGTGCTCCTTAATGGCTTCCCAAAGTCTCTCTGGCTAAAGAAACCCTTCTAGTCAGTAAGCCCCAAAGTGAAACCTCACCCTCAGAGTATTTAATCTGTGACCCAGTGCATCAATAGAAAAAAACAAAAGGTAGTTGGGACGGTCCTATAAAACAGCTTCTCAGTCAAGGTTCCCAAGATGGGTAGGCCTATCAATGGGTGGGAAAGATTCTCCCCAGTCACTTTATTCAATTGGAGGCACTCTTAGTAAAACAAAAATAGCAAAGGATCCTAATTTGATTGCCATTACAAATACCTGACTGATAATTGGTTTAAGATAAGTTTTAATATATACATATAATATGTGGACATATAAAACAGCAAAGGCTGAATTTCTTTTGTTTTTAAACAAAATTCAAGATCCTGAAAGAAATGGAATAATTGGCATAAGTTTAAAGTCTTGATTCTAGGAAAAATGAATTTAGCTGTGTACCCTAGGGGTTTGGTCCTTTCTTTCTAAGACCAAGACCTTCCTTCAGGCCCACTTTCATTAATATCCCAGGGGCATGTTATCTTCCCTCTCTTTTCTGGGGAGCTGAAGATAATTAAATTTATGTTATGTTTAATTAACTAGTACCTACCACTGATATTTTCTTTATAAAATCTTCAAAACATTTTATGCATACTGTCTTCTTTGGGCAACGTTTCAATAAGTACCCCAACATATACAAGGGGAACTGCTATCACAGGTTCTTAGATCTGCATTTATTAAAGAAAAGGCAACTTTTGAGGAGTCAACAATCACTTTAATCAAGCACATGTATCATTCACTTAGTTCAGGGGAAAAAGTCAGCACCCTTAACTTCAGAGAAAACACAGAAATTTAAATCCACAGACATCACTTCCAAATTGCCTGAGAGTAAGCAATACCTACCATCACAAATCAACAGATAGATACAACTGCCTGACCATACATACATAGTTACCAGAGAGGGAAGCAACAACATCTGGGTTTTCAAAGCCAGGGGGCTGCTTAGCCACTTCCCAGAGTCTCATCTGGCATACAAAGTTTCTTCCAAAAACTAAGTCCCACAGTAAAATCACACCTCAGAGTCTTTATAGACTCTGAGCCAGAGATAATCACATGCCTTAAGAACCAGTACTTCATTAACAAAAAATGGGGGCTTTGCTACAAATCTTCCCAGGCCCATTAATGGGAGGAAGGGGAGATCTCTTTTTATCACATTATTCAATCAGAGGCACTTGATTATACTAAAATAAAAACAGCATAAGATCCCACTCACCAATGCTGTCAGGTGGATACTACAGATATTATTCTTTCCATTTTGTAGATAGTGAAACTGAAGCTTAGAGAGATTTGGTTACACTTTAGTCCCACTGACACTAAATAAGTATCAAAAACAAAACTTTTTCCTACACATTCCTGATTCAGAGTGTACACACACACACACACACACACACACACACACATACATACATATATATATTAATATATTATTCAGTGAAACTTCTCATGATTGATCTCTCAGAGGTTTCAAATCTAGAAGACTCTCTTTGCATATACATGTATATGCCTACAAGTGTGTGTGTGTATATTTAAATGTATGCACATGTGTATTGTGTATATATTTGTATATACATGCATATATGCATGCATTCAACCCTAATACATCTCTTGCATTCCAGTATCATGAAAGCACACACCTATAAAAATGACCCTACAGATGTGTTTATAGGAATTATATGAAACAAGTACATGTTGGAGTCATGTCTGAATCACAGCCCATGTGCATTATCTGAGTCTCAGTTTCCTTATCTTTCAGACATGGGGGTTTGAAATTGATGATCTCTAAAATCTCTTTCAGCTCTAAATCTCATAACTGTTTGACAGCTTTTCTTTTTATGTCTTGATGGATTTCATCTGGCCAATCACATTAATTAGATCCTCCAGGAATATTACACTACTCTTTTCCTTTAAGTTGCCAAACCATTAAGTCACCATTCTCAGAATTTCAGATCTGAAATATTGAATAATAATGATTATATGTTTTTCTTTATTTAAAAAAAGTAGAATTTCTGATGAGAAATTTCCTCAGTAATACAGGACTAGCACATTTTCTGCAACAATATGGATTTAGGGGGTTTCCTGGGTACATAGAGGTTAAGTGAATTCTTTAAGGTCACAGAAGCTACTATGTGTCAGGGCAGGACTTGAACATAGGTCGTCCTGATTCCAAAGTCAGATCACTATTCATTACCTAATTCTGCCTCTCATGAAAACTTTATGTGTAACAGATCAATTCAACAAGCATTTAAGTGATATTATGTGGCATAGTATCATTTTCAGTCTATTAGCAATGCAAGTAAAAGCAATCCCAGAAGGGGTGAGTGAATGTATGAGTGTGTGTGTGTGTGTGTGTGTGTGTGTGTGTGTCTGTGTGTGTGTGTGTGTGTGCTGGTGAGAAGACAGAATACAGTAAAGTTTTCATTAAATAATGATATAGAACAGGGATTATTAGGCTTTAGTCCCCTCCACCTTTGACCCACAAGGGCAGAACTTGGAGTAATGAGTGAAAATTTCAGAGAGGCAAATAGAGGCTTGATGAAACAGAAAGAAAAAAAAATAGCTGAAAAAAATTACAATTCGCTGAATCCAAATGGACTACCTCTGGATATAATTAATGTTTTCATATTAAGAGTTTCTTTGAAGGGTAGATGACAATAGGATAATAGACATAGAACTTGGAGGGACCATAGAGATCATTTACAAATGAGGAAACTGAGGCTGGGGGCACTTAAATGATTCACTAAAATCACAAAGAAGAAGTTATAAAAGTTATTTTTCAGGAATGGGTTAGTATAATTTGTTTCTGAGGGCCCTTTCCCCTCTGAAATTCTTGATAATAAAGACAGAAGGTCAATAAAGAGATCAAATGTTAAGGAATTTTCCAGGATTGGGACTAGGCATGGGCACTGTCAGAGCTGATGACTATACTCAAACACTTCCATCATTCAATTGTATCATTTCTTTCTCAAACTTACCTTAGTTCAGTCCTGAAATTTCTACCATTCATGTTACCACTGTTGATATGATAAAATGCACAGGTATGTCTCTAGGCCTCTTGTCTCTTTTTTAAATGATATTTTTATTTTGTTTGTCTCAATTACAAGTAAAAACAATTTTAACATTTCTTAATGATTTTTTGAGTTTCAAAGTCCATCTCTATCATCATCCTGTCCCCTGTCTTTGAGAAGGGAAATGCTTTGATAAAGATTATACATGTGCAGTCATGTAAATCATGTTTCCATATTAGCCATATTGCAAAAGAGAATACAGACAAAAAAACAAAACAAAACAAGAAAAATAAAGTTTAAGAGGTAGGCTTTGATCCACGTTCAGGTTCTGAGAGGGGAAAGTTGAGGTCCCCTCAGTTTCCTCCAGAGTCTCATTTAACTTTTCTTTTAATAATTTTAATGCCTACCATTTAGTGCATATATGTTTAGTATTGATATTACTTCATTATCTATAGTACCTTTTAACAAAATGTATTTTCCCTGCTTATCTCTTTTGATTAGATCTATTTTTGTTTTGCTTTGTCTGAGATAATGATCGCTATCCCTGTTTTTTTTTTAATTTTAGCTGAAACTTAACTTAAAACAACAGGTTGTCTGCTTCCATTTTATGAGTGAATTCATCCCATTCATATTCACAGTTGTGATTCCTGTGTATTTGCCTCTATCCTATTTTCCAATGTCTATTCATCTCTCACTCTTTTCCCTCTGATTCTCCCAAAAACAATTGTCTTCTTCAGTTTGTGTCTTGATCTTCCCTTCTCTATAATAACTATGGTTCAACTTTTTTATTCTTGTTGCTTGCTCATTTTTGAGCCTGTTTCTTAACTTTTAACTTTATGTTAAAGTTCAACTTTGCTCTTGGGGTTCTAGTCTAAGTTTTACGTTTCTTGTGATGCAGTTTTCAAAGACACTTCTGGGAATCTGAAAGCTTTCAGTTCTTCTAAAGTGGGGGTATGAGCTAAGGAGAAGTATTGTCACTACTTTCCTGACCTATACTCTGTCATCCCAGCCTCCATGAGCACTGCTCTATGCCCTGGAACTACTACTGCAAATGCTCTTGGTCTTTCTGACTCTGTAAATACAACTTGGGAAAGAGATAGTGTGCTTCTCAGTTATGGACATGAGACACTCTTCTTTGAGGGACCACAAGCACTTCTCTTTGCCTTGGAATTTTGACCAGGCTACTAGAGCTACTCTCCTAGAACTACAAACTAGTACATTAATGTTCCTTTTCACCCTGGGAACTACAGAGTTCACCCAGAATTCTGTATAAACAACACAAAAGGGTCCTGCTCCCAGTACAAGCAAAGGGTGCCCTATAATCTCCTGCTGACCAGTTGTACCATACCCCAACAGTCTATGTGCTGAGAGCTCCCAAAGTGCTGCCTTGATAATGCTGCTATCCCCAAGTCCCAGCCTGCACTGTATTTCTAGGGCCCACAACCACTACCTGATAAGATATACCTTTCCCGATAACAGTTTCCTAAGTTTATCTTGGGTTGGAAAATTGTTTTGCAGCCATCTTTTCTTGGTTTTACAACTCCAGAATTTTATTTGATGCATTATTTAAAGTTATTTGGAGGGAAATTTGAGAACGTTCAAGTGAGTTCCTTTTATTCCTCCATCTTGGCTCTTCCCTTTCTTAGGCCATTTCTCATACCGTAATGACACAGATTATTTGATCACATTAATAAGTTGGCAACTTGGGTTTGAATTTCCTAAGTTTGTCTTGTGCTCCCTCCTACCCAAAATGATACTTAAAAGTTTTGTATTTCTGATAGGAACTCTGACTTATGACACATATGTCCATTAAACAAATATAGAGTTGGAATGTTGAAATGAATTTTTAACTTATTGGCTAAGTTAAAATAGGGAGGAAAATGAATATTAGGTTTTATGCCTATTTGTTTCACCAACAGCTGACCAGATTATATCACAAGCAATGTATATTTATGTGGAGGACAAATCACTTTCATGTTCTTACAAATCAAGAAATACCATGATAATCTAAGAAATGCTCTAACAAAGAAGTTAATTTGTGATCATATGAGTTTAGTAAATATGATCTAAATACATTCATCTAACTAACTTTTCTTTGTAGCATCTATTGCATCCACTTGCAATGACCCTGGTATGCCTCAGAATGGCACTCGCTATGGAGATAGCCGAGAACCTGGAGATACCATAACTTTTCAGTGTGATCCTGGATATCAGCTACAAGGGCAGGCTAAAATCACTTGTGTGCAACTGAATAACCGATTCTTCTGGCAGCCAGACCCTCCTACATGCATAGGTAGGTTGTAATTTTTGTTGTTTGATATTCATTTTTGAAAAAGGCCAATGACATAGGTGGGTGTTGTGTATGGAAAAGAAGCAAAAGAAATTAAAACTTTTAGCGTAAGATTAAATTGCCTTTATAATTATTTCAATTAATTTATATTGCAAAAACTATGCCTTACTTCTTATCTCAATCTCTGAAATTTCTTGCTTGAGACTCTTAAAGTTTTGTGAATATTTTATATAACTTTCTGGGGAGGTAAGGTGGCACAGTACCATAAGCAAGTGATTTAGAGTTCTAATCTTGATTCTGCCTTATTCTCCTTTTGTGAGATTGGATGGGTACATTTCCTTTTCTGGACCTCCATTTCTATGAAATGTATGAGATTTATATGAAATTATCTATGAAATCGATTTTGGACCTACATTCTAAAATGATAGTAAAAATAATAATAATAACTAAGTTTTATATAATGATGTAGATTTTCTTATCTGGCCTGGAAATATTAGAGATAAGTTCTGTAGATATGAAAATTCTTGATATAGAAATAAGAGAACTGAGGCTTAAAGAGATTACATGGTTAGATTATTGACATATAACTAAGGATGCTCAAATAGTGTGAAGGTAACTAGGATTTGTATATTTCCTACAATGAAAATCCTCTTATTAAAAACAAAAATACATCCCAGCACTAACATTTCAAAGTTCGGGTGGTTACAATGTGACCTTAAGTTTGCCTCTAATTTTAATATGGAAAGTTGTCGCTAATATACTCAATTAACTTAAAATCATTTCCTTCTTTGAAATTACTTCTCAAATACTCAGTATTATTTAAAAATTTTTAAATTGAAGACTAGAAATTATTCCCCTCAACATGAATCACTTTCAGCCAACCAATTAATAAAAATTCATAGAGAAGTTACAATATGCCAAATGTCGCACTAGGGGGCAGAGACACAAAGAAAAAAGGAGAGAGTAGAACAGAGAGGAAAGGGAAGGAAAGGGGAGGAAAAAGAGAAGGAGAAAAGGAAAAGGAAAGAAAAGAAAAAGTTTCCATCCTCAAGTAGCTTACATTGCAGTGGGGGAAAATAGTATATACATATGTATGTAAATGTAAAGTATAAAGAACCAGAAGAGGACTCACAGAGAAAATAGTAAGAGGAAAAAATAATTTGATACTTTAAAAAACATTTCAATTTTTGCTAAATATGTGTTGAGTAACTAAATTTGTCCCATAACAAATTTTATTTTGTTTAGGGCAACTATTGAATATATTCTTGATATGATAGTAAGTAATAGTGTATTTATTGTAGCAGAATACTTTAAAAAATAGTAGTTAAACATAAATTGTGCCTCACAATTAATTACTTGAATATAAATACTTTAGAGTTTCATCCTAAGAACATTAAAAATTGTTATTTTAATGATCTGTCACATTTCAATTTGTGTTTCCCTATGATGTAAAATTTAATTAAGTTCTGAGGAGAGTCAGTGACAGTGAAATGACATGCACATAGTTAATCTGCCATTTTACATAGGGTGACCTTGAGGGGATTTTGAAGTTTAGAATAATTTTTATTGTCACATGCATGGCAGCATTGAAATTCTCAGCAGTCCTATAAAGCTATGAGCTACAGCTTTTAAAATTCTCACAAAGCACTTATTGTAGAATACTGAGGATAGATGCTATTTAATAGCAGTACTTATTAGTATTCCAAACGCTCAGACGATTCATGTTTATTTAATGTTTCAGGCTCTATTCACACTTTATAACTTTCCTGGGAATCTTCATGTGTTTTACCCCAAGCTGAGTCATCAGAAGACACGCTAGATTTGTGATTTTTTTACTGGAGTAATTACCTATAAAATCAACCATCTTGTTAGTTGGGTCTATTTTGAAATGAAGGAAGTCTTCAGGTTGTTTGCTGCATTTTTGGCTAGCGGGAGAATACATCAAGCAGCTACCAGTTAATGTCTTACAAATAGTCCTCTGCTTAGATCAAATTAAACACTTAATTCCAAATTCACACATCTTTCCCTCTAATTTATACTGCTATTCAGGCTCCAGAATTAGTCTTGTGATTGCCAGTGACAAGTGGGAAACCTATTGTGGCTCCAAGGAGAACTAAGTAGGAGTCTGATGCTGAACTTTCACACTTTTTTTTTAATTTTATTTTTTTTGGAGGGCACTCACTCTGGTTTAAAAAAAAAATCAAATCAGCAAACAGTTATTGAGGACTTTTTACATACTAAGCACTCTAGGAGGAGCTTAGGGAAATGTACACTTTGGATGAAATATACAACCTGCCTAGAAGGAATTTAAAGACTAGTAGGGGAAATATGATGATCTTTCTATAAATGTTTTCCTCTTGAAAGATAAAAGAAATATATATATATATATATATATATACACATATATAATATACACATATACATGTGTATATGAATATATACATTCATATATATGTGTGTGTGTGAATACATACATAGAGAGCACATTTGAATGAAGACTATGTCAATGCTTCTCTTGATTCTCATTTAGTGTCACAGAATATTATAATGTTACAGAGAGAAACAACTATAGAGGTCATCTAGTCCAACCCTCTCATTTGTATAAAGAAAACTGAGATCAAGAGGCTGACAGAAAGGAGTCAGATTTCAAAGTTTACACAGTGTCAGAGCTGGGATGTGAATCCAGTCTTCTTTGTTCCCAGTTTAGTGCTCAGTACACCATCTTGCCTTTGACTCATTTCCAGATCTGGCTTAAGGGCCTAAAGGTCTTGTAGACTAGATGTAACGTGTGCATTGGGCTACTTTCTTAGCTTTTACTTTCACTGCAAGATTGGGTACTCAGAGGGCAGCTGTTATCACCGGTCCTAGGGATAACTGTAGGTTTTCATTGCTAATCTTGTATCTATACATCAGGATCATCTGTTGTCCGTGGATTTCCCTAATAATAACCCAGGAGACAAAATTAGTTCTAAGCAACGATGTGTACTAAGATGACTTGGTAAAAATAGTGACAAAACATTTCTTACATAAAGCTGGGATAAAATCTCCCACAAATACATGGAAACTTGAGCTCAAACTTAAGAATATCATAGTAGTGAAGCACATGGGTAATATGGCAAAGGTATTTTGTATCATGACAAAGGTATCTCACAATTCAAGAACTACAGTAGCTAGAAATCCTCACCTTGCGGAATACTTTCAACGCTTCCTCTTAAGCAAAGCATTTTTACTGCTAGCTAAGTCTCAGAGGGGTCTAATCCCTCCTGAGTCCATAGATGTCATTCTTCTTTCCTGCTAAGGGAGTTAGTTTCTTTGAAACACCTCTCTCTGGTAAATATAGTTCTATATCTATGTCTGTCTGGACTGTATTTCTGCTCTCTGATGAATGCAATCTGTCCTATTAGTTCATAGCATTTTTTTAAAGCAACACATCCCCTGTGTCAACATTTATGGCATAGTATGGTGGTGTGGATGTGCAGAAATTTTCTTTCTCCCCCATAGTGATCTCCTTTACAATCAAATCCCACCTTGCCATCTCTCTTACTCAGAAATTCTGAAAATCAGTGGGGTTTAGTTACTTAATATCCCCTAGAGGTATGGCTGATGTTTGCTAAGCTACTCTAAGTTTCCCTTTCTTAACTCAATTAGAGAGTTGTTTACAACTCATAAAGAACTGAAAAGTTTTATACCTTGTTAGGTTCTGGAAAAGATACATAGTTAGGATAAGATATGGTCCCTACCCTTATGAAACCTCAATCTACTGAGGGATATAAACACCAATATAGTTAATGGACAGGAGTAGGGTGGATGTGGAAAACTTCATAGAGGAGGTGAGCTTTTTTTTTGGACTTTAAAGGATGAAAACTCATTAAGCAGGTAAAAAGAAGACATTCAACACACAGAGAACAACTTTAGCTTAGATGTAAAAACAAGATTACTCACTCCCCCACCCCCATACTTTTTGGCACTATACAAATATTGAGTTCAGCACCTAGTCTACATGAACAATTAGCTAAAAATTAGGAAGCCACATGATGGGAAAGGTAATGTGATTATTATAAATTATTCTAATTTCCTTACTAGCAGCCTTTACCACCTAAAAGTCCCTGCTTTTCCACCTCCCCTTCATGTATTTCCTTCCCCCATTAGAAGTAAGCTCTTAGGGTAGGAATTGCCTTGTTTATACTGTGTGTTCAGGACTTAACACGGTGCTTGGCACATAGTGAGTTCTGAAAAAATGCTTCATTTTCCTCTCCTCCTCTTCCTTTTTTGCTTTCTATCTCTTTTATTGCACTAGTTGTCCACCCCTCTACCTATTCATGGAAATATCCTCCCTCCCGATTTAAGCCTTTTGGAAAGATGTTGACATCCTCATGGCTCTGTTCAAGAGTCATATTCTTAAACAGGCCTTTCCTTATTAATCCCAGCTGCAAATGCCATCCCTCCAAATCACTATATTTCCTTTTCTACTAAATATGCTATATTTCTTCAGCAGAATGTAAGCTCCTTGAAGGCAGCTTTTGAATTTGCCAGGATAGGGACTGACACAGTGCCTGACACTTAGAATGCACTTAAATGCATGTTGATTGACTGCAATGTGAGCATTAATTGACTATTTAGGAAGCTGAGGTCTTACCTCAAGTCAGAGTTGACGCAGCCTACTCTAGAGTAGCACTGGGGAATGGAGAGGAAAGGACAGGTAATTGAATAAATTATAGTCCTATAACCCTCAGAGGTCCCTACATTCAAATTCTTTGGGGACTATAATTCTGTAACACCGTCCATTCAAGTTGGTGGATTCTTTAGTTGTATTACATGTTCACCTCTAATCTGTCTTCAAAATATTTGCACAAGTTCTCTAATTAAAACCTAATGAGATTAAAATGGGAAAGCAAGAATAAAGGAGGGAACAAACAGGCAAGAGCCTACTTAATTCCACTTTAAAGATTTTAAACAGTCTCAACCCAAAGCCTCTCCTGGGACCTGCAGGGAACAAAAGCATGATTTTTCCCTTTGTTTTTCTTCAGTCGGTATTTGAATGTTATATCTGAACTCGCCCCCTCAGAGCACCCTGGAGCCAATGGCCTGAATCTGTCATTTCCCATATCTGAAAACCTGTATTGAGTCAAGCCTGCTTCTTAGATCTTCAAAAACTTTCTTTTCTCAAGTTAGCATGCACTCCTTATTTTGTCTCCCTCCTTTCTCTTCCCCTACAACCTTTTAAAAAATGATCAACAACAGTTCTTTCTGTTTCTTTAGTTCAGTAAAAGGTATTCTGGTAGAAGATAATTCTTCTCCACTCGCCCTCACTGGGCATTATACATAACTTAGAACATAGTAGGCATTACATAAATGATTATTCCCTTTCTCTCCTTAAGGGAGGGACAGTGAGGGAGTTGGGGGAAATGTTGAATATATAAGGCTGAGTTAAATAGCATGGTGATGAGATTGTAAGTGAGCAGGTTATCTGGGCATCTTTTTTCCATAAAGTCTAAATCAAGCAGAGCAAGGAAATCACATTTGATAATTTCTGATGAATATTATTTAAATATAATAATTTAAAGATGCCATGCTATTCTAAATATGACTTCTCAACAATGAGTCCAGAAATTCCCATTTTTATTTAATAGCACACATGATCTTTACCAACATCTGTATCAAATGTAACCTTACTAACTTTGATGGTCTTGGGTTTTGGTTAATATTTCATCATATAACTTGTCTTGTACTTAGTAGAATCTCAATAAGGATGGGTTGAATGAAAAAGTAAATTGTTATAATATACAAGAAAAATAACTTCTCTCTTTGGGGAATTGATTTTAAATAACTTTTCTTGTTCTCTAAAATGAGAAAGGATTTCTTAAAATGTAAAGTGTTATGTAAGTACGAGACCTTGTAACATAGTTATTTGGCTTCTGTGAAAGGAAAAACAGGATTCACATCCCAATTTTTGGTCATACTGTTTGTTTGACCCTGAATCAAAACTTCTAGGCACAGTCTAAGTTGCAGAGAAGATACAAACCAAAATTGGCACAGGAAATTTCTTCACTTTTTAAATTACTGGTCTAGTTTCTATGCCTATGACTACAAATGATTGTGATTACTTTTATTATACTGTTATATATAGACAAATATTGTGTATATATATATATTTGTGTATATATATGCATATATATGTTGCTTAAGTGACAATTTATAAAATTTATTATTAAATTCAAGGCAGATGTAAGGGATAATATATAGACTTTAGAGTCAAAGGCCTATTTCCAAATCTGACTTCTCACATTGTGTTTCCTTGGTCTAGATAAGGCACTTAACCTCCGTAAGTCTCTTATCTGTAAAATAAGGGCTTTGGACTAGATGGCTTCTGAGGTCTCTTTTCAACTCTTGTTCTATGATTCAATATACTGAATGAAGTATTACCTTGAACATATCATATAAAACATGAACTTTGTAATGATACAAATGTGTCTGGAAATCAATTTTCTAACAAAATGGTCAAGATGAAATCAACAGGGAGGAAGAGATAGAGTTTTGGTTTGTGAATTGATAGGGATGCAATTCATAATTATGGGTTATGTGGTTTTGGTTTTTTTTAATGCTATGAAAATGAAAATATAAGGGAAAAATGAGGTTAGGGCAGAGTCATTGCATACATTTGATTAACAGAAAGCTGAAAAAAATTGTGTAGATTTCTTGAATATCAAAGGGTTAAATGATTACTGAGGGGATGGGTGTGAGAGTATTCCTAGGGAATATTTATTTTCCTATAACAAGTTTATAGTGTATAGTTTAACATAATTGATCACCTTTTTTTTCTCCTCCCAACCCTTTCCTTTTTTGTGACAGCTGCATGTGGAGGAAATCTGACAGGTCCAGCAGGTGTCATTTTATCACCTAACTACCCACAACCATATCCTCCTGGGAAAGAATGTGACTGGAGAATAAAAGTAAACCCAGACTTTGTCATTGCCCTGATTTTCAAAAGGTACCATTTCTAGAAGAATACCTTTATTTAGCCGGATTTTAAATGTCACACCAAAAAAATATTGCACCATTTATTACTTCATTTCTACTTTTATTTTTCACTTGAGCATCAGAGTATATATCTATTACCTTCTATATATGTATTGAGAATGATAGAAAGGAAAATAGATGGTTTTATTTTACTGCCATTTTCAATATGTACCAAAATGTGTACCAGAAGCAGAAAAAAAAAACATGTATGACATACCAAACCTAGCTTTGGAGCACTGAAACTAACATGATTGGTTCCATCAGAGAAAACACTTCATAGAATATTGCGGAAAAGTAATTGAAAAATGCTTTAGATACCTTTTGTACATTGTCTCATTAATATAATATCTGGATTTGGTGATAGCTAATTTATCTTTGTAATATTACTTGTCTAAAATTCCCAAAGTTAGTATTGGTACTATCATGAAGATAGCACTGATATTTTTGAAAATATAGGGAAAAGAACCTTCAAACAATTTGATTACTGATAAAGGCTTAATTTCAGAGTAGTAAAAGTCTTAATTTTAAAAAATAGATTCTGCTAATCTATTTGAAAAAAGTTCATAAGTCATTAATATTTTTCCAAAAATTGCTTTTGTAGTATCCTTCTAAAAATTACTTTTTAAAAATCAAAGATTTATTTTCCATCTTTAAATGTTTGCTTTCAGATGTTTATGCAGTTAAATGACTATTTTGTACTTCTGTCTAGACTGAGTCCACTAGAGTCCCGCAACTACATTTCAATTACCAATATATTGAATCCATTTGCTTTCAAAATACTTGTTTAAATGATTAAACAAATCAGGTTCCTATGTTGCCACCTCCTCTCAAAATACAATTTTAATGAAGGTTGTCAATATTGCTTTTGTACTTTTTGCCTTTGGATTCTGTACTTACTAATGACAAGCTAGCATGCTTGGGTTTACTGACAATGTAATCACACAGTATGAGTTATTACATCATACAGTTTTTGTGGATGCTAAGTAAATATACATTCTATAACCGTGGAACTACCAGTCAATTCCCTATGCAAAGACAATCCTTACTTTTCACCTGGCCTGTTGGCCAACCCTTATACTGGTAATCAAAATTTCAGGTTTTCTTTTATGACTCAAGGACATTCTTCTTTTGAAAAAAAAAATATTGCTAGTAGAGAAAGGGACTCACTAACAGAAATGTCTGAAGAGCGGGTTTCCCATTAGTTTCAGTTTCAAGAGTAATTTAGTGAAGTATTCCAAAGTCAATCATCTTTTAGGGTGTATAGGAATTGCATTACTACAGATTAGCTTATCATTTTATTTTATATTCTCCTAAACCAGAATACAATGATGCAATATATTTCTGTGGATCTTCTCTATATTGTTATCTAATATAGAAATATGATGCCATCACAATATGTTGACATCACCTTAACTGTCATGTAGATTTTCAAAATTCCTGTAGAATCTGGGGCATAAATGTATCTGAAGATCAATAAATGACCAGTAGCAATAAAATGATGTTCACCCCTCTTTCAACATCGTAAGTATAAGAAATGACCAGAGCTTTAAAAATAGCTTTTCAGATCATCAATTCCACAAAAATTCTCCTTAGTTGCACCAATTTGAATTGGTCAATTGACTCCCTTTTATTAATTAGCCAAGAAAGACTGAGAAATTACCTCTAATAAATTCACTCAGAGTTCTTACACCAATACAAGTTTGAATGAATCCTCCAAATATGTTAGCCTTGCAGTAACCACACAGCAGAGTATAGATTTGGTTTAGCAGTATTACAAGGGTTCTACTTCTTGTTTTGTTTTATAATTATAATCAATAATAACTTGTCACAGTCCTGATCGTATGAGGTATAAGCCAATTGTCACAGATGGCTCTGACTCTTCAAATATTTTGGAGTCATTGGTGAGTTGAATAAGAAATAGAAGATTCTGGATGCTGAAAGGAAATGTTAATTTCCTTGTTAATGTTAAGGCACACATGTATACACACACACACTCTATATGTATATGGAAAGAGATCTCTACATATATATGTATGTATCTATCTGTCTATATTCCAAGTCCTGTGTTCCATGTGATCTTATTTTTATACTTTGCAGTTCATATCACCAAGCTTTACTTACATTATAAGGATAGTCTCTATGAAGACTATGGATTATAATTACCTTTGAAAAGCCCTGTCAAAATAATATAACATGATTAGCTAAACAGACGTACTTTGAATACAACAGTAAAAAATAGAAGAAAAGCAGACCATTTTCTCTGGGGACCCTGAGCAGTTAGATCATATATCTGTGGTTAATTGATTTGCTCACTTGTGGGATCAAGACATTCTGGAGCTCTTTCTGTTACACCCCCTATCATTTTCACCACTGCTTAACATTTGCAGTAAATATACGATAATTGCTATTTCAGAGCAACTCTTTTTGAGTGTAGTTGTCAAAAATAATTGCAAAGAATATATTAACTGTTAAGCTAGTATTAAACAAACTGCTCCATACATTCAGCATTCTCATGATCAGTCCCTCCTTCTTTGGTGTAAATTTTGGTGTAAATTTAGAACACTGTGATTCATTTCTATAAGATGAAATATGTTCTACTGAAGTGAAAAAAAATCTTAGCAACAGAAATATCTGCCCAGTCATTTCAGATGTATAGTGTATATTCCTAAAAGTAATGAAATGTAAATTTGCTATGGACAATCATAAAGAAGATGGATTATTCTGAAATATAAGTGACTGACATAAAATGAAGCAGAAATCATATTATTGAGCTCAATTCCACTATGTAGGAAAAGCATTTAAAGTAAGCTCACCAGAGGTCAAAGAACTGACAGTCACATTTATTAGCTTATAGGTCATGATGCCTTTATCTTACAATGCTACCTGAACTTCCTCCCAGATAAAATTATGGGGCAATGAAATTGCTTATTATTATTTTTAATTAATCTTTGTTGACTATCTGAAATGTGGGAGTTAATTCGTATGTGTGTGTGTGTGTGTGTGTGTGTGTGTGTGTGTGTGTAGAGAGAGAGAGAGAATGAGAGACAGAGAGAGAGAGAGAGAGAGATCAATACACAAAATAATCAAAATTTTTATATATTTTTTAGTTTCAACATGGAACCAAGTTATGATTTTCTTCATATCTATGAAGGTGAAGATTCCAATAGTCCTTTAATTGGAAGTTTTCAAGGTTCTCAGGCACCAGAAAGAATAGAGAGCAGTGGAAATAGTCTATTTTTGGCTTTTCGAAGTGATGCTTCAGTTGGCCTATCTGGATTTGCCATTGAATTTAAAGGTATTATATTCATCGTAACTTCACATATATTCATTCATAATGTGGAAGGAAACCTGAATAGAATTAATTTATTTGAAAGCCTTTTTGTAAGTGGTCTTACCTTTAGTTTCAAAACTCCTGTCATATATTTCTTTATTGGATATTGGTGTAAATTAGTGCTATCCCTTGAGAAGAATTGTTGTTGTATTTGTCTTTTGTTTTTGAAGACCATGCCATCAGAGAAATGATGACATGACTTGCACTTGACTTTGCCTTGAGGGAGCGAGGGCTGTGCAACGTCACCAGCCTCACTTCTCCTCCTGAGCCATCCCTTGAGAAGAATAGGATATTCCTAAGTAATCTTCTGAAACAGATATGAGAGTTATGAAAATTATTTTCAAAATATTTTAGTTATTAACAAAACTAAATTTATAGTTGTAATACAAACATATTTAGTTGATTACAAGAGCCTTGAAGAGTTATTCAGTTGTCTTTAGAATTTTAAATCTGGAAAATAAAAAAAGATCAGTTTTGATTCCTATTAGTTTCATTTTCAATGAATGAAACAAATGAGAACTGTATCTTCTTGCTTCCTCTACATTTCTGTAATCTTCCTGGATGATCTTCCTGCCTTTGTCTTCTATGGAAAATCACCAATAACATGCAATATTTTTACTTTCTCTATGGCTTTGGTTGCATAAGATACAAGTTGCTCTAAGTGCTAAGCAAAATGTTTAAACTTTTCTTCCTTTTTCTCTTTGCATGAGTGGAATTTCTACATAATCTGAGAACACACCAAGCAAAATTTTGGGGAATGAGCCTATTAAAACAGTAAAACTTGTATTGCCAAACTTATTTTCAGAGAACTATTTGAATTACTGAAAAATAAAATGGCACAAACTCAATCTACTATAGAATTTGTGATTCTTTGTAATTTCTTTCACCTGAGATCAAATAAAAAAAACAACATTCAACAAGTAATTTCTCCAGTGGAGAAGCTAATTTAGAAAAATAAAGCAAGTTATTTCAGAAGCCAAAGTTCTTTTATGTGCATTCTGGAGATATATAACAGCACTAAGGATCTACCATGTTTTAACATAAACTTAGATGCAAACTTCTTGGTGCATGCCATATAATTGGAAGAGTTCTTACTCACTTCCATTCAGTCATATTCTTATCCAATAAGAGTCATATTTTTACCATTTATTAATGATATATTTATCTGTAATAATAAGAAAATAGCCTCAACAAATAGTTATGCAGAAGCAGTTTAAATGTTGTCATCCAAGTAAGGTATGATCAAAAAAGAAGATTGTGTAGTAAAAAATAAATGAGAAATAATTGAAGAATGCTCCATTCAAATCCTTAACGATGTCAAAATAATGTTTAATGAGCCCTTTTAGTAATAATAGTGTAAGACATGAACTAGAGTCACAGAGGATGACCAGTCATGGATAGATTATCATCTGCATTGTTAGAGGGAATACTTATCTCATTGAGATCACATATCTACTGAAGTAATGGAATAACCATCTCAAAATTCAGTTCTGTATCCTATTTTTCTATTACGCTAAGTGATACCTTTGGAGATGGGACAGTAGCATAGACCCTGCAAAAGGTATTCCAACGATTAATATTTTGAAAGTTAATTCTTTATTGCTACATAGAAAACATAAAACTATACGAAATGTGGATATAGGAACTTTGGTTCTCTCCACCAAAGGTCAGGCTTATGATGTAATCGGTGAAGCAACTGATACTACATTTCCTCAGGAAACAAAAGAAAATTAAAGGAAAAGTAAAACAAAATAATCATGATGTGCAACTAAACATATCTTGACAAATACAAACCAGTCAGATACCATAGCAGCGTAATTTACAAAGTATTCTAAATGTAGCAGATCTAAGCCACAATGTTAGAAAGTAACCAACCTAGAAAGAAAAAACAATGACAGTGTCTATCCAAAAAGTATACCAGTGATTTATCACCACATGTATGGAAATGACAATTGTATATAAAAACCAAAATATTAAAGATGGAGGACTATTGTGGAAAGAAGCCTGCTAGCTGAAATACATATTATTAAATGAAATACTAAATATAAAAATGGGATTTTAGTCAAACAACAAATGAAAAAACTTTAATTTTGAAAAAGAAATTGGAAATATATTAGACTGATCTAGGATAAAAAATATAAGGCTGATTGTGATATAAATTGTGAAAAATATAAGGCTGAGTGTGAAAACTATAACTATTTGCTTTATAAAAACAGAAAGAGAAAAGGTTTTTTTAATATTTCTATGACTATATCTAAAGAAAATGATCTTATTTAATGCGAAAGTACCTCAAGCATGCAAGGCCCATGCTAGTAACACTTTGGGTGATGTATTCTCTGCATATTATTGGAACTATATTAAGTAGACAAAGAATTTAAAAACCTTGTTATAACTTTCACTGAGCAAGCACAATTATAACTTTAAGTAAAATATTTGGATGAACATGGCCAGTTGTCTACTTTATATAGGTAATTTGAAGTCCTATGCCAAATTTAAAACATATTTTCACCTGCTGTTCATATTACCAAGCATTTTAAAGTTGCAATGTAAATTGAGTTTACATGAATGAGGATATAAATAAAAATGATGAAATGCTAAGTTACTGATGGGCTCCTTCTTTATAAATGACATATTTTGGAAAATATAGTACAAGGAGAAATTTGCTGTCAGGAGTAATTAACCATGGATCAACCCAAAGATTGAGAAAGCATTTACTTCATGGGTGGAAACAAAAATTCAGAAATTAGGTCAGCAAAGGCAATTATCACATAAGATCGTTGTTTTGCCCTGCAACATTCAATGTTTTCTTGCTCTTTCGTAATTTAGTTAATATAAACCTGAAAGCACATCCCAAAGGACTGGTAGTAATACTCTAATATGTGCAGCATCATGAAAGGAGAATGGACAAGTGTTTTAACTGAAGCGTAACATAAAGAGCAAAGTTGTATGTTGCACAGGGCTACATAGGGGTGGAAGGAAAATGATAGAGTGAATCACGAATTTTACAAAATCATGAATTTTCAGCAGTTACCCAGTCTAATTCATATCTGAACAAAACTTCCCTTTACAGCATATTTCACAAATGTTCATCCAGATGTTGTTTGAATGCTTCTTCATCCCACCCCATTATGATGGAGAATTCACTGCATCCCAAGGCAGTAATATTCACTTTTGTAAAGTTCTAAAAATTAATAATTTCTCAATAAAATCAATCCTCAATGTGTTTTGGCAACTTATATTATCTACCTTTTACTCTACCTGGTTCTATACAAACACAACAAACCTATATACTTTCAAACACTTGAAGATAACTACCATGTTTCTTCCAACCAACACAAACCCTGAGGTTTCTATAACCCTTCTCAGTGCCTTCAATCCATCCTCACAAGACATTTACTCAAAACTTTTCATTATTTGAGTTGTCCTTAGATACTCTCCAGCTTTTAAATGGGTTGAGATCTGATAGAAGAGAGCAGTACAAACAAGCAGTAGGTGATGGATGAAATCAGTGGTGTGAAACACACGATTGAGAGCATGATTTTTCCCTTTCAAATGAAAGTGCAAGTTAAATTTTGTTAGCCTACTCTGTCTGGGAAGCTAGAGTCAGCAGGCAGGTAGGTAAGCAGGCAAGAAGCATTTGCTAAATTTGCCAGGTACTATGTTAATGTGTTGGTGATAAAAATATAGGCAAAAAGAAAGCCTCTCAAAGACCTTATATTCTAATTGGAAAACAATACATAAAAGGGAGCTGAAAATAAGAAAGTATGAGTAGAAGATTCCCACAAAGCATCATGGTTATAAAGTCTGGAGAGTCAGGCACACAGCCATGAGGGAAATAAAGAAAGGCCATACTGAGTTCTAACTCAAAACGGAAAGACCCCTCCACTCCCAATAAGAAGGAACTCACCAATGAGAGAAGGGGACTAGAATAGTCGAAGTATGTTCCAGGGTGAGAAAGCCCCAGAATTTGAGGGCAGAAGCCTTGTGGGACCTAATCAAAGTACCAGGATAAATTAAAATTGTCAGGACACTCAGTGAAAATCTGCAAAAAAGTTAATTATTCAGTGGCCATTGAATGTTCTTTGTAGGCACACATTGGAATCATAGAAGGAATAATTAATATCCTAAATTTTCCATTCTAGCTCTTCTGGGCATTATTAAGTATGCACTAGAATTACAGAAGTCACAATATTTTTAGCCATCTCTTCCTGGAGGAAAAGGAATATAATTCTCCCAATTTCTTACTTTAGCCTATTGTAGGATTCTTTTTGTATTTTTATGCCTTTCCCTCTAACTTCAATTGAGCAAGCTGAAAAAAATGGAGCCAACTACTCTTCAAATGGCAGCATTGATGTGATCCTAATTATGTGGGGTTTTTTTAGTATAATTATAAGTCCATAGAAAAATACATCTCCCTTCTTGGTAGAGAAGTGGTAAACAATGGGTTAAGAATGAAGTCACTATTTTATGACAAGATATATGTGTTGGTTACAGGCAGGGTTCTGGTGGTAGACATACTATTTGGAAATGATGTTAATGAAAAAAATTAATAAAGCACCCTGAAAATTCATTTCTGAAGAAATAATATAAAATTAGATGATAGATTTTTAAAATAATGTTCTAATAATTTTTCAGGTGATCTAATTGTCATAACTTTCTGATGTAAAAATAAAAACAAAAGAATTTAAAAGAAACAAAAGATTTTCCACTCCCCCATGTTTTGTGGAAGTGATATATTGTATTCTTTTCTTTTATAGAAAAGCCTCGGGAAGCCTGTTTTGACCCTGGAAATATAATGAATGGGACAAGAATTGGAACAGACTTTAAACTCGGCTCAACTGTGACTTATCAGTGTGATTCTGGTTATAAGATTGTTGATCCTTCATCCATAACTTGTGTGATTGGCGTAGATGGAAAACCTGCCTGGAATAGAGTCTTGCCATCTTGCAATGGTATGCATTTATCATGTATTTCTTTGGAAACATCTTCAGTAATGCATCTAGAAATAATTGGGGAACACATTTTTCAGATTAATAAGTTAAAACATATATATGTGTGTGTGTATAAAATATATACATATATGTATGTATACATGTTTGTGTGCATATTATATATGTATGTTTGTATATATGTCTATATATATTTAATGCTCATTTTGACAATAATAAAACAAGTATTTATTACCACATCTTATATATGTCAGGCACCAGGTAGTTCTGGGAATACAAAGACACAAATAAAATAGTTCCTGTCATTAAGCAGCTTACATTCTTATTTGAGGAGACAGTAAGAAACCCCAGATGGGGTCATACAGAGTTGGACACAACTGAAAAAGACTGAAAAAAATAAGCAATTCTGCCTCATTTCAATCCAGTTTATGCACAATGAAGACTTTACTTTGTGATGTCATTGGTCCTCTTTGAAAATGAAGGATAAACAACAACTACACAGAATTTAGTCAAAGTAAATGAAAGTCAATTTCAGAAATGAGATCTGTTTTGGGGCAGGATGTAAGGGGAAGGGAGTATTATGTAGGAGACAGCAGATGAACTGAGCTTTGAAAGAATTCAGGTCCTGAAGGAGGTACAAGTGAGACAGAAGTTCCCCTCTTTGGGGGCAGGGCAGTGATGTGGTCAACATTTTGCCTTAGAAATATTGACTTGGGAGCAGCCTGGAGGATTAGAGATTGGAGAGGGAGTAATGATGAAAAATCCTATTGGATAGATCAATGTCATTTGAAAAAATGTAGGATGTGTTTTTAGAATTTAAGAAGTATTATGAAATACTTGGAAATGAATTAAAAGCAAATTTAAAGATCACAAGAAATTTGAAATGCTCAGTATTTTAACGTGTTTTAACAAGACACGCAATAACTTAATCCTCCCTAAGCTTAAAAAGAAAACAAGCATACACACTTATTATTGTATCACTTGGCAAGCTGAGACAAAGTAAAGCAATTTTATTTTTACATTTACACACATAGAAATACACATATGTTTATGTAGCTGCTGTTGTTATTCAGTAGTTTCAGTCTTGTCCAACTCTCTGTGACCATCTTTGCTTGTTTGTTTTGGCAAAAGTATTGGCGTGGTTTGCCATTTGAAATTCTTTCAGTTTAAAACAATGAATTAATAGAACAATATATCTGATAGTAAGGTGGACTCAAAGATCAACTCAAGCAAAAAATAGTTCTCATTACCCAGCTTGGTAGTTTTCAGATGCTAAATGCATGGAATAACTTTCATTTAAAGTACGATAAAAGGAAATGCTGTTTTATATATTTATTTAGAGTAAATTTTTTAAAGTACCTCAGCTGGAAGAAAGCCCAAGTATTCACGAGGAAACTTGTCTGTATACATTTATATATTTCATGTCTGGAATCAAATTGAGTCTAACTGGAATTGGATTACACTGGAGAATTGGAGCAGGCTGATGGCACCATCGTGAAAGATAATTTTTGGTCTACATAAATATACCTCCATGGTTGAGCTGATGTTTGAAGGAGAATTTTCATGGATATAATAATGTATTATATATATATATATATATGTATATATATGTGTGTGTGTGTGTACAGTATAAGCAAACATTATGTAAACATGAATATTATGTACAGATCTTATAAATACACCTAAGTTTATTAACTTCTTCCTTTTAAGTGAACTAATTTCAATGGAAACACTTGGGCTAAAATTGTGCCTCCTTTGACTTCATCATTACAGTTTATTTGCCTCCACAATGAAATATATGTGTAAATATATATATATATGCACATACATATACACATATGTGTTTGTGTGTATATGTATATATATACATACATTTATATATGTGCGTGCTTATATATATAATATACACATATACATGTATGTGTGTATGTGTCTATATCTAATCAGTAGAAGTATCTGGTTTTAGTTGCTAAATGGCAGTGACACTGTGGCCTTAATTGGCAGAACTTGAGAACTAAATGAAATAACTAAATTATGGAATTTAAAGGACCCATACTGTAGTTGTTACATCAGACTCTTGATTACATAGTGAAATTTGCCTGTGATTATTTTTGTGAGACCTGAAAAAATGTGGAAAATGAATGACTTAAATATTGATTGCATGAATCACGTACTAATTTATCTGTTGTATATGTCTGCATTTCAGTATTTCAAGATCTTTCTAGGAAGATATTTTAAATAATATAAACTAATACTGATTGATTGATTGAAGGAAGAAAGCAACTGTATTCTCCAGTTGTTTCTGTTTGCCTTGGTCCATAAACTAGATGAAAAATTGTTATCCCAACATCAAAATATCTAACATGATACTATTCAGTCAGTCAGCAAGCATCTATAAATGCTTACTATGTGCCAGGAACTGCTCTATGCCCTGGCAATATATACACAAGTAAATGAAAGTAAATGAGGAGCCTACCGTCTAAAAGAGGGAAGATAACAAAAAAAGGAGGCTGAAAAGGGAGGGAAGTGGAGGGAAGGTCTCTAATCTAGGTGCATGATGGGGGAATATTGTTGTGTTTGTTCTTCGTTCTCAGAAAGGACCATGACATCAAGACGATGACATGACTTGCAGTTGACTTTGATTTGAGTGAGGGAGGGAGGGCTGTGCAAGGTCACCAACCTCACTTTCTTCTCCTGAGCCATCTGGCCTGATACTCATCAGGACAACTGGAGATGGCCCAGGAGGCAATGTGAGACCCTGGCCCTTTCAGGCTAAGGTCTTATCATATTCTCACTTTGAATGAGATACACCCATTCATTGAATAGACTTTTTTAAGTAGTTACTCAAGGGATGTCCCTTTTAATAAAAATTAAAAAAAAAAATAAAAACAAACTGGGAGGGAAAGACCCTCAGGGTTCTTGGGTAATAGAGAAACAATTACTATTTAGTAATTACATTCACACTGTACTAAGTGGGTGGGGACTTGTCCAGTCTACGAGCTCCAGAGTATATTAGGTTTAAGGTTTGATCTTTGAGCAAGAAATGTAGCCAGTGAACACCAAGGAAAAAGACAGCTTTGGGGCATGGTGTGTACCTTCCCTTGGGTATAACACCAGAGGATAGGAGAGGAGAAGGAAGAGGAGGAGAAAGAAGAGGACAAGGAGGAGGAAGAGGAGGAGGTTGTTATGTTTGAAGAGGTCCTTGAAGAGGACCATGACATCAAGATGATGATATAACTTGCAGTTGTCTTTGATTTGAGTGAGGGAAGGCTGTGCAAGGTCACCAGACTCACTTTCTTCTCCTAAGCCATCTGGGTCCATCTATCAGGATGACCTGGAGGAATATAGACTGATTCCCTTGAAAGAGAAATGAAGTCTACATAAGGGTCCTCCTTAAATGGAGTTTCTGAAAGGAGCCATCCAATTAGAGGGAGGGGCCATAGGAACTGAGGGTATTTCCATAGTATGAATTACAGGGCTGAATTGATCTTCTAAGATGAAGTTTTCTGGAATTAATAAAAAAGTTAATGAATTAAGGAAATTGCTGTGTTCAAAATAAATCAACTTGTAAAGTATTTACAGTTTTTTTCTTCTCTTCTACTCCTCTTCCCTATTGTCTTTCTTCACCTCTGTATCCTCCTCACCTTTTCCTCTTTTCATTCCATTTCTTTCTTAACTGTACGCCAAATATTTCATTATAATCCTGTGAGGGAAGAGATTAACTGGAATATATAAAAATAATAAAAACAAATCAAATGATTGTTTTCAATTTTGAGCTTTCACCACCACCACCACCGTCTCCCCTGCCCCCATTAAAAGGAATAACTTCAGCTGACAGGCAATGCAAGTCTAAGCAACTGTGAAAGGGAATGCTTTGCAATCAGTGTTCCATGACAGTGGTGAAAATATATGGAATATGTTCTTAGTAGCACGAGTGGCATATCAACAAGAGGCACCAAGCTGCAGTGTGACACGCTTCAGCATCAGCAGTGAGAGGCTGCCTCAGCGTTGTGCTGGATTTTCGCAGCAGCTGCTGTAAATCCTAAGCACATCCAAAGCACATCCAATTGTGTGAGCTCTAAGATTAGTCCGACTACATGATTTCTCTATTATCGGTCCAATGATTGGGCCAAAATTCCATGACTATTTTTGTGTACAGCCAACGTCTGCAGGAACAAATAAGCCTCCTTTGAATACTGACAAGGCTAAGCTGTGGATGAGAATTTTAAGGGAACTGCTGACCCCAAAGAAGGTACCTAGAAGGGACATTCTGGCTCTAGCTCTCTGGGATGAGCCTCATAGGCAAGGCAGTGAAGAGATTCACAAGCTTGGTTTCAGTGTTTATTATTGTTGCCTTGGCCAGACGTTAGAAATTAAAGAAATCTTACACATCAATTCACTCAAATCTTTCATTTCAGATATAAAGCAAGTGACGGTTAGGGAAAGGAGATACTTTGCCCAGGGTCACATAGGTTGTAAATGCTGGATCTGGGGTTACAACCCAAGGCTTTTGTCTCCAAATTCAGTAATTTTTCCATTATGTGGCATTGCCTTGAAAATTCCCACATTTTAAAGATGAAAATACTAAGACTAGAAAGGGTTAGAGGATCAGTAAGGAATTTAAGAGCTAAAGGACTTTCAAAGAATATCTAGTCCAAGTGTTCTTAATGGGGGCTTCACAGGGGTTCAAGAGATTTCAAGGGTTCTGTGACACTATATGGGGAAAAAGAATATATACCTTTATGTCAATATAATTGTTTTCCTTTGGAATCCTGTGTATTTTATTTTATTAACTTTAAAAGCATGATTCTATGAATGATTCCATAGTTGTTTCCAGACTACGATGAAGCACAAAAAGGTTAACAATCCCTGATCCTACTCCAACCCATACTTAAACAGGAACCTCCTCAATAAAGTCCTTAAGAGTGGACATCCAGTTTCTGACCAATAGATTGATTTTACCAGTCATAAGAGCATATTAGTGACAACTGGGACTGGATCTCAGGGGTCTAGTGATGTACAAGTATAAGCAGAAGGAAGGACAGTAATTTTGCAAAAGGAACTTATATGCTAATGGAGGAAGACAATACATAAAAGAAAATTAAAAGAGGATAGGGTTGGAGATCCCTGACTTTGGCCTGGAATGGAAAGAAGACAAGGAGGGACTACCCTCCTTAAATAAAGGTACTGAGAAGTGATGGGACAATGATATTTCCAGTTTGAGAAGTCCCAGGACAGAATAAATTTCCTGGGTGAAGAGGTTCCTTTGGCATGGTAGAAAAAAAATCCAGAGAGTCGACAGAGAGTCGACAGAATAATGAAAGAAAATGAATGAAAATCACATAACAGATATGTGATCGTAATTGTAATGATATAAATTATAATTATAAAGACCAATATATAAGTTGTTTTATTTCCTGTGACATAGAATAGAAGTAGATTTTCCACTCAGTTTATCTCTGTATGTCAAATCTCTCTGTCGCTATCTCTCATCTTTCCTCATATTCCCACCACTATCTCCAACATGGATAAATGCTCATCCAACTTATGTTTTAAATACTCCAGCAATGGGCTTCTCGCTACATCACAAGGTGGCCTATTACATTTTGAGATAGGACTATTGATTACAATATTCATTATTACAATTAATTACTCAAACAATTACTAGAAAGGGTCTTCAGATATGAGTTGGGGTACATGGCTCTGATGTATCTTCCCACTCTGAAATACTGTAATTTCATTGACTATTTTTTATAAAAGTGAGAGATACTCTGGAGCAAGACCAGCACATATAAATGGATAGAATACATTGTTATGTGTTTGAGAAGCTCTTGTTTTTTAATATAAATCTATATTTTATTCAGCTGATTTTCCATTGGAAATCTCTCTCAAATAAATAGATGCACAACTAAGTTACTACCATCTGTTTCAAATATTTCTGCTTTTCTTCATTCCTTTAGGAAATGATCCATTTAACATGTAAATTAGTAAATAGTGAGACCATATGTATGCCTGTTCTTATGCTATCATATTAATATATTATAATTCAGTTTTGGATCTACTGACAGCAGGTCGTTCCTATTCAAAATATTTCTTTAATCAAGTAGTCGTGTAAGAAAATGAGTATGCATAATGTAGAAATTATGTACTATTTTATTGTTAAAGTCTTCATTTGATCAGTAGTATCTGAAATGAGATCTGATATCTTAGCATATCTTTTTAAAATATAGCTAAGAATTTGAAGCCTCAACATTTTATCTCAAGGAGATGAAAAATAATATGGCAGGCAAGTTTTATTTCATTTCAACTTTGATTTTTACATTGTTCTCTATTTTTGAAAAATCCTACTCTTTCATCTTATCCTTGGTAAAAAAAGAAATCTTTATAGTCTCACTTGATAAAATATATCCGCAGGTGTCCTTGATCAAAAAAGGATTCTGGTCCTTGATGAGTTGACATCAAAATGTTATCACAGATCATGATTTCTTACCTATTTTTCGTCGTTCTTTTAATTTATAACTCTATGGAATTTTAGAAAACAAGAGAGACAATGCAGCACTATGCTTGTCAAGTTTATGTGATTCAGCATCTAGAAAACATCTGATACAAGGGCTACATCTCCATAGTTAAAGATCTATCAGCATTCACTGGTCTTCTCCAGCTTTTTGCAAGCTTTTAACTGCGTTATTGAAAATCTCTCCACTTAAAGGTGACACTGAACTTTTATTTTGAATAAGAGCAAAGACTCAATGGAATAGTTTCAGAGTATTAGAGCAACAGATTGCATGCAGCTGCAAAGGGATAACTTCATTTGATAAAACTAAACTAAGTTTAGATAGTTGTCATTTTAAATACTAATTGAGTTCTAGATAATTATTTTCCTAAGGTTCTTACTCAATACATTGACTTTCAAGGTAACATAGTTAGTCCATGGAATTGGAAGTTCATCACAGACTCTAAATTTGGTGCCATAACAGACTGAAAGAATTCATCCATATACCACAGTGCGTTGCAAGACAAGTCTTGATCATTTATCAGCATCTTGCTAGATCAATTACCTTCTTGAAAAAAATCAAAATCTTATCCATTTTTCTTGTTTTACTGTGTATATTTATATACATATATATGTGTATATATATATATATATGCATGTATGCAGATAAATGCCTTTTTTTTTTCTCTTGGAGAGCTCTTCTTTTTATCATAGGTGGAAAAATGAAAATGCCTCAGGAAAACTAACCAAAACTTTAATCCAGTCCTATATTTCTGTCAGTCAATGAAGATTTATTAAGGGCTTACTATATATCAGGTACTGATCTAAATGCTGGGGATGTGGATATGAAAAAATGCTCTCAAGGAGCTTGTCATCTAGTGGAGGAAAACAAAACACAAAAGGAAGTTGAACGGGAACTAGGGAAGGAAGGTACAAGAGACATGATGGAGAAGCCCAAAGGACTACAGTTGTGTAGGAAATGAAGAGAGGGCTGGTCTGGATATCATCTTCAAATGGAGATTTTGGGAGGAACTTTCAGCTCCACCCTTCAATCAGAGGGGCCCTAAAAATATAGAGTGTACAAGTTGTGAATATATGCATTGTATTCCACACCTAGAGTTTTCCTTTTTCTGAAAAGAGAGACAGAAAGACACAAAGAGAGAGATTTATTTAACTTTTAAAGCATTAAATTATTTATTATTCTATGCCTATTTCTCTTCCATCATTTTAAAAATAGCTAGAAATTATTTTACTGAGAAACAATATGCTGTAGGGGAAAGAAGAAGTTAGAAGTGAGGTTATAAACTCAGCATCACCGCTAACTAGCCATATAAGATTGAATTAATTATTTAAGGTGTTTCATTTCTCTCAGATGTAAAGGGAAGAGGGAGAAACTAAACGTTCTCAAACACCCTTTCCAATTTTCCAAACACATGTAAAATAGAAGGAAATATGCTTAACGATTATAGATATCTTCAAGTCTATGTGAGGGAGAGCTTGTTTTGTTTTTTTTTTTTTGTTTTTGTGTTTGTTTTTAAGATCAAGATTAAGTGCAAGTGTTGGGGTACTAAAGAAATTATCATAGGAGAGAAAAGACACATCAGTTACAGGAGAAATTGAAAGCTCAGACCCTACCCTTGATAAATTTGCTATTTGGGGCTTCTGGTAATTCTGAGTTTAAGTTAAGTAGAAATAAGCCTAAGTGCCACATGGAAATGATATAACTAAATATCATTAAACAAATTGTCCCTAAAGTCAGTGCAATTTAAATCTAATGGAACTATTATTTTCTTTAATAGCTTAATGTTAAGACTAAGACTGTTGGTATTACCTTTATGGAGGGAGACATTATGGTAAGGAATCACAGAATGATGGGTTATGAAATGATTAAAGTGACTGTGTTATGTGAGGGACTTTAAAAAGATACTATTATTGACCAGTTTTTTCAAGAGCAAAGAGCTTGGTTGGAAAAGAGCATGAAGGGACTACAGGCAAAGAGGAAGGCCATCAAATGTGTTCTGGAAGTTATATATTCTCACGTACTCAAGATCCCATTAGCTTTTTCAGCTGCTACATGACACCGCTGATTCATTGTGAGCTTGCACTCCATGAAAATCACCAGATTTGTCTCAAATAAACAGCTATCTACCCATGCTGCCATGTGAAGTTTACTTTTTTTTTTTATCCAGGTATAAAACTTTATACTTACCTCTACTGAATTGTATCTATCAATGTTAAGTCCAATACTCTCCAGTCTGTCTTGACAGATCTTTTTGCATCTTGACTACTTACATGACAGGTTTCTGTCATCTGTAAATCTGATGATTGTGCTTTATCCAAGCTATTTATAAGATGTTAAAGAGCAAACTTTTTGTAGTACTATACTGAAGAATTCTTTATACATTCACATTAAACTAACTACTGGTAATTACTCTTCTAACTCAGCCATTCAACTAATTCTGAATCTATCCATTTTATCATCTTCTAGTCCATATCTCTCCATCTTCTTCACAAGAATGGCATGAGACACTTTATCAAGAGCTTTGCTAAAATCTAGTTAAAGGATTACAGCAATATTCCTCTTATTTTCAGTTTAGTGAAATTCCTCTCACAAGTGACATTCCTCTCACAAGAAATATTCCTCTGTCATGACCCATTGCTGAAGAAGGTATGTTTACTCCTTGTAGCTTCTGTTTTCCTCTCTACATTGTCACTAGCCATCTCTGTTATGATCCAACCCAGAACATTTCAAGGAAGTGAAGTGGTCACTGCTCCATGGTTTGCAAACTCTTCCCTTCCCATTTTTTAAAAATTTAATTTATTTGTTTTCAGTTTTTTACAATCACTTCCATAAGTTTTATATTTTCTCCCTCTCCCCTGCCCCCAGGATGGCATGCAATCTTATATGGTTTCTACACAGGCATTCTTATTAAACACATTTTCACATTAGTGATATTGCATAAAAGAGTCAAAATGAATGGGAGAAACTATGAGAAAAAACAGACCAAAACAAAACACAACACACAAAATTCATTCTGCGTTCTGATTCCATAGTTCTTTCTCTGGATATGGATGGCATTTTGCCTCAAGAGTCCTTTGGGAATGTTTCAGGTCCTAGCATTGCTGTGAAATATTAGGTCTACCAGAAACAGTTCTCACACATTGTGGCTGATACTATACACAGTGTTCTCCTGGTTCTGCTCATTTCACTTGGCATCACTTCAGATAAGTCCTTCCAGGCCTCTCTGAAGTCCTGCTGTTCATCATTTCTTTTAGCACAATAGTATTCCATTACATTCATATGCCACAACTTGTTCAGTCATCCCTCAATTGATGGGCATCCCTTTGATTTCCAGTTCTTGGCCACCACAAAGAGAGCTGCTATAAATGTTTTTGTCCATATAGAACCTTTTCCTGTTTTATGATTTCTTTGGATTACAATCCTAGAAGCAAAATTGCTGGGTAAAAGGGTATGCATATTTTTGTAGCCCTTAGGGTATGGTTCCAAATTGCTCTCTAGAATGACTGGATGAATTCACAGCTCCACCAACAATGAATTAGTGTTCCAACTCTCCCATATCTTCTCCAATATTTATCATCTTCCTGTTTTGTCATATTAGTCAATCTGATAAGTGTTGTGTGGTACCTTAGAGTTGTTTTGCTTTGCATCTCTCTAATCAATATTGATTTGGAGCATTTTTTTCACATGAGTATAGATAGCTTTAATTTCTTCCTCTGAAAACTGCCTGTTCATATCCTTTGACCATTTATCAGTTGGGGAATGACCTGTATTCTTGTACATTTGACTCAGTTCTCTGTGTATTTTAGAAATGAGGCCTTTTTCACTGACATAAGTTGCAAAATTTCTTTTCCAGTTTTCTGCTTCCCTCCTAATGTTGGTTGCATTGGGTTTGTTTGTGCAAAAATTTTTCAGTTTAATGTAAGCAAAATTATTCATTTTGTACTTCACAAGGTTCTCTACCTCAACTGGTCATAAATTTCTCCATTCTTCATAATTCTGACAAATACACTAGTCCTTGCTCTCCTAATTTGTTTATACCATCAGTCATGCCTAGACCATGTATCCATTTGGTATTGGTCTATACCCAGTTTCCAACACACTCTTATCCAGTTTTCCCAGCAGTTTTTGTCAAAGAGTGAGTTCTTATCCCAGAAGCTGAGGTCCTTGGGTTTATCAAAAAAATAGGCTGCTAAAAATAGACTGCTAAATTCATTGACTATTGTGTCTTGAGTACCTAATCTATTCTACTTGTCTGCCCCTCTATTTCTTAGCCAGTAACAAGTGATTTTGATGATTGCAACTTTAGAATATAATTTGAGATCTCCTATGGTTAAGCCCTTGATATTCTGAACCTTTCGTTCTTCCAGATGAATTTTGATATTATTTTTTATAGCTCTAGAAAATAATTTTCTGGTAGTTTGATATGACACTGAATAAGTAAATTAATTTAGGTAGAATTGTCATTTTTATTATATCAGCTTGGCCTACCCACGAACAATTGATGTTTTTCCACTTACTTAGATCTTACCTTATTTGTGTGAAAAGTGTTTTGTAATTGTGTATAGAGTCCCTGGGTTTATTTGGCAGGTAGATACTCAGATATTTTATAGCATCTGCCATAGCTTTAAATGGGATTTCTCTTTCTATCTCTTGTTGTTGGGCTTTGTTAGTAATATATAGAAATGCAGATGATTTATGTGGGTTTATTTTGTAACCTGAAACTTTGCCAAAGTTGTTTATTATTTCAAGTAGCTTTTTACTTGATTCTATGGGATTCTCCACATATATCATCATACCTTCTGCAAGGAGTGATAACTTAGTTTCTTCTTTACCTGTTCTAATTTCTTCAATTTATTTTTCTTCTCTTATTGCTAAAGCGAATATTTCTAGTACCATATTGAATAACAGTGGTGATAATGAACATCCTTATTTCATTCCTGATATTATTGGAAATGCATCTAGCTTATCCCCATTGCATATGATAGTTGCTGATTTTTAGGTAGATACTGCTTATTACTTTAAGGAAGGCTCCATTTATTCCTATGCTCTCCAGTGTTTTTTAATAGGAATGGGTGTTGTATTTTGTTGACAATTTTTCTGCATCTATTGAGATAATCATATGTTTTCTGTTAGTTTTGTTATTGATTTGATCAATAATACTGATAATTTTCCCAATATTGAACTAGCCCTGCATTCCTGGTATAGATCCTATCTGATCAGAGTGTATTATTCTCATAATAAATTGCTGTATTCTTATTGCTAATACTTTATTTAAAAGTTTTGAATCTATATTCATTAGAGAAATTGGTCTATAAATTTCTTTCTCTGTTTTGACTTTTCTTGGTTTAGGTATCAGAACTATATTCTATCATAAAAAGAATTTGGTAGAACACCTTCTTTGCCAATTTATCTAAATAGTCTATGTAGAATTAGAATTAACTGTTTTTTAAATGTTTGATAGAATTCACCTGTAAATCCATCTGACCCTGGTGATTTTTTCCTAGGGAGTTCATTGATGGCTTCTTTAATTTTTTTTTTTTCTGAGATGGGGCTGTTTAATTATTTAACTTCCTCTTCTGTTAATCTGGTCAATTTGTATCTTTTAAAATATTCATCCTTCTCAACTTCAAAATTATCAATTATCAAAATTATGGGCATAGAGCTGGGCAAAGTAATTTCTAATTATTGTTTCAATTTCCTCTTTGTTGGAGGTGAGTTCACTCCTTTCATTTTTGATGCTGATTATTTGATTTTCTAGTTTTTTTTAAATCAAATTGACCAAACATTTATAAATTTCATTTTTTTTCACAAAACCAATTCTTAGATTTTTATTAATTCAAAGGTTTTCTTAATTTCTATTTTATTAATCTCTCCTTTGGTTTTTAGTATTTCCAATTTGGTATTTACTTGGGGATTTTCAATCTGTTCTTTTTCTAGCTTTTTAAGCTGCATGCCCAATTCATTGATCTCTTCTTTCTCAATTTCATTCATGTAGGCATTTAATGATATAAAATTTCCCCTAAAAACGGATTTTACAGCATCTCACAAATTTGAGTAGATTATCTCATTATTGTCATTCTCTTAAATGAAATTATTGATTATTTCTATGATTTGTTGTTTAACCCACTCATTCTTTTGAATGACTATTTAGTTTCTGTTTAATCTTTGATCTGTCTTTCCATGACCTTTTATTACATATAATTTTTATTACATTATGATCTGGTTTGCTAAGGTGGGGCTGTCTAATAAATCTCTGGTCCTGTACTGGTCCCCTTCAGTCATAGCAAGAGAGTCTCTCCTTAATGATTTTCCTAGTCTCTCAAGCTAAGAGACTCTTTCCCCCTTGGTTAATCCCATTATGTTAGGATTTTTCCTGGGGAAATATTCGCTGGGGTTTTCAAGGTCAACAAGGGGAGGGTACAAGCACTTACAGATCACTCCACCATCTTCATCCCTTCTCATTTTTCAAGTACTTGTTCTTCATCAAATTTGAAATATATCTCCTGTTTTCTAATCTTTCAAATACTACAGATAATGGCTCAGCATCCACATTTGCAAGTCACTTCAGTTCCTAAGGATATAGTTGCCTGGCACCTAAGTAGCACAGTAGATAGAGTGTTGGGCTTAGAGTCAGGAACACAGGCCTTCAAATCTGACCTCAAATACTTACTATGTGACCCTGGGCAAATCCCTTAACCTTACTTCAGTTTCCTCAACTATAAAATGAGTTGGTGAAGAAAATGGAAAACCATTCCAGTATCTTTGCCAAGAATACCCCATATTGTGTCATGAACAGTTTGTTACAACTGAAGCAAACAACCACAAAAATTATATAATTCATTTGGGCCATATGCAATCAAGTTCTCATTCATTATCTCATTTCTCTTATCAGCACCCTATTAGACATTTTTCTTTTGTTATTTACAGGGTAGAGGTCATTCTCCTTTTCAGAGAAAAACAGAAACAAAGTAAGAAAGGAGAACATCTGTTTTCTCCTTATTGTTATTTGTCATTTCCTGATCTACATCAAGCAGTCTTTTCCCATTTTTGATACTCTTTTTTTCTACAAATATTGCTTCAAAACTCCCTTTTTTCAAGTTTTCTTTTGTTTCTGTTATGAGCTTGTGATTTTCGTGAGTTTTAATGATTCCCAACACAATTTTTATAGCATTTTGACCTATTTTTATATTTGGGTCTCTGCTTTCATTTTCCATAAAGTTATTTTAATAATAAGGATTAACATTTTTATGGTACTTTAAAATTTGCCAAGCACTTTAAATGACATCTCATTTGATCCTGACAACAAGCCTGCAAGATAGGTGCTATTAGTACACCTATTTTATAGATGAGGGAACTGGAACACAGAGAAGGTAAATGATGTCCTATGTCCCACATTTCATAAGTATTTAAGATAAAATTCAACCTCAGGTCTTCCTGACTACAAGTTCCAGACTTTACCCACAGCACCATGTAACTGTCTATGGGAAATACATTGCAAATTTTCCTCTGTACCACATCAATCTCTAGACATCTCCCACTTTTTTCTTCTCCAAAACTATAATCTGTTTATATTTTCAGAATTTCATTCTTGAGTGTTTCCTGACCTACCCAGCAATTGGATTATATCTACCTTTCCCCTGAACCCTTTGTAATCTGTTTTTCCCAAACCTAGTGTGCATGTCAGCATATGGATAGCCTTAACTTCTTTATATTACACAGTCTAGGAAGGAGTGGTCACTTTCAGGATTTCAATCATTTCCACCTCAATTTTAAGTTCCTTTCTGTTGGTGAGACTCAAATAACATCGAATTTCTGTTTTTTGAAGGATAAAATGATTAGGAATGAATGAATAAAGCATTTATTGAGTGCTTACTTTCTACAAAGCATGTAGTATTAGATACAAATAGAAAAGTAAGCCAGTCCCTACTCTGAAGGAGCTGACATGCTAATGGGAGAGCCAATACATATGCGGGTTGCAGCTGCAAGTTAAATTGAAGGGTCACATGGTTTTTAGGGTGCAGCTGCAAAACAGATATTATCTTCTCCTTTTCAAAGGGATTTCCAGTCACAAAATAATATCACTTACTGATATTGAGCCATTTGACAGTGTGGCAGGAATTAATTGAGGCAAAAGGAGAGATCTGATACAGGAATAACTGAAGTTTCCTACCACTATTGTGTCATGCCTCTGTGTGAATTTTGTTTTGGTTTCCCAAATCTTTCATGTATTTCATTTTTATGTCCCAGTGATTTCCACTAAAATTTGATGACAAAACCTATTTCTTTTTCCATTGATCTTCTCCCACATTTTCTTCGCATTTCCTTCCTCTAGTTCTTGAATTTCTTCACAAGTGTATCATTTTAATACAGTGCCACAGCCTTCTTCTCACAAATATACCCCTTTCCTAAATCTATTTCTTTACAATAAGTTATATCCAAGTAGAGTCATATTCCAGTCAAGGTTCTTCTCTTTTAAATATTTGGAATAAATTCTGTCAGATCATATTTTAACCCGAGTTAGAACCTCTGACTCCTATGGTTTCTAAAAGCTCAATATTTGCATATTGGTATATTCAAGGCAACAGGTTTTTGTTACTTGCTGCTTTCTTGGATTTTGTTTCTTCTTGTACTTGGATAGAAAATAAAAAGTATAAGATGTATAAGTATAAGATAGAGGTGCCATGGTTAGACAACAATTATTTTGAAAACTATGTGGGAATTTTAGTGAATTTCTAGCCCTATAAATAAGGCCTACAGTGTGGCTCTACAGCCCAAAAAAAACCTAATATGATCTTGAGCTGATTTAAAAGGAGCAAAACTTCTAAGAATAGAAAGATAAGAGTCCCACTGTACTCTGTCTTCTTCAGATCTTTTATGGAGTAAATGTTTTTGAAGAAGCAATTGCTAAAGCACTCTAGTATCTTTGCCAAAAAAACCAAAACAAAACCAAACCAATGGGTTACAAAGAGTTGGACACAACTGGAATGATTGAAGAAATACCACCACCATGATTTAAGGACATTAATAAGCTGAACTGGATAGTGTTCAAATGGGGATGATGAAGAGACTTGAGTCCATGCTGTATGGTCATACTAAGCTCGGAATTGTGGGTGGGGGAGTGTATGCATATGATATCTGTCTTCAAGTATTTGAAGGAAGGATGTCACTTGGTGGAGATTTTACACTGTTGAACCCCAAAGTACAGAACCAGGAGCAATGGGTAGCAATTGCAAAGAGGCAAAATTAGGTTGTACATCAGAACAGCTTTCTGATAAATAATGCTGTCAAAAGTGGAATGTCCTGCTTTGAGAGAAGATGGGTTTCCTCCTCCTTAGAAATTTTTAGACAAAACAGTATGACCAGCTGTCAACTATATTGTAGTGAATATTTATTTTGTTTATAGATTTAACTAAATGGATACTATGGTCCCTTCTAAGTTTGAAATTCTATAAATTTAAGGGTGTTTCAAATGGTTTTGTTCTATGTTCGTTGTGCCTACTCTCTATGTTATCTGACTTGATATATATAGGTAGGCAATTTTCTCCTTCCTCCATACATTTTTTAGTTTAAAGGCCTTATGATTAGCTTTGTAAGAGAATCAGTAATTATAATCTCAGCAGCTTTTATTTGGTATACTGTATCTCTGGACAGGAATCTGTCATGTATTTTAAGCCAAGTTGCAGAAATCCAAATCCCATTTTTGACCATACCAAATTTTCCATTCTACTCTTCCAACTTAACCTGATATCTCTAATGTTTTTGTTTTTTCTCTTTTAATATGTAGTCATATCCAACTCTTTGTGATCTCATTTGTGGGGATGTTCTTGCCAAAAATATGGGAGTCATTCACCATGTTCTTCTCCAGCTCATTGAGCTGGAGCAACTGAGGCAAATAAGGTTAAGTGACTTTCCAAGGGTCACACGGTTACTTAAGTGTCTTGTATCAGATTTGAACTCATGAAGATGAGTCTTCCTGATTTCCAAGCCCAGTGTTTTATCCACTGTACCATTTAGTTGCCCTGACATAATCTAGAAAAACCTATAAAAGGACAACATGGTACATTAGAAAAGTGAATATGGACTCAGAATATCTGGACTCAAATACTAACTTTGTTAGTGGAAGCCTATATGACCTCAAGCAAGTCACTTAATCTCTTTGGTTCTCAGTTTTGTTATTTTTAATAGGAAGAGGAAGGAGAAAATGATCCTTAAGATCCCTTTTAGTCCTAAGTTTATTATCTTGTATTTGAAACATTTCTTTTTTTTTCCCTCCTATCAAAATTTTCCAGTCAATGTATATAGTCTCCCTAGGACCCCATGATTTGCTTTCCATAGCACCAGCTAGCTTCTGCTACACTGTGTTAATAAAGTCACAGCAGTATAACCTATGTTACATAACAAAAAATAAAATAAAATAGTCTTCTGCTGGACATTTCACATAAAAGACACTGAATGTTTCTGGTTTCTTATAACACTAACCACTTCAGTAGTGCTGTTCCTATTATATGGCAATTCTTTAGTAAATATTTACATAGAACAAAATTTTCATAAGCATATTTTGGTATTTTGCAACTCCACCCAATATATACAGTGTTTATGGTTCTTCACCAATTGTAGTGAATACAGTATATGCTTACTGCCTCTGATGGCCAGTGAAAAAGGATTACAATTAATTTATAATTCCTCCTCAAATATTCTCTCCTGAATGTTACAAATGGCAAACTTTTGACCACCATCTCCCTCAATCTGCCCTCCCTTCTATTCTCCCCTTCTCTTTTCTTTCCCATCCTATTGCCTATAGGGCAAGTTAGATTTCTCTACCTATGTTATTAAATCCTTGAGCCAAATCAAATGAGAGTAAAGTTCAAACAATGCTCATCTCCTTCCCTCATTTCCCTCTACTGTAGTAGGTCTTAGTGCCTTTTTGCAAGTTGTAATTTACCCTTTTCTGACTCCTCTTTTCCTCTTCTCTCAATATAATCCCTTTCTCCTACTTAATTTGATTTTATGTCATCACAGTTCTCAAGAGTTGTATGATCATCTCATGTAGGGATGTAAACAGTTTGCCTTATTGAATAATGTGTTTGAATTTTTTCTGTTTTTTTTTCCTTTCCTTTTTACCTTTTTATGCCTCTTTTTAGTTTTGTATTTGAAGATAAAATTTTCCTTTGAGCTCTGGTCTTTTCATAAGAAAAGTCTGTAAGTCCCCTATTTCATTGAATGGCCATACCTTCCCCTTACAAATTATGCTCAATTTTGCTGGTAGTTAATCCTTGATTGTAAGACAGCTACTCTGTTTTGCAAAATACCATATTCCAAGCTCCCTAATCTTTTAATGTAGAAACTTCAAGGTCCTGCATGATCCTGCCTCTGGTTCCATGATGTTTGAAATTTTTCTTCCTTACTGCTTCCAATATTTTGTCCTTGACCTAATCATTCTAGAATTTGGCCACAATATTTCTTAGCATTTTCAATGTGGGATCTTTTTCACAAAGCAATTGGTAGATTCTTTTAATAACTATTTTACCCTCTGGTTCTAGGACTTCAGGGCAGTTTTCATTGACGATTTCTTGAAAGATGCTGTCCAGGCTCTTTTTTCTTTTTGATCATGGCTTTCAGGAAGACCAATAATTCTTAAATTATCTCTCCAGGTCAGTTATTTTTCCAAAGAGATATTTTACATTTTCTTACATTTTTTTCATTCTTTCAATTTTGTTTGACTGATTCTTGATGTCTCATAGAGTCATTAGCTTCCACTTGCCCAATTCTAATTTTTAACCAATTGTTTTCTTCACTTCGCTTTCATACCTCCTTTTTCAATTTGGCCAATTCTACTTTTCTTCAGTGTACTTTTCTTCCATTTTGTCAATTGTTCTTTTAAAGGAAGTGTTCCATTTTTCTTCTACCTCTCTTATTTGGCTTTTAAAAGTTTTCTTTAGATCTTCCAAGAAGGATTTTTGGGCTTTAGACCAGTTCATATTCCCCTGTGAGATATCAGATATGGGTATTGAGAATGTTATCCCCTCCTGAATTTGTGTTTTGATCTTCTCTGTCCCCAAAATACTTCTCTGTGATCACTGTTTTTCTTTATTGCTTTTTGCTCATGTTGATTGCCTGTTTTCTGACTTTTAAAATTGATCTCTGCTTCTGGGGCAAAGAAAGCACTCTCCTAGGCCTCTGGTGCTGGGGACTAGGGTTCTGGTCACTGGTTTTTGGTTTTGTTTTTTTTTTGTACTGGGGCCTCAGGTGCTGGTAGCTTACCTGGTACTGGGCTGGAGTGGGAGGTTGTGGCTGATGTGTGCCTGGTGCTGACTCTTACCTATTCCATCACCCTCGGGCTCAGGATTTCCCTCCTCTGGTTTGCTGATGAGGTTTGCTTAGACACCTCTGGTCCTGTACTGATCTTCTTTAGCCCCAGCAAAAGGAACCTTTCCCTTAATTCCCCTAGCCTCCTGAGCTAAAAGACTGCTGCTTCTCATCTTTCTGTTGGCTCCACTATTTCAGGATATTTCCTAGGGCAGTATTTTCTGGGTTTTTCAAGGTCAATAAGGGAGTTGAATGTGACTTACTGTTTCTTTACCATCTTGGCTCCAGGAAGTCAAAATAAGTGACTTTCACACAGTCTATCTGTGGGGTGATAGCTCAAGAGCAGCCACTGCCACTGCCATCACTGATGATACTGCCATTCAATCACTCTCAAGGCCTGTTTCTAATTTACTGGGACCATGGCTGTATCTACACATCTTATGCTATACCATGCTTCTCTCTCACCCAGTTCTGACAGACCCCTCCCACTGTTACTCTAAGTTGTCTCTGGCGTCTGTGGGCTGTGAAGTCTGGAAACTGGCACTACTGCCAGTGATTCAGTCCCCTATGGTCAACCCCTGCTTTCCTGGGGCCACTGTAGGCTGTGCTAGACTGCCCTCCTCTCTCAGCAACAGACTCTTCCTGTCAACCTTCCAGCTTGTCATCGGCTAGAAATCTGCATCACTCTGTCTCTTTGTGGGTTCTGCCACTCTAGAATTTGTTCAGAGTCACTTTTTAAAGTTATTTGGAAGGGTTTGGGGGAGAGCTCAGAGGAGTCCCTACTTCCACTCTACTATCATGGCTCCACCTCCCTACAAATGGCAAATTTTAAGTGTAACAATGTTCATGAATTTGCCAATTTTTATATTGGGGTTAGGAAAAAGAAATTATAGTTCCTTAAATGATATTATACATATGAGTATAAACACACACACACGTGTGTGTGTATATATATATATATATATATATATATATAATTACTACAGTATATAGTAATTTGACCTTTGTTATAATTTGAACAGCAACTGAATTGAAGTTTATAGTTGTAATAACTAGAGAAAGGTCAAGTTACTCAGTGTACTTGAAAGTTATATACTTTTTTTTAAAAATATGCTTTGTCAGAGTTTTTTAAAGTGAAAATATTTGTTTTCTAGACTTTAAGGGGAGCTTTCACATATCATGTCTTCTTAATTTCTGAACACATGAAAAATGTCAGAAAAGCCTGCATAGGAAGTGCCTTAAAGATTTTCATATGAAATAAAGTGTCAACCAACATGAATGTATATTGTCACCAATATCAAGTTGATTTGGAGTTTACCATTTATGCTATTATGTCATACATTTAAAAATTCCTTAAATGAAGCTCCTTGGGGAAGACTTATCTTTGTGAGTTCATATCTGGCCTCAGATACTGATTAACTTTATAACCCTGGGAAAGTCAGTTAACATTGCTTACCTAAGTTTCCTCATCTGTGAAATGAGCTGGAGAAGAAAATGGCAAACCATTCTAGGATTTCTGCCAAGAAAATCCCTTGTAGGGTCACAGAGAGTCAGACAAAAATGAAAAAAATGACAACAACACAATAATGACTGGAGCTCCATTGTTCCTAAGTATAGCACAGTTAAATTATATATAAATATATATATATATATATGTGTGTGTGTGTGTATGTATATGTACGTATATATATATACATATATATGTGACTATACATATATATTTAACTGTACCATCTGTAATATATTTATTTATTCATTCATTCATTTAACTGTGCTAAGCTTAGAGACAATGGTGTTCCATTTAAACTGTTTTTAAATTCTCAGCATGATAACATAAATGGTTTACTCCATATCAGCTGCTTTGTGCTTGTGACAATAAACATTCATGATGGAGAAAGAGAGAGACAGAGACAGAGAAAAGGAGAGAGCCCTATAATTAGTTTTAGAGGTTAAGGAAATCATATTCTAGTGGAGTATTATAAGTGAAAGCTGGATATATGGGTAATGTTAAGTAGAATAACTATATGTTTAAGTTAATGTTTTAATCTGTCATAAAACATCTATTTAATTTATTCAAAAACTTGTCTATATTGATATTAGAGATCATGATTGAATAAAGACCATTTTTCAAGTGGAAATACAGAAATTCTTTCCTTTTTTCTTCTAACTTTAACTGAATTCAAGTTGTTAACCTTTAAATTTTATCCAATTAAAATTGTCTATTTTATCTTCTGTGATCCCCTCTATCACCTACTTAGTGACAAACTTCTTCCTTTATCCATAGATATGAAAGGTAAATTCTTCCTTCTAATTTTTTTTTAATAATGTCTGTCTCCTATTATCTCTAAATCATGTATCTACTTATCATATGGATTGAGATGTTGGTCTACATTTCATGTCTGTCAAATTGCTTTCCAGTTTTCTCAATTTTTTTTTTTCAAAATAATGAGTCCTTCCATCTCTCAGTGGAGATTTTGGGTATATCAAATACTACGCCACTGTGTTCATTTCCTTTTGTTTATTGTTTATCTGGTCTGTTTCATTAATTGACCTCTCTATGTTTTAGCTAATATGAAATTGTTTTAATGATTAGTTTTATGGTGTAATTTGAGATTTGGTACTAATATAACTTCTCCTTTCTTCCACCAAAATCAGTTATCTGAAATACAAAACAAATTGAGGTACAAAGCTTCTGAGTAATGATTTAATAGTAATGGTTGACAGATTACCTTTAAGTCAGCTCAAGTAATTCCTCAATAATTAGTGACAAAAGAGTGATTTACAGAGATTATTTTTATAAAAGAAAAGAGGAATTAAAAAAAAAAAACTACAGCAAACTTGTTTTGAATATAATTCAATTGGACAAGGCAGGTCATCTGACTAGTTTACTTTCTCCTAGGAATTCTTAACCCAAATTAATCTTGTGTCTATCAACCTGTCTGTCAAAGTGAAATTGCCTTAGGAATCTCTGCTCTGCACCTGTAGTATTTTGTAATTAGAAAGTTTACCTAAAGAGGAATGGAGTTTGAACTAAGACTGGTAAAGAGGAACTTGCGTTTGTAGGTATCAGTCACCACCACCACAAACCCATCCCCCAGATGCCAAAATGGGAAATCCAACCTTAGAAGATGACACTATTAAACTTGTACTTAACCTCTAGATGAAGAAAAAGAATGGGGGAATTTATCGTCTAAGACTAGAAAGAGAAACTTAACTTTTCATCAACTTCTCTTTTTCTAGCTGCCAGAAAGCAACTTAGCCTTTAAAAAGAGTGTTATAAACCTATGATTATTTTATTCCTATGCTTGTTCCCTCAATTTCTTTCTTGTATTGTTGTAGCTAACATTTGATGGAGTATGTTAAATATTAGTGGAAATAATGGAATGCTTCATTTACCTCTGATCATTCTGGAAAGACCTTAATTTTTCCCCATTATGTATAATATTTGCTCTTGGTTTTAGAGAGATATCATTTATTCCTGTGTTCCTTAGTGTATTTTAACAGAAATTCAAAAAAGTGAACAAAATGGGATGTTTTCAAGTTTTTTGGATCTATTTGCATAATCATATGTTTTTCTTTATTTGAATATGACTAGTATTATTAATTGGCTTATTATATTTATAGTCTTCCTTATATTGAATCAATTCTTTATTTCTGGTATAAACCCAATGGCTTGGATAGTATACACTATTTCTAATATGTTGTAGGCTATTTGGCAATATTTTACTTGCATTTTTAAAATTATTTGTGATTCTCTTATCTTAATGAATGGGACACTCTTGCCATATCTAGAGATTTTACTCTTGTCTATTACTTATCGTACAGGCATTCAAGGGGAAACTGAGATGCTATATCTTAGAGTTATAGAAAGATGAAAGGCATATGATGTCTTGATTAATTCTACTTTCAGCTCCCTGTGGAGGACAGTATACCGGATCAGAAGGAGTAGTTTTGTCACCAAATTACCCACACAATTACACAGCTGGTCAGATGTGCCACTATTCAATAACTGTGCCAAAGGAATTTGGTAAGAAATTCCTTTTATATGCTTTTAAAATTCATAGTTATCTCTTTTTGTGTTAACTTGCCTTTCTTTATAAAAACAGATGCCTCAACTCTTGAACAAACACCTCTCCCAGAGGAACTTGAATTGTATCCACTATAGTACTTAGATGACAAATGTGAAAATAAAAACGAAAAGTCACCTCTGTGTTTCTGAGACAATCTATTTACTTGCCTCTCACTTTCCCCAGAGGATACTCTCTTTATGCATTGGTTTAGAATACATAGTAATGGTATGTAGGGGTGTGGATATTATAGGTGAAACAATCTTAGGTTAATTTATTTCCACTTTTAGAAGCTGAAAGATTAATTATTCTTAGCTATTTTTCTTGACTGTCCTCATAAGCAGCTCTTCCTCCTCTTTACACTCAGATTCATTTATTGGGGAAGGGCGACATGGAGAAAAGATATCTAGACAATAATAACAACAGCTACAATAGCAAGCATTTGTATATCAATTTAAGTTTTGTAAAGCACTTTATGTACATTATCTCACTTGATAGATAACAGACATTTATTAAATATCTACTACGTACCAGTCACTATGCTAAGTTCTTTAGAAATATTATCGTATTTTATCCTCACTACAACCCTGGAAGGTAGAAGTTATTATTATCTCAGTTTTATAGATAAAGAAACAGGCAATCAGGGTCCAGGGCCATACATCTATTTAAAAAGTGTCTGAGGATACATTTGAACTCAGATCTTCCTGACTTCAAGTCCAGAGGTCTATCCACTGAACCAACTAGCTTCCTCCATGGAGCACTTTACATATGTGATCTCATTTGATCTCATGCTGCCCCTGAGCATATGAACATAGTTTTTATTTGTCATATGCACAAATATAAAAAAGCCATAGAGCTAGTAGTAATATTTCTAATATCTGCAATACAATCTACACCTAAGAGTCGATTGGACAAGAACAAATAGGAAAGGGAGAACAAAAGTTACATGGAAAGATACTTCAGTTAGTTGACACACTGCACTTGAGGGTTGTGCTGCAAGAGATAGCCTGGGAGTCCAAAAGACCTGGGTTCAATTCCTGCCTCTGACAATAATGTCTCTGTGACCTGGGAACACCTCACTTGAAACCCCTCAGTGACACAATGCGTTGAAGAAAGTTGTCTCTCTGTACTAATAGAAGTTTCTTATGGAGACTTCTCTAGTCTACATAAATTGAAATCACAGCTCTGGAGCCTCCCATCCCAACTCCACCTACCACTCCTACTGAACACTCCAAAAAAGTAATACTGCCACTAGATAGTGGTAATATCTTAATTATATGATGGGGGCATCCACTCATTTTATTTATTGATCACTGAGAGAAAAAGAGAGAGAGAGACAGACAGACAGACAGACAGAGAGAAACAGAGACAAAGCCAGATAGATAGGCAGACAGAGAGCAGCTTGATAGTCAGAAGGACAGGCTGACAGGCAGACAGAGTCAGGAACAGATCTCCAGAATTTTAGAGAAATGCAGTTATCCAAGAACAAATTATATCCTTTGTTGGGTCCACAGTGATCTCTCCTTCCTCCATACAAGGCAAGTGACATATGATTATGAAACAGTAGGACTGATCTAAAGTGGCTATCATAAATATCCAGTTGTCAAGGACTTTATATTTTATTTGAGAAGGTAGGAAATGTGCAAAAAAATAATAAATAATACCGTACCCTAAATGCCAGATGCTTGCTATAATAAATGCTACAAGAATTCAGAGATCACAGTGGACAATGGTTCTTAATATACTTTAATAATTTACATAGAAATGCGATTTTTTTCCTGTATTCTAATTATTTTTTTTCTTTTGCTCCAAATGGCATTTTATTTTATGAATCAATTTCTTAGGAAAACAAATTATATAATTATACTTTTTACATTGTTGCTTTTATGTAGTTTTTTTGTTTGTTTTTTGCTTTTAAAAACTAGTTTGTTCTGATACACTAACCAATCCTGGCTGTACTAAAATACTGTGATCTCTCATGCAACCTATGGTACTTATGCTAAAAAGCAAACTTGGGTTGCAGATTATCCTCAGCAGCGTTTTCTACTTTAGTTTGGTTTTGTTACTTTACCTTATCAACGGTAGGTCTTGTGCAGGTCATCTCTTTCTTTGGTTTACTCATTTCATCATGTGAAATCTATTATACTTATCACGTACCTGCTGAAAGGGAACCACCCTGCATTATCTACATAGAATTTTTCTGCTCCCTATGTCCTGGGTTTAAAAACATAAAAATCCCTTCAATTTTTTTCTTCGTTAAAAAAATGCTACTTCTTTGTCCAAAATTAGAATAAAAACTCCACTAAGTTCTTAATTCCTGAATCACTATCTTTCCCTAGATCTCATGACCTTTTCCTATGCATCAGCATCAATTACTGAAAGAAAGTAATCTTTTGGCAGGAGGTATCTTTAGTTCTGTGCTTAATTACTCTGCGGGCTCTCCCTGCCTTGCTAATGAACAAGAAATTTTAACATGGAATGAAACCCTTTGCTAAAGTCGGCATGCTCACAGCTTTTTAGCACTTCCCAGGCTGCTTTCTTCCTGATCATTTTAGGTATAACTCTTAAGACTCATTTTCAAACATTCTGAGCATTATGGTTATCATACATATGGAAATAAAATCAATAAAAGATGAGAACATAAATATTTCCATAAATCTAAAGTATAAAGATATTCTAAATCTTATAGCAAATAAATTACTTTCAGAAAATAAATACCTTTTCCCTGTAAGATAAATAATCTCTTTGGGAATATTTATTACGTTACTACTTTTAATGCTTTTAAAATCTAAATGATACCTAAAAGCATTATTTACCTAAAGCAGGATATCTTAAATCTCATAGCCTTAATATTTTATAAATGATATAGCCATAGTAATTTGCTAATAGTCACCTTTATTTCTCAAATACTTCTAACAGTTATGAGTCACTCATATATCTACAGACCATATCTCTGGGGGAAATTCATGAAAAAGTAATCAGGTATTGTATCTTCCACCATAAGCTAAAGAGGAGGATCAAATATCTAGGTAGTATACTTTATAGAATGGTAGACCTGGAGTCATTAAGATCTGAGTTCAAATATGACTTCAGACACTTACTCGCTGTGTTACCCAGGACAAGTCAAATAACCTTTAGCTACCTCATTTTTTTTCATCAATAAATTGGAAATAATAATAGTGCCTACGTTAAAGGGTTATTGTGCGGTTAAAATGAAATAATCTTATAATTGCTTTTAATAAAACTCATTAAGTATGTATACAAACATACTTAAAAAAGTTATTGTAGCAAAATTGGTTTTTCATTGTTCTTAATTAAGCATACTATTCTTATGTAAATTACATCTAGACCATGCATATCTTATTGTTTCAGGTAATAAATAATCCATGTAAATTATTTAGATCTAGTAAAGTACTTTTCTTCAAAGTTGAAATTTCACTTATTGGTAAGAGGGGGGGGGAAACATTTTATTATGCAGGTTTGAGCTCCAATTGTTTTTCTTTACAAAGGAAAACAGTCATTGTTTTTATTGTTAAAAATACTTGAAAAAAGTTACATACTATATCATCTTGGTATACAATTCATGTACTCTTATGACTAAGAACAGTCATGTAATTAGTTTTTTCTGTTTAGATTTTAATGCCTGGATATATCATGTAATATGTGTATTTGTTGTAAACATAAATTTATAACTGTGTTTCAGAAACCAATCATACATCATTACTGGCAGTTAGGTGGTGCTGTGAATAGAGCACCAGGAGTTCAAATGTCACCTCAGACACTTCACATTCACTAGCTGGGTGACCTTGGGCAAGTCATTTAACCCCAGTTTCCTCATCCTGGGTCATCTCCGCCCATCCTGATGAATATCTGGTCACTGGAATCAGATGGCTCTGGAGGAGTAGTGAGGCTGGTGACCTGCACAGCCCTCCCTCACTCAAAACAAAGTCAAGGGCAAGCCATGTCATTATTTCTCTGATGGCATGGTCTTCTTCTGCAAGGAAAGATGAACACACACATCATGACTATATGTTAGTGAAACAATTTCAAATATTGCTACATTTTTTCTTGTGAAATTTGTTGTTGAAACTCAAATATTAAATGGAAAAATAATTGCAACTGAAATAAATAAACGCTTGACCTTGAGATAACTATTATAGAATAGTATGATATCATATGAAGTCAATTGAATATAAGTGTAGTATAGTTAAATCTAACTTTAGATCTATAATCAATTGACTTAAGTTTGATTTGCAGCTCTCTTGATTAAGTGACCTTGGAAAACTTGGCTAGTCAAATATCATGGAAAAGTTAATTGACTGGGTTTGCATTTTCTCACTTGTAAAATTAGGGGATTAGACTGATGATTCCTGAGGCCCACTTTTTTGTCATTTATGCTATTTCTCCCTATCCCCATAATCGAAAGTTTGAAAAACTTATATATCTAAAATTGGTGAAACAACTACAACTCTGGATATTCTCACTTGATTCAGTGCTACAACTAAACTTCAGTACTTCAAGGATCTGTGATTTGTTCAGTGTGAGTTCTGTACCTTCAAAGACAATCTCCTTGAGTTATTGTAGCTGGAACACTCATTATCCTGGAACCTGTAAGACAACAAGCCTCTCTAAACTTAAACTGGCCATTAGTTGACAGACATAGGGGTCATTAACTTCTCTATACTCAAATTCTTTCAGTTTGGTAGAAGTAGTTTTAGTTCGTGCTCTTTAGAATTGTTTTTCAGAAAGAAATAACAGAGAAAGACTTTGGAGAAGAAGTGAACCCAAAATTAACAAAATAAAAAATAATCTACTGACTTTTATATCTATAAGGGGATAGTTGAATGTATCAGGTATAATCATGGCACATATACTTTCAGTAAGTGTCAAATATGACAAAGTAAAATCAAATTGATTAATTTATAAAATTCTAAGGAAAACTGATTTCACTTATTTTTAAAGGCATAAAACAAACTCTTGTTTATATGAATTTTGTTGAGCTAAAAATCCAACAGGAAATCTATAATTTGCAGAAACCTAATTTCACAGTAACATTATTTATTGTTTACTTTTGAATGGAACTCTTCTCATTTTTCCCTTATTATTTTGCAGTTGTATTTGGGCAATTTGCCTATTTTCAAACAGCACTGAATGATTTGGCAGAACTATTTGATGGAGCACATCCACAGGCCAGACTTCTCAGCTCACTTTCTGGTTTCCATTCAGGTAAAGAAGTTACAAGACACTTTGGGGAACATAATAGGGAATGAAAATTTCAAAATATAAAGGGGAGTTATTATGGCTTCAAGGAAATGACAGAGGGAGGTATAAAGTAATTGCTGACTTAACATATTGGAAATTTTATTTCATTTATTTCAATTTTCCCCTCATATTAATCTTTCACTCAAACCACATTTATTACATATTTCCTATGTACCAGTAACTGTGCTAGGTAATCAGTAGGAACGCAAAAGCAAAAATGAAAGTATCTTCACTCAAAGGGTATATATTTTAATAGGGGAGAGGATTGTATACATATTAGTATATAGAAAGTACAATATATACTTAATAAAAACAAGTTTTTTTTGGGGGGAAGGATATCACAAGTAGATGGGGAACATGGAATACATAACAAGGTGGTATTTGGGCTGAAATTTGAAAGGAATTAGGAAGTATTTATACACACACAGAGTTTGTAGGAATACATGCATATTTTTTCTATGCATTTATACTTACATATGTACAGATTATTTATTAAGCATTTAGTGTATGTTAAGGATTATGTTGGATGCTGATGAAACAAAAGTGTACACATCTTAAAAATTCAGAAACTTATGTTTACTTGGGATAAGTATATTTAACTGAGGTGTGTGCAAAGATAATGTGGAAGGATCCTGTTAGAGACCAAACTAAATTGTGAAACAAAGAAATGGAGTGAAAATTATTTACTTTTTCTTTCAAGTCTTTGGTTTTCTTTTTCCTTCCTCTTTCCAGACACCAACCCAATAGTGTTTCCAAATAAAATATAGATGCCTATCAAGTTAGGTAACTTTAAAGGTTGAGGTGGGGTAAGGGAATTATGAAAGACTTTTTGTAATGCCTTTAAATATTTTAAAGTATTGTAGATTCTAAGAAAGGTTCTTAGCACAAGCAACTCCCAACAAAAGTTTTAAGTTGATTCTTTCTAGGTGAAATAAGCCCTGAATGATTCTTCAAGAAAGCAATTTGTAGATTATTTTCAGCTAATAGAAAAGAATATGCTACAAGTAGCTATATTTCATAAGAAGTCATAACTTCAGAAAGAATGAAATTTTTTAATTCTAAAGGGGATAAACTGTCTTAAACCAGACTTACAAAGAAGTGCATTTTAGTGGTAAAACCAGGGGGAAAATTATAAAAAGCCGGCAATATAGAAAAGTGAGATTGCAAACAGAGCTAATTATTTTTTTAGGCATCGTCCCAGAAATTTTATTATACCCCATAGATCAGTGTGTTTTCTGGATTCCCTGATATATATATATTTTTTATTTTCATTTTTTCTCTTCTTATTTGCAGGAGAAACACTGCCTTTGGCTACGTCCAATCAAATTCTATTGCGGTTCAGTGCAAAAAGTGGTGCATCTGCCAGGGGATTCCATTTTGTTTACCAAGGTAAATTTAGCATAAAATTTTACTTTAGTCTATTCCTTGTGTGCGGAGAGGAAATATACACGACCAGAGAGTGCACTGGACTGGAATTTGGAAGGTTTCTCAGATGTAACATTGACTAGCTGTATGTGCTCAGGCACAGATTTTTACAAACTCTTCTACTTTAGTTATTATAAAATTAGAACATTGGACCGAATGGTCTCTTAGGCCCCTTCCAGCTCTAAGTATTTTATATATATATATATATATATATATATATAGCATTATCTGGATGAATGTAGTCAGGAAATTTTTTGTTAAATGTCTGTGGTGTTCAAAATACCAACAGAAGCTTCAGTTGAAAAACTGGCAAAATATGCATATGTACAGGTAATATTTTCATTCATGTAATCAAATATGCTTAAGGAAATCAGAATGTTGATTTTAAAATTGTCTAAAATTTAAATTTTAAAATAAATATCAATATTGATTTTAATTTCCATAACATGGCTACAGTAAAGCTTCATTTCTCTGGCACAAGGAGAGATAAAATAAAGTTTCTAGATAACTGAAGCTTGCTTCAATCATTTCCTCGCCCCTTTACCAACTAGTTAATTTTTTGTAATTCATTCTAAAGTGTTTTCTGCATTTGGGGGTCTATTTTTTTTAACTCAAGATCATTACTATGACCATGAACTATTATTTTATGGAAGAATTTACTTTTATTACTTCTTTTGTTGCATTTATTTCATTTTTCTGTATATCAACAATCATAATTTCTTCTGCCAATATACTTGCCACAAACAGGCTCCCCCACTTTCTTCTGCTTTGCTGCCTCTGTTCTCTTGTGGCTTGAGAAACCAGATTACTTAGAAAATTGTGTATTATGTTCAAGCCAATGAATCTCTGAGTTAGGGGATAAGGAGCAAAATGTTTCTCTCACATTTTCCTCCTCCTACCCCTGCCACCCTGGTTTGGGCTTTGTGACAGCTATTTTGGACACTTAGACTCCTTTTGCACGTACTTTCAAGTTCCAGGCTGTTATAGAAAGAAATCATTACTTCTTCACTTACTAATTCAAACATTTATTCATCACTTTCTGTGTATAAAACCTTCAAATAGGTGCTAAAGGAATATAAAGTTTAATTAATCAATACGCAAATATTTGTTAAGTACTGTCTCTGTACCAACCAACGTACTAAACTCTAGAGACAAAGAAAGGACAAATTTTAAAAAGTACAAATAATCCTTGTCCTCAGGGAGCTTACATATTAAAGCAAAGTCGACATATGCATGAAGATATAGAATAGAAAGAAAGCGACTTTGACAGGGAAGCTCAAGTCACTAGGGGGGCTAAAAAGTCTCCCCAAAAAGGTGGTTTGATTTAAAATGAAGCCAGAAATATCAAGAGGCAGAGGTCAGAAAGGAAAACATTCAGATCATGAGGGTGGAGGGACAGCCAGTATAAAGGTCCAGAGATAGGAGATGGAATGCACTGAATGAGGACCAGTAATCTGGCTAATATCCCCCTATAGTAGAGTACAGATGGTAGAGGTAGATGGAAGGGAAGAAAGGTTGACAAGCCTAGAAAGGTAGAAAAAGACTAGATTGTGATAAGTCTTAAATATCAATATCTTAATATTTTATCTTAGAGGTAATAGGGAGCTATGGCAGTTTATTACCTAGAGGAGATGGCCTAAATTTTAAGAAAATAACTTTGGCAGATATGTGCAAGATGGAGTGGGAGACACTTAGAATGTTATTGAAATAGTCCAGGAGAGAGGTGGTGAGGGTCTGAAGTAGGATGATGGATACATAAATAGAGAGAAGGGGGGGAAATGGCTTGGACTAAAAAGGAGGGATACTGTGTTTAGTAATTATGAGGTAACTATGGAGAAAAGAGTCAGGTGAGTTTTGGGATTCAATAATCATTCAAAAGGCATTTATTAAATGCCTACCATGTGCCAGACATTGCTCTAAATATTGGAGACAAAAAGATTTTTTTAAGTAGCCTATACCCTCAAGGAGTCTGCATTCTATGACAGGAGGGCAAGGGAGGACATGATGTTGAAGAAATTCAGAAAACAACTTTAGATTGCATTTTAGAAAATTAGTTGTGAAAGGTAGAAGATAAGACGATAACTTGTATGAGAAGAAGGTTCAAGGGAAATTTCATTGGTTTGTTTTAGGATAAGGAAGATCTCAGTATATTTATAATGTGGTCTTGTCAGCTCTGAGAATCCTGATCCTCAGCTACCCTCGCAGCTGGGCTCCCTAGAGCTTAGTGAAATCTCCCGCTCTGCATACCCTAGAAGATACAAGGGTGATTCTCTGAAGCCATCAGCTTACTCCTACCAGTCTCCCACCTCCAGGAGGATTAGCAATTGAGGATCATTTAGTATAGCTTTCAGCAACCTTTAGAAAAAGATGTTTTCTAAAGTGGTACAATAAGAAAAGTTGGCATAAAACATCCCCAAAAGTCTGTGTCATTCTTTCCCCCAACTACCTGCAGAGTTCAGTGGAGAATGGACTCAAGTTTAGAGAGCAGAGGTGGCAAAGGGGTAACACATTTCCTAATTGCTAGAAGCCATTTTGTTCCCATTTATAGGGTATGTAAGGAGTTTCCATTTTAGCACAGTGTTGACTTTTTGCTTGGATCCTTGTAGAGTCATGAGTCTAGTCTCCTTGGCTCCAGATGAATGCGCTTACTGTCACTGATTCACACACTGATGGGAATATAGCAAATTAAACATTTTCCAAACTCTTAGAAGCTAACAGGTCCTCCTCCAGTTAAAGGTGGTTACTTCTCAGGAAATTCAGCTAGAACTCCATTCTCTCAAAGAAATAGGTTCATAATTCCTTAATAATTTCCAGATGACCTCCCCATCCCCTCCTCTACCAGGGCATAATCAACTTTCCCTGTCTATTAGAACAGAGTTCCTGCCTTGTATCATTTAACTTTATCCAAAGGAACTGTATCACACCAAATAAGGTCTTTTGATTGATTAATGTATAGATTTTCTCACCTTGTTAGGGCATCATAGCGGAAATGGAATGGAATGGCTTCCACATTATCCTCACAATAAGCAAGGAAATGGAGTCAGTAGAGGAGACATTAGAGGTGGCAGAGAATGATTTGAATAACACTTTCTCCCTGCCCTCATGAAGTTTGTAGCTTAAGTGGGTGATATGACTTGACTTGAGCACAGAGAATTACAATAATACATGGAAAATGCCTCAGGGAGGTGCTGCTTGTCCTCAGTTCTTGAAGAGGATCATTGTATCAGATAGATGATACCATGGCATGCAAATGAATTATATTTGAGTGAGGGAGGGCTGTGCAAAGTCACCAGTCTCACTTTCTCCTCCAGAGTCATCTGGGCCCGGTGGCCAGATATAAGATCAGAATTAGTAGAGCCTTCCTTCCTTCCTTCCTTCCTTCCTTCCTTCCTTCCTTCCTTCCTTCCTTCCTTCCTTCCTTCCTTCCTTCCTTCCTTCCTTCCTTCCTTCCTTCCTTCCTTCCTTCCTTCCTTCCTTCCTTCCTTCCTTCCTTCCTTCCTTCCTTCCTTCCTTCCTTCCTTCCTTCCTTCCTTCCTTCCTTCCCTCCTTCCTTCCCTCCTTCCTTCCCTCCTTCCTTCCCTCCTTCCTTCCCTCCTTCCTTCCTTCCTTCCTTCCTTCCTTCCTTCCTTCCTTCCTTCCTTCCTTCCTTCCTTCCTTCCTTCCTTCCTTCCTTCCTTCCTTCCTTCCTTCCTCTCTCTGTCTCGCTAGCTAGCTTTCTTTCGTAAAGAGGCCATTTTTTACCTCATTTCTTATTTAACCTTAATTACCGAATGGCCATTGTCCCAGTTAAACTGAAACTTGTTAAAGACCTTAGGGAGGTGAAGGACAAAATGAATGCTAAGAGAGGACCAGAGAGATCATCACCAACAGGACTGACCAAGGAAGAAGGTTATGGGAGAAAAGGTTAAATGCTGCTAGTGTCTAGTTTTGTTAAAATTGTTTTGCTTTGTTTTAAGAAGATGTTGTATATGCTGGGATTTTTTTCATTTTTCTTTCCCTCCCCATGTGGGGGGAGGGGGGAAGGAATAGTTTGCTATGTTCCCCTCCTTGATCAAACCTCTTCCTAGAAAACGAACAGCACCATTTAAAAAAAAAGCTAGAATTAAAGTCTGTCACATTATTTATAGATCAGTTCTAATACTTTTAGCATGGATCCAATGCAGAATACATGCCCAGAAATGATTTCCTTCTAAAAATTCTGCACTGTTCAGTCATGGGGTATTCTTTACTGTAATAAAGAAACTGACAGTGAATGATTGACTGACTCAAGAAAAAGTTAAGGAGCCTCTGAAGTGGGTTGAAGAAAGTAGCAATTGTTTAAGGCATGGTAATATCTCACTGAGTTAAAATTAGTTATATAATCAGTCCAGGCTACCTCATTGTGGCAAATTACATTTAAAAAAAGTAGAAAAGTAGCAGGAGAGGCAATGTCAATCCCCCTCTCCCAAAAATACAAAGAATAGAGTGGCAAATGAGCAAAGAAGCTTGAACTTCCATAAGTTTAAGTTTGCACCTACCTCTCAGTATTGTGTTTGAAACCAATAGGAAAGCTTAGGAAGCAGTGAACCAAAAATGGCTGGAGTAATGGGAAAAAATAGAAATCTGCATATCTGTTTTAAGCTTGGATGTTATACCAGAAATTTAAATAAATATCTATCTATATGTGTGTATATGTATATATGTGTATATATAATAAACACAGATGAATATATCTATGTGTTTGAGTGTAAATATGTATATATACACATATATGACTTAGTACTTTAAAAAAGTCCTGTGTATTTCATTTTGTCTGATCTGTTACCCCTGGGGCCATCTTAAAACTGATATCTTTTCATCAAAATCATATTCTATGGAGGAACATGTCTCTGATCACAAATGCAATTTAAGAAATCACTCAAGAGCAACTGGACAAAGTTTTCAATATATATGAAAAGTCAAATTAAACATTTTTTCATGAAAGATAGCAGTTATATTGAAGCCTAGAAATTATTTGAACGACATTATGTAAAATTCTTATGAATAGTGCTTTCATATACCACTTAGAGTTTGTTCCTTTCATAAATTATTAAAGCTTGAACCTATACAAGGACTTTTTAAAAATCCCAGTTATAGAATGACTAAACGTTGTTAACAGGCTGACAGTTCATATATATATATATATATATATATATATATATATATATATACACACACACACAGAGATATACATATATACACATATATGTAAGTATATGTACATATATATGTATATGTGTATATGTACATATACATACATACACACACACATATATATATATTACACTTATTTCAGGGAAAACAGGTATAATAGCAGAGCAAAAAATATCCAGGTGACTTTACCTCTATAATGTCATAATTTTCTGTAAATATTGCATAGAAGTATTTCTTTACCTGGCCACAAGGATTATTTAATAATGACTTTAATAACAGTGTTGACATATCTATCAAGCATTTTGTCAATAAACGATTATCTAATGGGCTCTACAATGTGCCGGGTGTCTTGGCATCATTAGACTCAGTTTTGTTTGTTTTTGGTTTTTTTTCTGAGGACATTTGGAAACTCACTAATTAGGCTGGTTGTCCTACAAGAGGCAACAGCAGTATTGACTGATTTCATTTCTAGGAGAAATCTGCATATTCATTCACATTCACTATTTTTAATTGGTCTTTATCATTACATTAAATAACTCCAACTTAAGTATTCTCATCAATGAAACTTTTGTCATTTGTCTCTTCATTAATTCCTGATATACCTAATGTATCTGTATCTTTCAACTCAATACCATTCATTACTTTTAGATTTATTAAACAGGTTTGTTTTCATTTCATTTTTTTTAGATAATATACTACTAAGCAGTGCTATCCCATTCGTTTAAATCTATTGTCAACCTAAAATACTGTATAATAAATGACTGGTATATTTATTTTTTATATACCATAATTACTAAGCATAGCATGTTCTGTTCAGGATAGGAGATGAAACTTTTTGAGTGAGTAAAGTCTTAATTCTTCTCCTACCCTCCATTAGATTATAAAATTCTTGGAAATATAGTCTGTGTCATATCTCACTGAACATAATGGGCACTGAATATATGTTTGATGCATTGTTATGACTACTTCTAATTGGGTGGCTTAAAAATTGCAGGAGGATTTACTATTTTATTTTTCAATTCCAGTCCCCCAAATAAGAGACCTGAATTTTAGAAGTCATGTAGGGAAGAAATATTCCTAGTCTGATAAAATATTGAGCAGTAATTCCAGTTCTACTTTCAACTAAATAATAATTTTCATATATTATATGATTTATATGGGGCTCTTTTTCCTCATAGGTGTAATAGGCAAGTAAATAAATCAACCCCTACTGTCTCGCAGTGATTGTGATCTGTGAACCTGCTTCCTTGACTCAGTTGAGAGAAATAAAAATTTTCCTACAAATGGGCAAAACACAAAAACAGATTTCATATGCAGAACTATTTGAGAGTCAGCATGGTTATGGTAGAACAGTTAAATCAGCATCAGGAAAATTTGGATTCATATCTCAAATTTCTAGCAATTTAACCTTGGAAAAGTCACTAAACGTCTCTGGGGCTATTGTAAAATCAGGGAATTGGACAAGATGGTCTCTAAGTCCACAGACTTATGATTTGTAGTCCCTAAAACTGAGAATCGAACTCAACAAGTCTTAGAAGAGTCCTCAGCAATTCATATGTAGGAGTACAAAATATAAAGTGGAAGCTTTTATGCACAATTGTGTAGATGGGTCTACTTATTTTTTTTCCTTTCTTGCAGTTTATCAACTTGCAAATTCATATTATTGTTGATTTTCCCTAGTATTCATTTCTTTTTTCAGTACTAGAAACAACACCTGAAAGTTTGGTAGTTTATTTTCTGTTTATGCTAAACTTAAATTATATCAAGAAAATATGAAATACATATTTCTTTTTTTTTCTAATGAAGATGGAGTATAAGTTTGTATCCCAGTGAATTTGATTTGAATTCAGTTGTAGCTGGTAATAGACAGAAGAATTGAAAAAAAAGCTTTAGTAACTGGAAAAGATTGATTTTAGAAAATAGGAAATGCCACCCTTGGATCATAAAATGAATCAAGTCAGCTTACTTCACTTGCATGTTCATGCTTATACTTATATATTTTTTTTTACTACATTTAGTTTTAAGAGGGGTACAATGGACAAGCCACTGTATATTCATTTCTGCACTTCAGTCTGCTTTCAGTATTTGATGACTATCAATAAGCCTACTACATTTTCCTCCCTATTCTCTTCTTATTAAAAAAATATTCATGTAGTTGCAGGACTGACTGCTCCCCAGCATCATAAACTCCCCCTCCCCTCGCCCAGAGATCAGCACCTGGTCTGTGTCTGAGCACACTCATCTGACCTGCAAAGTCAATCATTTCATTTATCACCCTCTAGTCCATGTTGACCTTATTCCTTTTCACTTTTCCACTGGGCTGATTTCAATTTTGTTTCACAGCAGTGTGAAACATTTACTAAAAGGTGGAGAATAATTACTCCAGTAAATAGAATTTATCTCATGCCAGAAATATCTAGCTTAACATCAAAAAGTATGGGGAATGGCTGATATTGAAAAAAAAGGACATTGTTTTATCCCCTCCCCTAAAGATATTTCATAGATCACATCGATAACTTCATGTCTAGATTTCATGGTTCTCTCTTGTCCCACTTTTATTTTATCTTATATTTCAATTTAATTTTATGCCACATTCTCCTTTATCAACTAGACTGAAAATGCAATTCATGGCTCCATCCCACTATTGGCAGACTTGAGGGCTTCGAGCTGCTTCAGTTCTCACTTGAGCTGTTTCACCCTTCCTGGTGGCCTAGAGCTCATATTGGTGCCGGCCTTTGTGTGGATGGATTCTCAATAGGAGTAGCTTATTGCCACTCAGAAATCCCAGCTCCAATGATGAACCAACTTCAGTATCCATAGTAGTAGAGATTAGGTATACAGAACCATTCCCAACTCCTGTCCCACTGTCTAAGAAATGTCAAATTAATTTCTTTTCTGTATTTTCTAATCTTCCTTATCAGATGGACAAATCTCTCCAATTTTATTCAGGCATGAGTTCAGTTAAATTGGCTTTATTATACCAGTTGGTATCATAAAAACAAAAATATCAATAACAAAAAAAAAAAACCTTTTTTGCCTCACCTTGTTGCCTTTTCCCTTGCAATCCTATACAATATTCATGAACCAAAACATTTAGTGAAGATTTTACTGTATCTTGCACATAGAAATACTTTCAAAGATTTCCTTCTTTCTTTAAATATTTAAATCTAAATAGAAAAATAGTCAGGGAGATATTTCTTCATCATTTAAAAGGTTCTCAAGCATTGTTTATTGTAAACAAATTTGGCAAATCATTCTCTTCTTCCAAGGCTATGTTGCAGTCCTAAAATATGTCCAAGAAATATGAAAAGGATCAATGATATTTTAATAATACACATTATAGCATCTCTTAGTGCAAAATTGTGGGCATCTAGCTTCTTGTTTTAACTATTTTAAAAAGGGGACCTAGGGCTTAAATAGTGGTTTTGGTTTTTACACTGTTGAGATCATGGAATATCAGAACTTGAAGTCTGTTACCCAGTTTTATTCATTTTAGCATCTTATTGGACATAATTTTAAATCCTGAATAGAACTTAGGTCAGTCAAAATAATCTCCTTACCATTGTTCTACATGAATTGCTTTTCTAAAACAGTTTTTAATAATGTTAGCCATGGCACAGTTCATCACTATTCATTTTCAAGACCAGATAGTGGTTCCATAACTTAGAAAAAAAGAATGAATTCTGAAAAAAAAAAAAAGGAGTAATGTGCAGTTTTTCTCATAGAGTTGCATATATCGTGAATAGGTAGATAGATGAATGTACAGTTCTGGATGTTTTGGGATTGGGACATCATACTATGTTAGAGCTGGAAAGGAACTCAGCGATCATTATAATCCCCTCATTTTACTGAAACTGAGACTCAGAAAGGAAAGTGATGTGGCTAACGCCGCACAGTTAGTAGTAGACCAAATAATTTGAACCCAGATTTAGACCCCAAATCTTTCCACTGTACTACCTTGTCTCTGTTATAAAACTAAATAAACATTGACATTAATAACAAAAAACAGAAATACAAGGAATGGTACCAATTTATTTGAATTCTAGAGCAAAAAACTTTCAGTGAATTAATGTATACATATATGTATATGCACATGCATGTGCATCCATATATACATATATATGTGAGTATGTCTACATGTATTCATATTTGAACTGGACCTATGATTTCACTGGTTTAGAAATCTTCTCAGGAGAACATCCTTTACCAATATAGCGTGGTAAAGCTTCTTCTCTACAACTTAAACGGTGAGAGCTGCCTGGGGCTAGTGTCAGTCTCAGTGATTTGCTTAAGATCAAGCAGGGAATACACAGAGTGAAACTTGACCTTGAACTTGGGTCTTTTCTGACTGAAACAAGCTTTCAATTCACTGTTGCAAGGTGCCTTTTGTGGGTGTGTCTGTAGCACTAAAAGGCATACATGCGCATGCGCACACACACTTATCTGCTGCAAAGATAATGCACTGGAATCACAGAGACAAGTTTTCACCTAGATCTGCTACTAGTTGAGTGGTGTTGGACAAGGACTTTAAATTCTCTGTATTATATTTAACAAATTTTATAAACTAGGGATTACAGTGCTTACCTCCTAAAATTGTTATAAGGTTAAAATGAGGTAATGAGTGAGAAAATATTTTTTAAACTGATGTGTGATATGCATATAAAGTATTAATATGTTTAATTTTTTTCTATGTTCACTTTAAATTCACTTAAAATACATTGCCCTTTATGACATGGAAATAACATTATTTTTCCTTCTTTGGGAAAAACAACACCATCACTTTTTAGCTGTTCCACGTACAAGTGATACACAATGCAGTTCTGTCCCAGAGCCCAGATATGGAAGGAGAATTGGCTCTGAATTTTCGGCTGGTTCAATTGTTCGATTTGAATGCAACCCTGGATATCTACTTCAAGGCTCCAAAGCAATCCAGTGCCAGTCAGTGCCTAATGCGTTAGCTCAGTGGAATGACACAATACCAAGTTGTATAGGTAAGCAATTGTAGCCTGGGTCTAATAGTGCACATGAGCCCTAAATCAGAATAGGACAGCAGTTTCAGAAAGCAGTTTTTTCTACACCTATATATTCATTTGCCATCAATTAATAATGGTCATGTCCAATTTAAAAGGGCAATTTGTCATGTCAGAAATAATTGAGTACCAGCTGGAGGGTAGGGAATATAGTGTTTATTATAATAACCCATTAGATGAACAAGTATGATGCATGTTCCCCCACCCCTTTGAATATTTATTAACTATGTGACCAATTCTAATGCTATAAATATAGTACATTATTCTGGGTTCTTTTGGAAAGTAATATGTTGATAGATCTCTTATGTTTTATTCCTTTTATAAGTTTGTGCTGATGAATTATTGGAAAGTCATATGCTAATTCTGAACAAATAATAATGGTACTGTTCATTGTGACTTATTTGCTTCATTTTATGTAAGAGCTTCTGGCTGAATTATGCTCAGTCCTTTGAATTCATTTGTACATTTTAAGAGTATTTTATCTCTGGTTTTGCTCATAAATTCCATTAATATAAAATAATTATATCATAATTATTCTATACATTCTATATATGTTACATATATATGTAAATAGCAATTAATATAAAATAATAAATACCAAGTTCTTAAACCATGTTAGATTAATTATTCTAAACAGTACTCTTTTCAGTAATTATAGACTCTCCTAGTTAGTCTTCAAAATAATTTTTGCCTATATACTAAATATAACCAACTGAGCAAATATCATCAGCTGATTTTTAAAAATTAAGAAAATATAGTTGAATTTCTATATTGATTAAAACCTGCCAAATGTGGATTATCACTATATCTTTGAAAACCCTCTTAAAAGTGGATCACATTTTCAATAACCTAAGCAATACATCACATTCTATTTTATGTTCACAAACTATGTATGTGCTTAAATGTAATAATGCTTTCTAGTTCCCTGCAGTGGCAATTTCACACAAAGGAGAGGCACTATCCTTTCCCCCGGATATCCTGAGCCATATGGCAACAACTTGAACTGCATATGGAAGATCATAGTCACGGAGGGATCAGGAATTCAGGCAAGTTCTTGTCCTACAAAACAGGGAATGCTTGTGCTCAGGATTTTGCAGTGGTTTATTGATATCTTTTTTAATCTGTGGGAAACAATTTATTTTCTAGTGTTTTTTGTTTCCAGTGATAGCTTGTAATCCTTATTTGTAGGTTAGAAAAATGAAGGCAAAATCTATTGATTAGTATATTTTCTGCAATTAATTAAGTCTATATACTTATAGACCTCTGACTACCTTTATCTAAATCTATCTGTATTTCACACACATCTAACTTTGGTTACTTTATTTTATGTTATTTAGCTATCATAATTTTATGTAATTTTTATTTATTATAACTATATCTACATCTATATTTACAGCTTTATCTTGTACATGTCCATCTTTTGTTGTTTTATTTGGTGTTATTGTATTATATAATTTTTGTTATGTATTCATTCATTATACCTACATCTGCATGCATATTTTCATGTACGATTCAATTGTGTTCTTTCTTGGTTCTTTCTTTAGTATTACTTTTATGATATTTGTATCTATATCTAGTCAATATCTATACTTTATCTTTCATGTGTCTATCCTTGATTAGGGTTATCTTAATACTTTCTAATGACATAGTTCATTTTTTTTCATTCATGGTTACTTGCTTTGATGTTATTTACATTGTATCCTTCTTTATTTCATGGAAAATATTTAATTAACATTAGTCTTTACATCAAAAAACAAACAAACAGTTAACCTTATATCATTAATGTTCCAGATTCAAGTAATCAGCTTTGCCACAGAACAAAACTGGGATTCCCTCGAAATCTATGATGGTGCAGATATGACTGCACCAAGACTTGGAAGTTTTTCAGGTAATACAACTATCAATTCTTATTCCATAGAACTTAATTTAAACTTTCTAAACAACTGCCAAAATAGCCATAGTACACCCCAAAAAAGTTATTAAAATTTGTTTAAAATTTTCACATTTCTTTTGCCTGTATAATTTTTGGATTTTTATTACATGAATACAATCTATTATTTGTATTCATATTAATGAATTTTGTCAGCTTATATTTGATATGAAGTTAATATTAAGCATTTACTTGAGAAATTATTGTTTAATGTACATCAAAATGCCATGTCAAATTAAATAAAAATATATACTTATGTGAAAAGATGCTCATTGATATTGTAAATTTTACCACTTATGCTTCAAGGAGGGTAATTTTTTTCCCTTCATTTCCTAATGAAACATCAAATATAGTCTTCTGCTTGAATAGAATGAAGCATAGATTTAGCAGGTAGAGAAAGTGAGATAGAGGAATGGCAAAAGATAGGTGCCTCTTCAGGTACTTTTTGGTAATAATTCCCTAGCAGTGCTGTCTTCTCTTTGACAACAGTGAAAATAGCCAGGATTCTTTGAGTTATTCATTGGTTTTTGGAGTATTTATAAAGCTGCCATTTGAGTTGGTAGCAGCTTAAATCTAATGATGATAAGAAGATATTGATGATCCATCCATGTAGATTTCAGAATATTTGTTATATATACATAAAGAACATCAGATTCATTTTGGAAAAAAATTTAAATCCAGCCCTTTAGGTAAAAGCCTAAAAAAATTTCCCTTTTTTCAATTCAGAAAAACAGAAATATGTACATGCACACACATACACACACACACACACACACACACATACAGAGGAATAATGTCCAAGCACTAACATGTATTGTTTTAAGTAGAAGCAGTAAAGAAAAGCACTCTTTCCCTCCAATTCATTTACAGATTAGTCTTGGGAAAAGATTGTTTGTAAATGGCAGATTCACTTTGCATTCCATGCACTAACCATGATTTCAATATCACCATAAGTAGTAATTAGATTCAGTAAGTAAAGAAATAGAAACTTTACCTAGCCCATACTGGGACATAGAGGTGAGATTTCAACTATTTCAGTAGATGCTATTTCTCCTAGGATTTGAAATAGGAAAAAAAAAGTTTCATGCTGCATAGCAGTAGAATGGATATGTGTATGTGTGTATACATGTGTATGTGTGAGATTGTATATGCACATGTGTGTATATGAGATTAGTTTGATTCTTAGTCCTTCAGATATAAAACATGTTTCAATTAATAAGTGATTTGAAATTTATCTTGAAGACCCATAAGCAGGATTGAATTCAATTGAAGATGAGTATTAAGGTATCTTAGTTATTCAAATAAATTAATCAAACATTCAATTTTTTATTACCAATATGCGCCTTATTTGAAGTTGATATCAGTAACATGTAACTTCTGAACAGATTTTAAAAAACCATACAATTTAGAAATTAAATAATACATTAAATGAAGACATTAACCTTTGAACTCCAAAGAGATCAATAGACATGAAGATAAGAACATAAATAATACATGGGGGAGATGAGTATCTAGAGGAAATAGTTCATTCAGTTGAAAGCTAGAGAATGTCTATGCTTTGTCTAAAGGTATTTTCTGTGGAAATAAGTAATTCATGCTTGTTGAGATTTTTTTTATGTTCTCTATGGATGTTTAATGTACTGCTTCCCTAATTTTAAAAATGTGCACCTTTTATTGCTGTTCTAATAAATATGAAAAATAGAAATGGAAATTCACTTTTCATCCACTCAGTTTCCAAGTCTTTTAGCATATTGTGTAATAGAACATGCATTCTAGAATTTCTCTAAGAATATTTATTAAATATTTTAGACTTCCTAAGGCTATATTTATAAAGTACTTAATTCTGGACCATTTTCATGAATATCTTATACCTTTCCCCCCCCATCAACTCTTTTTACATGCTCATGTACAGGAATTTTGTGTGGGCTTGATGAGAATCCCAGCACATCTTGAAAAGCTGATTGAACCAGCTTACATAACTAGCCAGTGACATAATCCAGGTAGTGTTTCTTAAATGGTCATCAAAGGAAGAACTGAAGAGCAACGAGTTGAGGCAAGAAGAGTCATTTGAGGGATGCTACACATAAGAATCAAAACAATTCAGGTTTCAATTCTGAATGACTAGGGGAAAATGATGGAAGCACTAACAAAAATAAGGCAGGAAATCACTTTTAAAGATGGAATAAAGAGAAAAGGAAATTTGTTTTTAATTAAATTTAATAAAATTATTCAGTATTTCCTCTGGGCAAGGAAGTGTGGGAGGTATTGAGGGAGGTGTGGTGTTGAAAAAACTAACAGCTTTGCCCTTGAGGAGCTTATAGTAAAGTAAGGATAATGAAACAAGTACATGGAGATTTATAAAACAAAGATAAAATGAATCCTTGAACATAGAGAAAAATATGACAAATGCATAAATTAGACACAGAGCATTGGGTGATGATAGAACAACTGATGAAAATATGGGGCTAAAGTCTGGGACTAATATCAGGGCTAAAGATAACAGATTTAGTTCATCCATACAAAAAGCATCAGGCTGTATTCTCAGCTCTGATAAACTATTGACCTCTCATGATTTTGGGTGGGTTTTTTTTTTTAGTTCATTAGGTCTATAGTTTCTCACTTGTAAAGTGAGGTTCTTGAGGCAGCTGTGGAGGCCCACATCTATTATCTCTACTACAAGGAAGTATGAGGTTGGCAGGTCAAAGTCAATCATACATCTCCTTGGAAGGGATGTTGCCAAAGAAGGTCAGACACTGAGCAGGTTAAAGCTTCCAGACCTAATCATTAGTGGGATCAGACCTGTGAGGGACTGCTGCACGTCTAGCCTGGGAAGCTGGAAGATCTAGTCTCAGAAATACCAAAAACTAAGTTCTGATCTAGGTCATCTTCAAACTTTCATACTTTAAGAAAGAGTTCAAGGCATTACAATAGATGAGGTCTTGGATTTATCCTAATCGAATCCAAAAGCATTAAACAGGTCTTACCATGTGCCAGGTACTGTACCAGCACTGAGAATACAAAAAACGTAGAGTCAGGTGTATGCCCTGGAGAGGAATGGAGAAGTGACCATCCTGGATATTTTCCTTAAAGTAGAAATTCTAGAAGGAACCAACCAATCAGAGGAAGGAGAGGCAACCTCTCCCTTTTCCTTCTCATTCATCAATCTGTCTTCGTCATTTTCCCTCCTATTCATACTTTCCCTTCTATTTTCAATGCCAGCACCCTGAGGTGCTAAATTCCTCAAGATAGAAATATGCCATAGCCTCACTTGCTCTTTCATTGTGATGACATCAGTTGGTAAAAGGGTTATTTATGTATCAAATACATAACTGCTCTAATCCATACATAGAATTATAATGTAAGAGGGAATGTGAATATTTTACTACTCAGTTAACAAATATAAGAATCTGCATAAGAAATTATGCCCTGTACCTTCCTTGTCTACTTTCACAAAAGGGACGTAACAGGCTTCAAAATACTATAACAAGTCATTCTTAGCTATCATAAGTAGTATTGTTTTTCCTGAAGCAGTTTATAGTAACTGATACTGTCTTATGGAAAATTTTAATAATTTTCAATATGTTGGGAGAATCTACGTATAAAATTTTTCTTTCCCTGGGGGGATTATATATGGATATACGCATACATATACATAAATGTGTGTATATATACATATATATATAATATATAAGTACATATGTGTATTTATATCAAATTTTGAGTAAAGATATTTTAATTATTCATAAAATTGTAACTATATTTTACAGATCACCCAATCTAACTTAGTTATCTGAGAAAGAAGACAACGGAGGGAAAGAAACCTTTAGTGATTTTGCCCAATATCATCCAACTAATTGATTGGCAGAATCAGAATAACTGTGTCCTGTGTCCTCCTGTTTCATTCATGCATTCATTCATTCAAGCTCTGCTATATGCCACGTACTATATTAGCTTGGGAGATAAAAAGATAAAAACAAAACAGTACCTACCCTCAATGAGTTTACATTCCATGGGAGGAAACACTACATAGATGCACACAGAAATTAAATACAAAATAGATAACAAAATAATTTTTGGAAGTAAGAGCACTACAACCTGGAGAGATCAGAATGCTTAAGCTAAGTTTTGATGGAGAGCTTGCATGTATAAGAGACGGAGCAGCCAATACGAAGGTACGGAGATAGTAAAGATAATGATGTTTACAGGAAACAGCATGCTGCTAGTACAGTGGAAATGTATACAGAGTGTTTGAGACAGAATTATGGGAAATAAACCTGGAGCCAGACTATGAACAAATTTAAATGCCAAACAAAGAATTTTGAATTGTATACTAGGGTTCATATCTAGAAGGAATCAGCGAACCTTCTTGGACAAGGGAGTGACAAGATCCTATCTTCTTTAAGAATGTTAATTTAGTGGCTATGTGGTAGATAACAAGAGGGAAGACTGGATGATTTCCAGTTAAGAGAATATTGTATGTCAGTAGTCTCAGTGAAAGACAGTAAGGGCCCAAAGTATGGTAGTTATGTTAAAAATGGAGAGAAAGAGGTGAATGTGAAGGGAGTTGTGGAGGTAGAATTATTCCAGTGTTTCTGGCACCAATCTTCTGCTTCTCTCACAATTTGCACATAGACAGAAATGCTTTGAAAACATAACTTTCAATAGTTTTGACTTAGCTAGTACTAATATCTCCAGGGGAAACACCTTCCTTTTGAATTGAGACATATGAATCTTTCTGATGTATAAATTAACATGTAAATATTTGGTAATTTGGGAAAAAAAGTATAAACTAACTTATTTAATTTAAGGTATATAAGAAATTATTTATGCACCAAAGTCCTAGTCTGATACCTCATGAAGGTGACTGTTGGTTCTTGAAGATCATGTCATCACTGCACAAGCTTGGGCAAAACCTACCACACTATAAGAACTTTAGAGTTATTAGCCTAGCTAATGACTAAGAGCCTCTTCACCAAATTTGGCCACTAACCGGCTACTTTATAACTCTCTAATTCAGTAAGATCCATCACTATATTGTTTAGAGGATGAGATTAACATTAGCAGAAATAGTACCATTTTGTTGAAAAGAATTTATTTTATCTTTTTAAATTACTTTATACTTGTTACATAGTTATTTCATTTTTGACTTAACACTCTGGGATTTTTGTTGAAGTAGCTACCCCAAAATCACTGTCAGTTTCCTCCAAAAAATAACTCATCTCTATCAATTAACTGAATTGTGCTTCCTTATTAAAGTTAAAGGATCATTTTTATAATATTATAAAACACAAAGCATTAATAAAGATTTCCTCATTTGTGTATTATAACCAAAAAAACATTTACTTTGCTTATCACTTTTAAAAGAACCCATTTTATTGTACTTTATAATTTAAGTCTTTGGCTATCCTGAGAATTTTCTTTTTTTGTCATTTTCCTATTTCAAAACTTTCTTCAGTATTCTATTTTCTTTATTCAAATATGACCTTAGCTCCTCTGTGTTTCCTACTGATTCTTCAGTTGGTATAACATGAGCTAGGGCATTTTAAGTATTCAATATAAATGAATATATACCTTCCTTTTCCACATAGTTTTGGTTGAAGTCATTCAGAGACCTCTGTGGGAACATCATTCAGTGTTAGTCACAGTGGGAATAGAAAAGAGGTTACCAATCAAAAGCTATGTCCCATAAATAATGCATTGGAACATCTTCCCCGAATGACTATCCCCAGCCAGACTTCTTTGTGGTCTTGAAATGTTTTTCCTCCTGACGGCCTTGTCAAATTGACTAAATAGAAAAGGCAAACATTCAAAATGGAAAAAGAAACCAAAATATAAGCAATAAGCATCCATGTGGTTTTTTGTATGATTTTGAACGTTCAGCATGTGTTCTCTATGTCATGGTACATTTAGAAAACATCCGGTGAAGAACTAAGAAGATAACTTTGTTTTAAAAATTCCTGTGGACACACAATGGATATTGAACAATAGAAATACTAAAAACTGATACTATGAGAGAAACAGATATCTGGAGTCTTTTGCATTTTCTGATAATAATAAGATAGCTATATAAAAAACAATTGCTGACTGATATTTGAGGCCTTCCATAAGCTATCAAAATATCTTTTTAGCATTAGCACATTCTACTCTTATTTCTGTTTTCTACAATCTAATTGAAAAATACTGGGATCAGTCCTGCCATTGAATCTACTCCTTCATTTTATGGATAATGAAACTGAGGCACAGAGAGTTTAAGTGATTTACCTAGGATTATGAACTACTCAGGTTGGATTTGAACATAAGTCTTCCTGATTCAAAGTTCACCATCTTATCCATTGGACTCTGAATGGTACAAAGCTGACTCCGCATCCTTTTATGTTTTGTTCTCCCATCAAAGAAGCCTCCTTCTCAATCTTTGAGTTTCAGTTTACAAACTACTGTCTCCACAAAATTTTCCCTAAATCCCCCAAATATAAAAGATTATTCCTTTCTTAGATTCCTGTTCTACTCTTTTTGATTCTTTCCTTATCTATTCATTATATTACACCCTTGTTTTTTAAAGTTATTGGGAGTATTTCCTTTATCTCTTCTACTAGAATATATATATATGTCCATTAGGACAGTAGTCTATATATCATAAGTTAATAAATAATAGGTGTTTGAAGAACAGAATTAAATTGTCTCATAGGAATAAGGATGCCTATTCAAATGTTTCACGTATAAAAAAAATAATGCTTAAAAGTGGCATGAATTGTAATTAAGGTTAAACTACTTTGTCTCTTGCAGGTACTACTGTGCCAGCATTGCTGAACAGTACCTCCAATCAACTCTATTTGCACTTTCAATCAGATATTAGCGTGGCAGCAGCTGGCTTTCACCTGGAATACAAAAGTAAGACCTACTCTCTGACCTTTCAGATTTGATATATTAGCATTAGTTTTATGAGAAAATTGTTTTATGCTGTAAATACAGAATGAAACACAATGTTAACTCAAAAGCCATTTTTAGAACTTGTGGGAAATCACCTCTCATTGAATTTTCATCAGAAAATACAAGGAAAATATGTTGCTTTGTATCTAGGTGAGAAAATGTAGAAGTATTTTAAAATAAAAATCTCAATTAAGGTAGTTAGCTTATGACATTATAACATACTTGAAAATTAATATAGCTTTATTGTGAAAGCTATACATGTATTCTTATTAATACCTAAAAAATACAGATAACCCCATGTATTAATTTGCAATTTATTTGCATAACTTTTCTATTTCTCATCTCAAAGAGCTCTTAAAAATCTGTACTAGCAAAGAGCAGCAACTCCAGCACTGATGTCTGTGTATTATTCATTTTAATTGGAAGTGTAGGCATTGCAAAGGAGGCTCTAACCTTTTAAAAATGAATGTGAGGCTGAGTTAATAGTCTGATAAATGGGATGACAAAGGTCAAAATCACAAATCTTCTTTGACGTTTGATTATGCAGGTAAATCTTGTAAAAAGAAGAAATAAGAATTTCCAATGAGTGAAGTTTATTTTAGAACGTTTTCAAGAACTAAAAATGCTTATATTCTCCTCTCTTAATAAGTAGCTACAAATAAGCAAATACGTAGATAAGCTTTAATAAGTGATCTTTTGAATTGAGATTTTGAATTTGAGGATGTAAATGCATAAATGTTTCTGAAAGACTAGATTTCCAGCTGATGATAAGCATTCAGAACCAGACATATACCACAGGACAGTCTCACATTCTGGTAAAATTCCTCTTCTTATTGCCACCATTTGTATGCAGGTTTGCAGCAATATATTTGAATAGGACTCCATTAATGATTATGCAAAATGAGGCTTTGGATATTATTTACATGGGCTACATGTGGAGAATTTGCTCCCCTTTTTAACATATTTCTCGAACATCTGTAGATGGCAAATTATGAAGTTCATTTTGTACTGGGAGCTAACAGATGCACTCATTCATGTGGTGATATTATGGGTGATGAATGCTCTTACCTAGTACTCTCAAGGTGGTCCTGACTCTTCTGGCTTCTCATCTACTACCAGTGTGGAAAGATGTTATTTAAATTATTTGTCTACAAATTTCCATAGAGATATAGGAATATTTTCTTCATCAACACAGTCATCTGTGGGACAGTTTTATTACCAGAAAGGAGACTTATTAGAAGAGGAAATGAGTATGTATCTCACTGAAAGGAAACAGATTTAAGGCTTAAGTCAAGGTGTTTTTGTATTTTTTCTTTGTTAGTCTGTAGTGCTAATTTGATACATTTCTTTTTCTAGTTTTTATTTTCTGATTCAAATCTCTTCATCTCTCATTTTCTAGTTGTCAAGAATGATGATTTCTATGTCTATCATTCTGAATATAAAGGCTGAAAAATACGGGTAATGTGAAGTTATAGTAAAACTAATGTTACAGAAATCTGACCAGTGAAGGGGTAACCTTGTTTAGACTGTAACCATGGAGCTTTTAATGCCTTTAATATGTTGACCTAGTACAATGCCCAATTTATATACGGTGCTTAATAAATTGTTAACTAATTGGCATGACTAGGTAAAGGTTTTATGTCAGGGCTATCACAAATATAGGGCTACAGGGTGTTCACTACAAGGTGACAGCATGGTGGGGATGGGGACAAACCCTCCCTTCTCCAGGAGGTACTATCACCACAGCAACCACTGACCCCAGGCATTGCCTTTTGGTGCTCTGCCCTCTCTTTCCAGGCCATCACTCTCATGTTCTTTAGATCCTCTGAAATATTTATTCTTAGATCATCTTCAAATTTGCTTCTTTATGACACAACTTTTCCAGAAGCACCTCCCACTACTCAATCTTTAAGAGACCCAGGATTGGAATACCTTCTATCCAATTGTAATTTTACCTACCATTCCACTGTCTAAGCTGCCTACCCCCTTGCCAATACCTTTACCCCTATAGCCTAGGTTTTTTGATGTTATGCACATTTATTTTATTCTCCTTTAAAGCTTCATTGAAATTCTCCTTTGGTGTCTTCCTATATGGAGTTCAGCACAGAATCTCAGATTGCTTCTAACTCAAACCACAAAATCTCAAATCTCTTCTAATCCAAACAAGAATTTCCTCTGCATGATTTGTGACAAGTAGCAATTCAGGCTTTTCTTGCAACCTTTCAGTGAGAAAACTCATGACTTCCAAAGACAACTCATTCTATTTAAGCACAACACTACAGTAACTTTTAGAAGGTTTTGTCCCTACCAGTCTTTTAGCCCAAGAAACTTAGAAATTTGGCAAGTCAGTCTCACTTGGGTAAAAGGGGAGCACATTTCAGGACAGGAAGCCTCTCAGCAAGCTAGAAGCCAATCCCACTTCAGCAAAGTATGGGAGATCCTGAGTCTCGGTGTGGTGGAGCAGGCAAACATCAGCACTAGGACTTGCCACATGCCTTAGCATAGCCACAAAACCAGCAGATTTCAGCTCAGAAATCCCTGTGAGTGAGTGTAGCCTCAGGCTAACAGGCATCCTCCAGCTTGATGAAAAAATAGGCCAGACCTCCACATGCTTCAGCACAGTCCAGGGCAAACAGACATTCTCTAGTGACCTCCATGTTCTTCAGGGTAGCCCCAGGAAATGTAGAAATAACCCACCCAACCTTAGAACATGTCAGACACCACTAGGAACCCCAATTTAGCACCAGGTAAGATGCCAGATCCTTATAGCCCTAGGGTCTTCAGCAGCACCAGTCACTCCCTGTTGCACCCCCTAAGCACAGGACCTGACAAGAGGGTCACCTAGGGGCCTCAGCACTAGTTATATAGCCAGGGCCTACAGCTACTGGGACAAGAAGTTTGAGACTGTGTCCCTTCCACCCCAGCTGCAGAGCTCAAATTTAAAGCAAAGGAAAAAGACCAAAAGACAAAAAATAACAAAGCATCTGACTACAGAAATTTATCATGGTAAAAATGAAGACCAAGATACAAAACTCAGAAGAGTACAACAATGTCAAAACACCTATAAAAAAAACCCAAAGAAAAGTGGTCTCAAATTCATATAAGAGAGGTAGAAGAAAAATGCGAAAGAAATGAGAATGATGCAAGAGAATTATGAATGAAGAGTCAACAGCTTAGAAAACTTGGAATTAGTCCAACGGAAAAGGAAATTTTAAAAAGTCCACTGAAGAAAACAACACCTTAAAAATAAGAATTGGGCAAGTGGAATCTAATGACTCTATGAGACATCAAGGATCAATCAAACAAATTCAAAAGAAGGAAAAAGTGGAAGAAAATGTACAAACTTCATGGACAAAACAACTGAGCTTGAAAATAGAGCCTGGAGAGACAATATCAGAATCACTGGACTAGCTGAAAGCCATAATCGAAAGTTGGACCCACTCAATGTCTTTCAAGAAATGATGAAGGAAAACTTCCCTGATGTCCTGTAATCAACGGTCAAAATAGACATTGAAAGAATCCACTGATCACCTCAGCATAGAGATCCCCTCACTGCTGGTGCACTGCTCAAAAATCCCTCCAAAGAACAGTATAGCCAAATTTCAAGAACAGTCATGTCAAGGAAAAAATGCAACAGGTGGCCAGAAAGAAATAATTCAAATATCATGGAGTCACACTCAGGATTACACAGTTGCAGCTGCAACATTTAAAGGATCAGAGGTCATGGAACATGATATTCCAGAAGTCAAAGGATTTAGGACTATAACCAAGAATCACTTACTCAGTAAAATAAAGCATAATGCATCATCAAGGGAAAAATTGGTCATTCAATGAAATGGAAGGATTTAAAGCTTTCATAAGAAGACCAGAACTAAATCAAAAATTACACCTCCAATATTAAGACCTAAAAGAAGCATAGATGGGGAAAAAGAAAAAGAAAACATAAGGAATTCAATAGAGCTACACTATTTACATCCCTACATGGGAAGATGATAGTTGTAATTCTTTAAAAAATATATCACTAATAGTACAGATAGAAGGAAGATACATAGACAGAGAATGTGGGTATAAGGTGAGTTTGAGGCAATGACATAAAAAAATAAGGCATGAGAAAGAGGAACACAATGGGTACAGATGAAAAGGAGAGGTAGAATAAGATAAATTATTTCACATGAAGAGGCATGAAAGATCTATTACAATGGAGGGGAAAATGGGAGGGTGGGAGATGGGCATCGCTTGAACCTACTCTCATCAGTATTGCCTCAAAGAGGGAATCATATACACAATAAGTTGAATATAAAAATCTCTCTTATTCAGGGAAATGGGAGGGGAGGAGATCAAGTAAAGGGGTGGGGGTGGAGACTAACAGAAAGGAGGACAAATCAGGGAAGGTGGCAGATAGAAGCAAAAGACTAATGAGGAGGGAAAGGGTGAAAGGAGAGGACAAACAGGAGGAAGAATAAGATGGGGTGAAATACATAGGTAGTAATCATAACTGTAAATGTAAATGGCATGAACTCTTCCAAAAATGCAAGCAGATAGTGGATCAAAATCCAGAATACTACAATATGTTGTTTATAAGAAACAGAATTGAAGCAGAGAGACACACACAGAATAAAGTTAAAGGCCAGACTAGAGTCATTTATGCTCTATTGAAGTTTTAAAAAAGCGTAAGGGTAGCAATCCCAATCTCAGACAAGATAAAAACAAAAATAAAAAGCATAATTAAATGAAATAAGGAAGGAAACTACATCTTGCTAAAAGGTACCATAAACAATGAAGAAATATCAATATTAAACCTATATAAACCAAGTGGTATAGCATCCAAATTCTTATAAGAGAAGGTAAATGAGTTACAAGAAGAAATATACAGCCAGGGGCAGAACCAAGATGGTGTAGTAAAAGCAGGGATGTCCTGGAGCTCTCCCCCAAAGCCCTCCAAAGACAGGTAAAAATTACTCTAAACAAATTCTACAGCTACAGAACCACAAAACAACAGAGTGAAACAAATCCCCAGCCCAAGACAACCTGGAAAATGGCAGGAAGGGTCTTTCACAATGGACAGGGAGTGAAGCAAAGTCTGGTGTGGGCCAGAATAGGCCTCAGGGGACTGAATCATTGGCAGCTGTGGCAGTTTCCAGGCTTCTCAACCTACAAATATCAAAAAGGTCAGTGGGAAAATGGTGGGATCTGGTGAAAGCATGGCCTGGCCAGGTTGGCCCCAGCTCCAGGGTGGTGTGGGTGGCAGTCGCAGCAGCAGCTGCAGTAATTCTGGACCCAGAGACATTGGAGGATTGAGCAGCTGATACAAAATCCCTGAAGCCTGGGACAGTACACCCACCCCCATCCCCACTGGAAGCAGAATCCTACACCTTGACAAAGAGTTAGAAAGTCAAGTGTTTGGCTGGGAATATGACTAAACATTGTAAAAGAACTCAGACTATAGAATCTTACTTTGGTGACAAGTAAGATCAGGGTATACAACCAGAGGAGGACAGCACAGTCAAACTTGCTACATCAAAAGCCTCCAAGAGGAATATGAATTGATCTCAGGCCGTGATGAAAGAGTTCAAAAAGGATTTTGACAAGTAAGAAAAGTAGAGAAAAAATTAGGAAGAGAAATGAGAGTGATGCAAGAAAATCATGAAAATCAAGTCAACAGCTTGCTAAAGGAGACCCCAAAAATACTGAAGAAAATAACACTTTAAAAAATAGACTAACACAAATGGCAAAAGAAATCCAAAAAGGAGAAGAATGCCTTAAAAAGCAGAATTGGCCAAATGGAAAAGGAGGTCCACAAACTCACTGAAGAAAAGAATTCCTTCAAAATTAGCATGGAGCAAATGTAAGCTAATGAGAAATCCAGAAACTATAAAACAGAACCAAAAGAATGAAAAATTAGGGAGGAGCCAAGATGGCGGAGTAGAAAGACTCATATATGCTAGCTCCGAATCCACAGCCCATAAATTTCCTGTAAAAAGAACTCTCCACAAATTCTGGAGCACTGCAAGGCGCACAGAAACACAGTGGAAGAGATTTCCATTCCAGAGAGCCCTGGAGAGCCATCCCCAGGGATCCATCGCACCCCAGGAAGCGGAGCCCACCCCTGAGCTACCCTGGCCAAGCGGCCCCAGAGGAGCAGATCCAAGCAGGCTCCAGGGATGGATCTCTAGCAGCTGGGAAGATCCCTCCACCCACAGACGCTACAGGTCAGTGAGAGAGACTTCTGGGCTGGCCGAGAGGGGAGCGGGGTGTCTCTGTGACTCAGGGCCCCTTGGGAGGCAGTGGCGGAGGGAGCGGCAGAGGCAGCAGCAGAGGCAGCGGCAGAGGCAGCAGCAGAGGCAGTGGTGGCCGGGACTCCCCGAGGAGGAAGGAGCTCCATTACCAAAGGTCTCTGCATAAACCCCCTGAGGGAGCTGAGCCTAGGAGATGGCCCTGTCCCCACCCCAGCACCAGAACTTAAGCTCACATTGAATAGCAGCTGCTCCCACTGTGGACAGCCCATTTGAATCTCAGACCCCAAGCACTAGCTGGGCAGATCTAGGCTGGGGTGGACAGGAATCTCAGAAGTCAACTGGCTGGGAAAATGCCCAGAAAAAGGAAGCAAAATAAGACCATAGAGAGCTATTTTATTGGGGAAGAGATGTTCCTTCCTCCTTTCATTTCTGATTACAAAGTACAATGCCTGCCATTGGAGAAAGACGTGGAGGTCGGGGCCTCTCTATCCCAGACATCCAAGGTGGATGTCCGGTGGGCTCAGGCCCTGGAAGAGCTCAAAAAGGATTTTGAAAAGCAAGTTAGACAGGTGGAGGAAAAACTGGGAAGAGAAATGAGAGAGATGCAAGAAAAGCATGAAAAGCGGGTCAATACCTTGGTAAAGGAGACCCAAAAAATGCTGAAGAAAATAACATCTTGAAAAATAGGCTAACTCAATTGGCAAAAGAGGTTCAAAAAGCCAATGAGGAGAAGAATGCTTTCAAAAGCAGAATTAGCCAAATGGAAAAAGAGGTTCAAAAGCTCACTGAAGAAAATAGTTCTCTCAAAATTAGAATGGAACAGATGGAGTCTAATGACTTTCTGAGAAACCAAGAAATCATAAAACAAAACCAAAAGAATGAAAAATGGAAGAGAATGTGAACTATCTAATTGGAAAAACAACTGACCTGGAAAATAGATCCAGGAGAGACAATTTAAAAATTATGGGACTACCTGAAAGCCATGATCAAAAAAAGAGCGTAGACATCATCTTTCATGAAATTATCAAGGAAAACTGCCCTGACATTCTACAACCAGAGGGCAAAATAAGTATTGAAGGAATCCATTGATCACTGCCTGAAAGAGATCCAAAAAGAGAAACTCCTAGGAACATTGTGGCCAAATTCCAGAACTCCCAGCTCAAGGAGAAAATCTTGCAAGCAGCTAGAAAGAAACAATTCCAGTATTGTGGAAATAAAATCAGGATAACACAAGATCTAGCAGCTTCTACATTAAGGGATCGAAGGGCGTAGAATAGGATATTCCAGAAGTCAAAGGAACTAGGACTCAAACCAAGAATCACCTACCCAGCAAAACTGAGTACAATACTTCAGGTGAAAATATGGTTTTTCAATGAAACAGAGGACTTTCAAGCATTCTTAATGAAAAGACCAGAACTGAAAAGGAAATTTGACTTTCAAACACAAGAATGAGAAGAAGCATCAAAAAGTAAACAGCAAAGGGAAGTCATAAGGGACTTACCAAAGGTGAACTGTTTACATTCCTACACGGAAAGACAATATTTGTAACTCTTAAAACGTTTCGGTATCTGGGTAGTTGGTGGGACCACACACAGACGTACACACACACACACGCCCACACACATGTACATGTGTGCACGCACACACACATACACACAAGCACGCACACACAGAGACAGAGCACACAGAGTGAATTGAATAGGATGGGACCATATCTTAAAAGAAATTAAGGTAAATGGTGAGAGAGAAATGTAGTGGGAGGAGAGAGGGTGAAATGGAATGGGGTAAATTATATCTCATTCAAGAGGCAAGCAGGAGACTTTTTAGTGGAGGGGAAAAGAGAAGAGCTGAGAAAAAAACAAGAAGTTTACCCTCATCACATTCGACTAAAGTAAGGAGTAAAACGCACACTGATTTTGGTATGAAAACCTATATTACAGTGCAGAACAATGGGGAAGAAGGAGATAAGCAAGGAGGGAGGGATGATGGAAGGGAGGGCAATGGAAGAAGGGAGCAATTTGAATCAACACTCTTGGGGAGGGACAGCATCAAAAGACAGAATAGAAACAATGGGGGGCAGGATAGGATGGAGGGAAATAGAGTAAGTCTTACATAACACGACTGTTATCTAAGTCATTTGCAAAACTACACACATATGGCCTATATTGAATTGCCTGCCTTCCCAAAGAAAATGGGTGGGGAGGGAGGGATGGGGAGAATTTGGAACTCAAAGTTTTAGGAACAACTGTTTAGTATTGTTCTTGCTACTAAGAAATACAATTAATGGGGAATAGAAAGTCATCTGGCCCTACAGGACAAAAGAGAAGATGGGGACAAGAGAAGGGAGGGATGATGGAAGAGAGGGCAGATTGGTGATAGGGGAAATTAGAATGCTTGGTGTACTGGGGTGGGGGGTGGGAAAGGGGAGAAAATTTGGAACCCAAAATTTTGTGAAAATGAATGTAAAAAGTTAAATAAATAAATTTATCTTAAGAAAAAAAAAATAACCACATCTGTTAACTGTATTGCTTTGAACCTTGAAAGGGATGAAAGGGATATGGCTTCATTAAAGAAAGCATGGGGTGGGCATTCAGCTTCTCTGTACCTTCTGATAGTTAAATAGCTCAGTATCTTGTACAATCAATGAATATGAGTTATCTTGATAATAAGTTTTAAATAAAACATTAATGATCATGAAAGTATTCTCCTGATAGACTTTTTCCCCATGAATTATATAGACCATTATGAGATTGTCAGGAAACCTCTGATTTCTCCTTAAGTACAGGTTTCTAAGAACTCAGCTCTAATTTTATGGTCTAGCAAACAAGCAGCACTTTTCTACTTTTTCTAGACTCCCTTATATTATTCAGTCAATTCAACCATCAAACAGTAAATATTTATTTACTTAGTTCCTACTATTTCCCCAAATCTGACAAACTGCAAGGGTAGAAATAAAATAAATGTGCTATTTATTTTATAGTCAATTCTAAAGCCATGTAATGTATTTTCTTTGAGCAGTTTTAAGTTAAATTTGAATGGAATTTCAGGTCAATTTGCTATAGAAAATAAACAGCAATACCAATTTAGAGTAGTATCCTTTGGTGGTGTTTTTGCATTTTAATGATTATAGAAAAATTAAGGTAAAGGGCATCTTACCTATCTCTTTACTGATCTAGGCCTCAATTCCCTCATCTCTAAAAAAGAAGTTAGACTAAACTTTCTCTAGCTTCTCTTCCAAGTATAAAATTAGATGATACTAAGATTTAATCGCATAATAAGTAAGTTGGGTCCTTCTTTGCATCCCTCAAACTCAATTTTGTAAGAAGCCATATATTCAATTTACACACAAAGCTTAATCTATTTGTTAACTCCATAGATTGAACCATAATAGTTGTGCCCAAGCACCACTTAACGGCTGTATTTTGGGCCCTCCTGGCTCAGAGTGTAACTGTTTCTCTTTTCACTAGCAACCTTGAGGGTTTTCCCCTCCCAGTGTGACTTTTTTCTCTTTTTTTTTAAATTAAAAGGGCCATCCCTAGATTCACTTCTTTAAGAAAGGTATTAACTGAATAGATGTTAACCTCACTCAAAGTGACAACCCGAACAGGCCTTAGCCTAAAGGGGCCAGGGTCTCCCATTGCATCCTGGGTCATCTCCAGTAGTCCTGATGAACATCTGGCCACTGAACCCAGATGGCTCTGGAGGAGAAAGGGGCTAGTGACCTTGCACAGCCCTCCCTCACTGAAATGAAAATGACCTGCAAGAAATGTCATCATTTTCCTAATGTCATGGTCCTCTTCAAAAATGAAGGGCAGACATACATAACAATCTATTTATTAGTTCCAGGCATTTTTTTTCCATTTTGGATGAACTTCTTATAATACATATTTGCTTTACTCAGGATCCAGTCAATTTTGTAGTAATGACAAAAACAGCCTTAATTTTATTTTTAGTGAATAGAGCCTAGAATAAGGAGGACCTGAGTTCAGGTCTCAGATACTTGATACATATCAACTGTGTGATCTTGGGCAAGTCACTTAACCCCAATTGCCTTACCTCCCCACTCCAAAAAAAATTGGGTGAACACCTACTACCTATGAAATTAATTTAGGCCATTATTCTCGTGTTGGCCCCATTTTTTAAAAATTGGTTTTCACAAAATTTCTTTATGCTGTTTGAGTTTTATCTGTTCTTTTGTTATAAAACATGTGTCTCCCTTCTCAAAAACAGCATTGCTATATGCTTTTTAAAAAGAATGATAAGAATAATAACTAAACTTACTTGAATATGTCAAAGGGGAATAATTTCATTAATGCGATTACTTCATCCACTGATGGAGATTACAGACCATACCCCAATAAACTTTTACAAGAGCTTGTCTTATGAGATCTGCCCAAGAACCCCGGGAAGGGGTAACTATTATTATTATTCTATTTGACAGATACTAGAGGTTAAGTGACTTGCCAGGGTCACACATGCAGTATGGCTCTGAGGCAGCACTCAATCCCACATCTTGTTGCCTAGCATTCTATACACTAAACAGATAGCTACCTACTGAATTCCTACCCTTACACGTATGCTGCTTCTCTGATCCTCATCCAAAATCTTCTCTGACAGTAACCATTTTATGAATCTTCCAATCTTTTTCATGACAAGCTTAAGTTGTGCCTTCTTGGATGAACATCTTATATAGAAGTTTTTTAGCATTTTTTTCTGTCATCACTCATTTGGTATTTATGTATATCATACTGGCTATATTTTCACTAATGTCTTTTTGTTCTGTGGGGACTTTAGGTCCTTTATGACCTGAAACTGGGTGGCGGATTTCAGAAATACCCAGAGGGTTCTCATTTCTGCATAGTGTATTAGTTCAGGGGTACCCTGGGATCTCTTTCTGCTTTAGAGCTTCCTATTTTGGTGCCCATTCTTGGTGCTCTTTCAGTTTCTGGGTGCTAGAAAACTCCTCACAGAGAGCTCTCCTGTCCATACTCCATCCTCAGTTTTGGAAAGATATTTCTTTTTGTTTCTCTATGCCACAGTGGATGGGGCTGTGGGGGATGGGAAAATCACTGTGTTTTCAGATTAGAATTCAGTCTGGTACATTTCTAGATCTTTATGGAGGTTTGGTGAGGAGTTAGGCTGTACTATTTCCTTTGAGTCCATCATCTTAGCTTCCTAGTGCCTTTATGTTCCAAAGGATATGCCAGTTATCTAGTAAGGCTTATATGTTCTTTGTGTTTGTCAGTGACAGAAGAGTCTAAGAAAGGTTGAATAGAAGAGGTCATCATTAAATGGTTGCCTAGAATACCTAAAAATGTCTATCAACCTATCTACTTATCTACCAAACTATCCCTCTATCGGTCTATCTATCTATCTATCTATCTATCTATCTATCTATCTATCTATCTATCTATCTGTCTGTCTGTCTGTCTGTCTGTCTGTCTGTCTGTCTGTCATTTATCTAACTCAAGAAAATAGTCTGTAAAAGTATGGAGGGGTTGGGATTATAGAGGACTGCCTAGAAGAATTAGGTATGTTTAATCTGGAGAAGAAGGGATGGGAGTGTGGTCTCTGTCTTCAGATATTTGAAGAGTTTTTGTTTGGAGAATGGACTTAGCTTGCTCAATAGGGCGCCAGGGGTCAGAAATAGAAGCAATAGAAAGAAGTTTCAAAGAAGGAAACTTAAACTTGATGGACAGAAAAAATTTCCTCTAATTATTAGAGTTATCCAACAGTGAATAGGATTCATTTAGATGAGGGATTTTTAACGAGGGTTTCATGGACTCTTTCAACAGGCCTATCAATTTGGATGGAAAAAAAAGTATATGTCTTTATTGTCACTAACATATAACTTCCTTTTGTAAGCCTATATATTTTTATTTTATGCATTTATAAACATTTTGGAAAGGGGTCCATGAAACACAAAATATTAAGAACCTCTGTCACTGATGAGTTCCTCCTCATTAATGATCTTTTAAATGTGCTGCTACTTGAGGATGACACAGAAAGGGTTTTTTTCAGATTCCTTCCAATTCGGTTTCTGTAATTTTATTTTTATGGAAGAAATTTTCATATCAATAAAATCACTGGTCCTTAAAGTAGAAGAATTGGCTAGTTTTCTTCTTATTTAAAATCCTTCTCTCTTCCTGTATATGATGAAGTCCTTAAAGTCAGAAACTATATCATATATTTTTCTGCATTCCTCATAGCATCTACTATATGCCCTGGTCCATCATAAATGTTTAATACAAATTGGATGATTAATTTACAAGGGGTTATAATTATGTGTTGATTACTAATCAGTTAAACACACTGGTAGAAAAATAGTTTTTAAATCACTTATGCTAGTTCTGTGGTAGTGCACACTATTTGTGATAGTCCGCGTAAAACTAAAACCCCATCTAATGTGATATTTTATTGTGTATATAATTTCAGATAATTTTCAAAATGGCATATGTTCCCCGAGTTCTAGGTTTTTTTGTGCTGTGTGTCCATTCATTTTCCTTCCACCTTTTTGCTGATAAATTCTATTTAAAAATCTTATGCATACATTCATTGTGCTATCAGGCATATCTGTTCCCTTCATGGTAAAGTGAAATGTTTGATCTCACAGTCCATTAAGTTATTGTCTTGACAATGACCTAATCAGTTAGTAAGCAGTGAAACAAGCCTGGATTTCATGGTGAACAATCACATGCTACTTTTCTTTGGTTGGAAGAAATCATTAATGCTAGGTCTTAAAGTGATTTGATTTAATTACAAGGTATCCCACAGATATTACTGAGAAATCATTGTGAAGAAGGGACCCTACTTTCTCATCACCACTAGCCATTAACCACTGACCAACTGCCCCAGGAGACATCTAAGAATATGAACCTGAGAATGGCAAGAATGCTCAGAATACCAACACCTTTTCCAGCTCAGCCCTCACAGCTATTGTCTGAGAAAGCAACTCCCATAAAGAAGGGACCAGCCATCCCTTCCGGCTGACACTCTTAGGTCAGACAACCACTGTACCTATAGTAGAAGTAGAGGGAGAGTCAAGAGGCAGTATTTGCCAGGCTAGTCAAACCAATGCCACCACCTGACCACAACTTTGCCTCCGACCCAGATGGAGATAACTAAGGACCCTGAATCCAAAAGTCTAGTGATTAAGCTTTCTTCCAACTCAGTATCCTCAGGTAACACCCTAAGAATCAAAATCTATTGAAGATACAGTTGGCAATTGATCCTACAGGTGTCAGAGCCACAGCTACTGAAAATCCAAGAAGGATAGTTCTTTCTACCAAAGTCCTTAGTACTATATCAAAATGATTTTTTCATTCATTCATCTTAAATATCTTGAAAGTATTGTGGAAATATACATGTTCATATATGTGTGTGTGTGTATACATACATACACACACATACATTGGTATATATACACATACACATATTTGCAAGTACTATAGATATCATGTTAGTTTCCTGTCAGTGTAAAACTGCTATTGACAATAAAGATCAAAGAAAGCATCCCTAAGAACATCAATATGAAAATAAATTAGACAGTGAATCATGTTTCCATGCTTATCCATTTCCCCAAAGATCTAGAAAATAAATAGCACAATTGTTTCTTTCAATGGCCAAAAATCTACAACTGAGAGTTTTGTATTATGCATTATCATGTATCATGGATACTGTAATGAATGCAAATTACAGCAATTGAATAGGATTATGTGTATTCTTTGTTAACAAGCACAGCATTTAAACAAAGTCCCTTAATTTAGGCTTTTTATGTCTTGATTTGATTTAGGCCTTATAAGTATTAAGCTTTTCAATTTAATCTGAATATTTTATTATCTCAAATTAGTATGTTAATTCACTAAAACATTCAGAAGGAAGATCAGACAGCAAGGTAGGACAGTAGATAGAGAGATCAACTTGGAATACTGAGTTCAAATTCTGTTTTAGGCATTACTATGTGACTCTGGCATGACACATAACCTCTTTCAGCCTCAGTTTCCTCGTATGTAATATGAGGATAATAATGAGCACCTAACACCCAGGGCTGATATGAGTATAAGTTAGATAATAGAGATATAGTGCTCTCTATAAAGCATTCTATAAATGCTAGCCATTATAACTAGTATTATTACCTTTGCTTTCTACTTTACACATTTGTTGTATGACAAGGATCAGGTAAGTTGTTTAACCATTCTGGTCCTCAGTTTCCCCATCTAGAAAATGAGGAAAATAATAGCACCAATTCCCAGGATGCAGGTTGTCTTGTTATCATCTTTCATTCTTGTCCAAGTCTTCTCATAAATGTATTTTATATAACGATATATAATTTGTTCCAAATATGTTTTCAAAATTAGTAGTCACCTTCGACATGGAACATGCCTGATACAATCCTGATTAATTATAAATCCTAGAAAATCCTTTTTTTAATTTCCTGATTATCAGAGTTTCTTATTGGTTACATGAGGCAACCCTTTCACACCCACTATTTACCTTTCCATTATGCTCTATGTGATATTCAGTAGTTATTTGGAGTTAGTGGCATTCAAGTTCTCACAGATATACACTAACACTGCTAAAATCTGAGTTGGAAATAGGGACATTTTTTGTTGTGGCAAATTTAGGTTCAGTATAAGTGTTTTGCAATTTCCCAAAGGAAATTTATCCTGTACTTCTCCTTTCTACACCAGACTTTGCTTATTGTCCATCTATCAGACAGACCTCAAAAGATCATCCATTTATTTGCATGTTGAAATTTTTCATGTATTTATTTGATTTTTCCTGTGTGGACAGACAAGTGAAATTCATTTAAATGAACTCTCTTGCAGGAGGTTCTATAATGTCTTGTAGACTGAATGAAAACAATATCATTTGCAAACTAGAATATCTGGAAGACCTCACCATTCACAGGGGATGTCTTTAACCACTTTAGATTTTAGAGCTCTTCACAACTTGTCTCTTTCCTACCTACACTTTATCCCTCTTCACAAACTTTGTGATGCAGTTATACTAGATTTTTTGGTATCTTGGTATTTATATAGTCTGAATAAAGTTATTTATATGTTGTCTCTCTCATTAAAATGTGAACTCCTTGAGGGCAGATACTATGTTTTTGCCTTTCTTTGTAACTTCTACACTTAGTGCAGCTCCTAGTATATGATAAGTGCTTAATAAATACTTGCTGATTGACTCATTCTGCAGATTAACTCCTCAATCACAGTGGCAAATAGTTTGCCAGCCATACATCTCCCTATTTTTGCCTCTCTTCATCTTTATTATCAGAATCATTAATGTTGAGTATTTCTATTGTTAACATCTATAGAATCTCAGTCTTGGTATATGGAGACATCTTATTTTAGAAGAGCCTTTAAAGGGTCACTCTGTTCTCCTGTGTTGAATGCATTTTCATAATCAAAAAATAAGCACATGATTTCTTATATGTTCTCCCCTTTTAATTAGTTTGGTAAAGATTTATTTTGTTTTTGAATAGTATTTGTGAAAGTTTTCTAACAATATCCTTATTAAGGTATTATTTATATGCATTGAGATGGCCCTGATAAGATTATGGATTAATTGGGAAACAGACATATAGTTTGGCAGTTGTTGATGTTTTCTTGGTGACTTTGTTTTCAATCAGTAAGGGTATATTTTCTACAATTGTTATCCTCGCCTCCTACAGACACCTTACAAATGAGCCGTTCAATGCCACTGTAATTTTACCACTTCTTTTGCTCTCTATAGACCTTGATAACGTAGTACTCTCTAGTATTATTTCTACTTCCTTTGTAAATACCTCAGGGACGGGATTTGGGGGTTCAAATGTAATCTACGGTCATCTGACCATCAACTTGCAGAGCGACGATCAGAAATGAAATGAGGGGAAAGCGGGAAGACGTCTCCCCACGCTGCGAGGGGGCAGGGCGCAGGATCGCACACTTGCGCTTGCGCAGTAGACACCTGCGCCGAGGAATGTACGCACCTGACCCGGCCTGCCGCTGCCAGCGCTTCCGCTTCCGGTGCCGCCGCCGCCCCATCACCTCCCTCTCCAATGGCGGCTGCCGAGATCACTAAGGAGTTGGACACCCCCGCGGAGAATGTGAATGAGTCAAACCATGACCCGCGGTTTGAGCCCATCGTGTCTCTTCCTGCGCAGCAGATCAAGACTCTTGAAGAAGATGAAGACGTGCTCTTTAAGATGCGAGCCAAGCTGTTCCGATTTGCAACTTCGAATGGCCTTCCGGAATGGAAAGAGCGGGGGACGGGGGACGTGAAGCTTCTGAAACACAAGAAGAAGGGGACGATTCGCCTCCTCATGAGAAGGGACAAAACTTTGAAGATCTGCGCGAATCACTACATAACGCCACTGATGGCGCTGAAGCCCAGCGTGGGCTGTGACAGGGCCTGGGTCTGGAACACTCACGCCGACTTCGCGGATGAAAGCCCCAAGCCGGAAGTGCTGGCGATTCGATTCCTAAATGCGGAGAATGCCCAGAAGTTTAAGGCAAAATTTGAAGAATGCAGAAATGAGATAGAAGAACGAGGAAAGAAAGCAGGAGTGGCCAAAGAGAGCAGCACCGATAAAATGACGGAGAAATTCTCAGAGCTGTGGGTGAAGGAGAAGGCAGGCAGCCAAGAGCTTGAGAGGCCCAAGGCTCCTGAGAAGAAGAAGACGACCAAGGACGCGTGAATGCAATAAATGATCAAGTGGGCCTCACCTTAATTTTTATTTTCTTTCTTAATTTGTTTTTTAACAAGGGACTTGATATAAAGAACTGGATTCTATCCACCATATTGTTTTCTGAGGTTTTACACTTTTGAAGATATCTTCAGCAAATCTGTTCCCAGTTACTGTACTGTGCTAATAACATTCTTTTCCATAATAGAAACATGTCCAAAGAAGTGAATAAAACATTCAAAAGCTGCAAGAAAAAAACAAGAAAAAGGTAATGAAGAAAAGATATGACATGCAACTGAAATAAATGGTTTAAATCAAACAGACTGTGGAAAAAAATGTGGAGAAGTGGACAACAGAAATGATTTTGATACCAACTTTAATAATTTCATCCAGAAGTTCAACCATGTAATTGAATTTCGAGAAGAAGAAAAAAGAGCTTAGAAAGTACCTTAGACAATTTGCCTAGTTGCCTTAAGAGAGGTGGTTTTTGAAGCCCATACAGAGTTAGAATCTAAATTAATCTGTAAAATCTTATTAGAAAAAAGTATAATATAGGATTGTTAGTAACATTTTCTTATAAAGCAGAAAGAAATGATGAAGGGCAAAACTAGCCTAAGGAAAGCTTAGCAAGATGTCCATTTAAGCCAAGTTATACCGAGGACATTTGAGGGTGAAAGACTAAAAATAGAAAAAAATGCAACATGTCCCAAAACTGAACTCATATTTTCTCCAAAAATTTTCTCCTTTTCCTAACCTCTCTTATTTTTTAAGTTACCACCATCTCAGTCACCCAGGATCACAATAAATAGGTTTCATCATGAACTCTTCACTCTCTTACCCCCCCATATTTAATCCAGTATTAAAATCATGTCACTACTAGTCATAATATCACTCCTATATGCCCTTTTTTCTCCTGTAACATTGCCACTACCCTAGTGTAGGCTCCCCACTTCACATCATACCTAGACTCTTTAAATAGCCTTCTGTTTGGTCTACCAACTTATACAAGGCTCGCTCCATTCTAATCCTTCATCCTGTTAGCTTTCAAAGTGATCTTCATAAAGTTCAAACTATCCCCACCTCCCAACACAAACACACATACTACTTGATAAACTCCAGTGGCTATCATTCAAAGTCCTTCATAATCTCTTTAGCTCCCACTTTTCCAATTTTCTTGCACTTTATACCCCTCCTAACTTATTCTGTGATCCAGAGACACTAACCTTCTTGCTTTTCCTTGAACAAGACATTTGATCTTCCAATTCTGAAAATTTTCACTGACTGGCCTCCATGATTGGAATTTTTTTCCATCTTCATCTCTACTACCTCTTGGCTTCTTTCAAGTCCTAGCTAAAATTCCATCTTCCACAGGAAGTTTTTCTCAATTTTCCTTAATTTTCAAGTCTTCCCACTGTTGATGATTTTCCATAAATCCTGTATATAACTTATTTACAAGTAATCTCCTCCATTAGACTGTGAAGTTCTTGAGAGTTGGTGCTCTCTTTTACCTTTGTTCATATACTCAGTACTTAGAATAGTGCCTAGCAAACTGTAAGTGCTTAATAAATATTTGTTGACTGCCTAGTTTTACTTTTTGTGTTCTGATCTGCTCTTTATCAGTCATCCTTTCTAATCTTAATACTCAATATAATAAAATTAACATTTATAATATATCGTGTTCAGAGAATCATATTAGATGCCGAAGATATAAATTTGAGGTAAGACATCTTTTCTCTTATGTCACTCACAGTCAAATAGAGTTGTTGACACTGGCACAGAGATTGAAACACTCAATGTTACTTGCATAGTAAATTTAGAGAGGTAAAAAGCACTATACTGTATGTCAGGAAGGGAAAGATTGTTGTAGTAATTGAGGTTTGCAGGTAATTTCTTGAAGGAGATGTCTTTTGAGACAGTCTTCAAAGAATGGATACAATTTAATAAATGAGAAGAGGGAGCAGGGGTCATTCCAGGATGAGAAGTCTGAGCAAAAACTTAGAGGTATGAAAATAACTTATATATTTAGGGGGGCAAGAGAGTGGTCCAATTTGGTTGATGCACAGAGTACATTGTAGGGAGTGATTTGAGATACCTGAAAAGGTAGGGTAATTTCAGTTTATTTCCTTTTAGAGAACCTGCATTGGTAAAAGTTTACATAGTTATAGCCAAACATTTGAAATGTTTTCCCCTCAGTGTAGAAGAAACTTGAGTTTACATCTATTGTGTATATTAACCAAAAAAGTTTTTATAAATATGTGAAAATCCATTTCTGTGCCTTTATATTTTAAATTCATCAATTGAATATTAACTATGTTAAAAAATAATAGAAGGTAGCCTTTAGTATAAGCTCCAACTACTGTACTATACATTAATTGGATCATCTGTACATTGTAGAAAGTATTGGTTTATATTTTTTGTTTTGTAAAGTGCCTCATCATAGTACGGAGATGAGCCTGAGAATTTACAGGTAATAATGGAGCACATAGGACCTATAGGACCAAGGTGGACAGATTTTGAGTTTGGATCTGGCAATATACTTTATCTAAAGACTGTCTATCTAAATTCAAAGAAACTCATCACCAGAATTACCTCAGGGTGATTAACTTCCTGTCCCTACTACCTGCCCTGCTCAGTGTCTGTCAGAGATGTTTGTCAAATAACAGAGCAGTATGAACCCTAAAAAGATTGTGGGTCCTTGAAGGAATGAAATACTTAAGTGGATCCTGTATCCACGTTTAAAATTCACATCAATATCCTTGGATTTTATAATGTACCCTAACTTACTACATTTAACAGTACCTCCCTGCTGACCAAATCCTTAAGAAAAACTCTAGCACACTTAATTAACATGTTTTAGTGACAAGCACTAATACTTCCTATGAATGGTCAGTGGAAAATTTTTTGCTTTGTTTTTGTGTTGGCTGTGGATCCCAATGATGTTTGGAGGGCATTTTTAAGTAATTAGACCATCTGGATAATTGCAATAATTATGCAAGGCTACTTTACGCTTGTCTCTTCATATTGTTTGGAGAAAGAAAGTATATAATAGTCAGCAAGTGGGATGAAGTCATCAACAGGGTTTTCAGTGTGGTCATGAATGTATGTGCTTTCTCCTGGTACAGAAACAGATAATGCCTGAGAGAGTAACTAAAACATTTCAAGTTGTTTTAGATTGCTTGGACCTTGGATTTTACTTCTATTTGACATCTATTTCCTTTATTACTGACTTCACAGGAAACCAAGCTACATGGACTTTTGATTTTCATTTTCACCTATTTTCTAACCTCCACACCTTAACTTTTAATGAAGTATATGTGTCATGAATTCGTGGGGATTTTCTAAATCAGTTCCATGACTCAGACATTGTATTATTAACATGATTACTTGGAAAAAAGACTATTTGCATCCCCTGAAGTTTTAGTCTTAAGAAAAGAGACTTGTTCCCATAAATGATACCAAAACTTGCAAAAAGCAAACTTGTTTGAAAAAACATAAAGTTTATCTAGATTTCTTTTCCTAAAACTTAAGGTTATTTTTTCTAAGAGTGTTCACAATAAACTTTGTGCTAACCCTTCCTACATTTATAATATTTGTATTTTGATCTGTCTTTTCTATATAGTAGCATATTAACATTTATATAGTGTTTTAAGGTTTGCAAAGTGTTTTATAACTATTCATTTTATTCTCACTATAATTCGAGGAAGTAGGTCTATTATTATTCTCATTTTACAGATAAATATTGAGACAAATTTCTAAACTATAGAGAACTGACTCAAATTTATAAGAGTACGTCATTCCCCTATTAATAAATGGTTAAAGGAGATATGAGCAGGTAGTTTTCAGAGGAAGAAATTAGAGCTATCTATAGTCATATGAAAAAATGCTCTAAATCATTATTGATTAGAGAAATGCAAATAAAACAACTCTGAAGTACCACATCACACCTATCAAATTGACTACCATGACAAAACAGGAAGATGAGCAATGTGGAAAATGTGGGAAAATTAGAATACTAATGCATTGTTGGTGGAGTTTGTGAGCTGATCCAATCATTCTGGAAAGCAATTTGAAACTGCTCAAAGCCTATAAAACTATGCATACCATCTTGGACCCAGCAATACCACTTCTAGGTCTGTATCCCAAAGAGTACTTAAAAATGGGGTAAAGGAACCATATGTACAAAAATATTGATAGCAGTTCTTTTTGTGGTGACCAAGAGCTGGAAATTGAAGGGATACCCATCAGTTAGGGTATGGTTAAACAACTTGTGGTATATGAATGTAATGGAATGCTCTTGTACCATAAGAAATGATGAGCAGGCAAACTTCAGAAAAACCTGGATAAACCTACATGAACTGATGTTGAGTGAAGTAAGCAGAACCAGGAGAACCTTGTACGCAGTAACAGCAGCATTGCTTTGATACACTTAGCTTCTCAGTAATGCAAGGCTCTAAAAATAAATTCCAAGAGACTCATCATGGAAAATACTATCCACATCCAGAAAAAGAACTATCGAGTCTGAATGCAGATTGAAATATACTGTTTGTTCTCTCTTTCTCTGTCTCTCTCTGTCTCTGTCTCTCCTCTGTCTCTCCTCTCTCTCTCTCTCTCTCTCTCTCTCTCTCTCTCTCTCTCCTCTCTCTCTCTCTCTCTCTCGGTTCCTTCCGTTGTTTCTAATTCTTTGTTTCAACATAACTAATGTGAAAACATGTTTAATATGAATGTATATGTACAGCTCATATCAGACTGTATGCTATATTGGGGAAAGAGATGAGAGGGGGAGAAAATTTAGAACTCAAAATCTTATGGAGCTGAAAGCTGAAGATTAAAAATTAATTTTTTAAAATACTGAGACAGAAGTTAAATGACTTACCTAGTTTTGTTGCACAGCTAGAACAAATCTGAAGCTGGTTTTGAACTCAGATGCCCTTGTCTCTATGTCCAGCTCTCTATTTGACCACCAAACTGCATTTGACAATATAATCCAATCCTCTTACTGCTAAAATGCTCTTATATCTATGGACAGAATATTAACTAAATGTTTATCATGTATTTTCAAAGCCTTTCTCCTTTAAAAAACTTGTCTTTGAATTTTATTCAGTTTTTTAAAGCAATGTCTCATGGATTCTCCAGAAATTGATAGTGCCTATGATTGTGTTTTGATTCATAACTTTAATGTTTTATTACTGGGAGTAGGTAAGGTTATTAAACAGTGTTTTCAGTCTAATTAGGACACTTCTTTTTAATAGGTTTATTTTCTATGCCTTGCTATCACAGACTAGTTTCATGGGATATTAAAATCATTTTGCTAGACTTAGAATCTTAATGACAAGTTTATCAGGCAGCCCAATTCAAAATATCCAAATATAATTGCCCCCCAGGTAAAGAATGCAGGAGAGAACACACATGTACAATGCATAAGTCTATGTAAAATCCATGGATTACAATGGTATATAAAGAACATTATTTTCTATTCTGTATGCATTAAAACAGCATTTATAATTATGTCCTTCATTAGAACTGGCAGTAGACATAGGCATAGCAGACAGACCTGGTGTGATTTGACACCATTCCTGCTTAGAATAATGTATTTCATGGAGCATAAAATCTAGGAGAGCTTAAGGATATTTTAGTTCTAACCCTCATATTGTACAGATGAAAAATCTCTGGGACCAGGGAAGGGGAATGACTTTCACAATCAAGTTAGTAACAAATTTGGTAGCTGAACCCAAGTTTTCTGATTTTGAGTCGAGTGCTAATTCCTTTATTCTTCACTACCTTAAAATTTCTCCAAATGACTTTTCTCACGTAGCACCAATTCACGTAGGTCCAATTCACAGGACCTATGGTGGCTGTGAATATGCCAGCACAATTTTGAATCACAAAATACAACAGACTGTCCACTTGGAAGACAGAAGCAAAATATTTATAGACACCAGAAAGCCAAATCCATCATAGTAACAAAGAAATCTATACAATAATAATACAGAGTAAAGTACCATCCCTAAGCTTTCCTTCTGTTAGGCTTCCCACAAATCATCTCCCTTAAACAGATACAAGCAAACTGTCTCATTCATGCTAGTCAGCTACCTTTCCCAGCTCTGATTGCTGTCTGACTAATTTCCTCTTGTGCCCTGCTCCAGCTCCACCTCTTCCTGTTCCACCCAAGCACTCCAGCAAGTTCCTCTCACCACATGTGACTTAGGCATTTAAGATCACATGGGACTATTAATGGTGGGAAAGTTCTTCAAATTAAGCAAAAAATTATATTAATGATACGAATACACTATCAATAAACCTCAGTACCTGAAATTCCGAACATAAAATTAACTTTTGGGGAATAAAGTCATCTTCAGCATTTCATCAGATCATAGGAGTCAAAAGTTTTAAAGAATCTTAGAGATCATCATACAACTGTTTCATTTAAACAGATGATAAAATTGAGGGATAGTGAGGGGAAAGGATTTGTCCAGACAAGAGGTAACATGCAGGAGGCATAGAATTCAAAGCCTGATCCCCTTACTCCAAATCTGTTTAGTTTTTCTCTTCATTGTTTTGTTTCTCTTATCCTTATTGATTATTTCCAGCTTACCCTTTTTATATCTCATATATACCCAGTGATTTTCATGTTATCTCTCCCTTTAGATTGTGAGCAGGGATTTTTGTTTTCCATTCTCTTGTATCCACAGAGCTTGGCAGAGCTTGGTATATAGAAGTAGCTTAATAAATGCTAGCTGACCTGACTGCTGCATATGTTATATTCCTCCTTTAGATTTTATGCTCTTTGAGGGCAGGTATTGTTTTATTTTGTTTTGTTTTTGGTATCTTTATCACAAAGACTTGAGTGTGGTATGTGATCAGAAATGTTTATGGATTTGAATTCACCCTCATGAAATCATGCACCTTAATTTAAATTAAAATATATCATCCTTTTTATTACAATATGGCTTAGGAACCAATTAATATATAAAAACTAAGTCATAGAATAATTTTACTATTATAAGGGATGTTATAGATCCTTGAATCCAACTCCCTCATTTTACAGATAAGGAAGCTATAGATCAGTTCCATCTGTAAAACTCAGTGAAGTCTAGTAACATTTTCTTTTCCTCCTGTAGAAGTAAATAACTGGAAGGAAAAACCTTGTTCTGATTGTTAATTAAGGGGTAATTGTTATTAAATGTCTCATTATTTCTGCTTTTGTTTTTGTAGCTGTTGGCCTTGCAGCATGTCAAGAACCAGTACTTCCTAGCAATGGCATCAAAATCGGAGATAGGTACATGGTGAATGATGTTCTCTATTTCCAGTGTGAGCCGGGATATACGTTACAGGTACTCTTTTACATTTCATTCTCATTGGAAGGACTTATCTTGTGGCCATTAGCTCATTTAACTCCACAGACCATAGGACTAAGGGAGCCTGGTATTATCCTAAATAAACTATTGCTCTTTGACTTTGTTCAGTTTATAGCTAAAAAATGTGCCATAAATACAGGCAGCTGTTCCACCAATATATGCTCTTGATCATGAGAGAAAAATAAGTCAGAATTTATATAAGTATTCTAAAAACATTTTCCCCTTTTTTTGGTGCTTTCTTGTTTTTATATTCAAACATTTCCAGTTTACTCTCACTTTATGAAAGGTCTCTTGTAACAAACTAAAGAAGTTAAGTAAAACTAATAATACAGCCCCAAATTCACAAAACATTTCACATCTATAGCACCTCCTACCTCTCTATTAAAAAAAGAAAAAGTCCAGAAATCCTTTTTTCTCTCATTATACCTACCTCATTGAAGAAGAAAAGAAAAATTTCTTGTAACAAATATGCATAGTCAAGCAAAACTAATTCCCCCAGTGGCTATACACAAAAGCATATATCTCATGCACCTTCCTAGATCTATTACCTCTCTGTGAAGGACAGCATTTTTCATCAGCCATCTGGAACCATGGATGCTTGTTGTGTCGATCATAGTTCTTACAGATTTTAAAGCTGTTTGTTTATACACTATTATTATTATATAGATTGTTCTCTAGGCTCTGCTCATTTAACTCTTCATTAGTTACCAAGCCCGCAAACTTGTTTTATCATATTGATGTGATAGTCTAAATA